>JAFEMH010001104.1:0-535666 GCA_022495995.1 Adenophora triphylla var. japonica | reverse complement strand
AAAATATACACCGACACTATTAAACACTCACTCCGATACTCTTTATAATACTAGCATCAATACTTTTTATGAAATTACACTTCATATTTTTTAATTACTATCATTTTAGAAGAGGTACAAAACAAGCAAAGTATCATTTATAAAGAAAATTTAATTATCAAGTAGAAAATTACCTTTTTAGAAATAGATCCGGTAAACTAGTGAATTTTATAAATATCTAATGGTAACGAGATGTGTTTGAAAATTGCTATGCGGTCTAAAGTAATTGTTGTTTTTATATTTTCACAGTTTTAAAAGATAATTATTAATACAATGTAATGATAGAAAATATTAAGTTTACCGCTTATTTATATCACTCTTTACATCACTTCCAACTCATTAGTATATATATATATATATATATATATATATATATATATATATTTATATTTATATTTATATTAAAGTTAGTGAGGAGGGTTATGGGCTTTCGCCACTGGACAGTGTTTTGAGTGCAAACTCTTGATTTTGGAGAAGCCACGTCATCACTATCTCAAAATCTATATGACTTTTGATATTCTCCATTAGCTAATACTATTAGTTAATAATAATAGTTATTATATAGGTTAACTATTACTATTAATAGTATTAAGATTAACTATAATAGTTACTTTATAAGTTAACTATTACTATTAATTGTATTAGTTTACTATAATAATAGTTACTATATAAGTTAACTATTACTATTAATAGTATTAGTTAACTATAATGAGTTACTATATATATTAACTATTACTATTAATAGTATTAGTTAACTATAATATATAATAGTTACTTTATAAGTTAACTATTACTATTAATAGTATTAGTTAACCCTATAATAGTTACTATATATGTTAACTTCATTAACGTATTAATGTATTAGTTAATTATAATAGTTACTATATAAGTTAATTATTACTATTAATAGTATTAGTTAAATTATAATAGCTTACTATATACTCCCTCTCGTCGTGAATACGAAACTTATTTCGTTTTGGTCCGTCCCACGTGAATATTAACTACAATAAAGAAATGGAAATAAATTATTATTTTATATTCACTCCTATCCCACCCACCTTCCTCATTCACTTCTCTCTCTTCATTTCCTACCACTTTGCTTTTAAATTTATTCAACCAAGCTTCCACTCATTCTACTCTCTTACATTTCTCTACCACACATTTTCATTATCTTAATAATATTTCTTAATTATTGTGCGGAAAAATGATTTGTAATAAGGTGGGACGGAGGAGTATGTTAACTATTACTATTAATAGTATTAGTTAACTATAATAGTTACTATATATGCTAACTATTATTATAAATAGATACTCCCTCCCAGGACCTATGTGCTCGGCCTGACTTTGAGCACTCATCAATTGCCAGTTACAGAAGAGAGTATTATATTGAAAGTGGTCATGTGAGTGTAGAGAATAAAGATATATAATGAGAGAGAATGAGTGGAGAATAATAAATTATAATGGTAAGTTGTGAGTATTAAAATAATGTAGGAGAGAAGGGAATGAGTGGAGAATAAGAAAAATTCTTTTCCAGTTTTACAGGAAATGTGCACGTAGGTTTGACGCCTTTAGAAATGGAAAGTGTGCACGTAGGTATGGGAGCCCGGAGAGGGAGGAGTATTAATTTAATATATAGGTTAAGTAATAGTATTATAGCTTACAATATATGTGTTAACTATTACTATTAATAATATTAGTTAAGCATAATAGTTACTATATATATATCAAAGTAGGTCGTTAGCATAATGCCAATGAGCATTTAGGCTTAAAGAGGAACTTTTCTCGGGAAGGTTAAGGAGTTGGAACCCCGATAGCATTGTATTTAAAATGTTGTAATTTGAAAAGAAATAGCCAGTCGTTAGTTTTTCATTCACTTCTGTTAACGTCCATAAAAGATGTTGCATAACGACATAAATTATGACATTAAAAAATAAATGACATAAAGTACGAACATCAAAAAAAATAAAATAGCAAAAATTGCTACATTGTTAGTCACAATGCAATTCCTATTAAACTTATGTGCAATAAAGTTATTAAAATTGAACACGAATTTTTCTAACTTTATAAATGTTAATATTTTGATTCAATTTATAATATACTTATATTATAAAAATAAATCATGATATTAACAAATTGAAGCTTTTCCGTGTACGAACACGGGTTACACTTACTTAGTCATTTAATAAAGTGAAATAAGTTTCAATGAAATATAAATTTGAATGCTATTTATCCAAAAGCAAAAAACAATTATTTTTTATAAAAATTCTTGTTCAAAAATCAATATTTTTTTTTTGGAACTGAAAAGTGGCGCCTTTTTTGTTTTGTTTATTTTAATTTTTTTTCAGTTTGAAAAATAACAATAGTTTTAATAGTATTTGAGAAAACTAAATGTATAAAACAAGTAAATTCTCAATCAATTTTTTGTATAAAGAAATCATTATGAATAATGTACTTTAAATAAATAAGAGTGTTCCACAAACTAAAAAAATAATTATCATCCTTACTATAAGAATTCTATGGAAAAATGAGTAATTGTAAATGATTACTTTATTTATCTATTTTTCTCATAATTAAAAAACAATAAAAAAATAATGATAATAAAATTTTTATTGTATTTTCTTATGTCGAAATAAATAAGAATGATTCTTTTTGTACAAATAAAAATTACTAGAAATAAGGACAATATTTAAGCATTCCGATGAGTAGAAAGGCAGGAAAATAGGATTGGAAGTAACTTTGGAAAAACTAAGATGGGTACCGAAAAGGCAATTTAATGAAAATGAACCACTTCTTTAACTGTCCAACTTCTTTGTCAGTATCTCTCTCCATTCCCCACTCCGGAGGATACAGCTTTTCGTATTTATTCCCTCTTTAATTCCCTGCCCCCATCTTTTCTCTCTCCTCTTCTATTCTCCCCATTATTTTACGTGGCTACCCCCTCTCGTTTATCTTAATTACAAAATGCCACGATTGATCTCTTAATAATAGCATGTCCAATAATAGGTAATCCCTCCGTTCCATCCGAAAATAAATGTAAAAAATTGATATTACACGATAATTAAGAAAAGTGTATATTAAAGTAAATGTTATTAGTATAAAAGTGAGTTAAGAGAAAAACTAGAATATGAAATAATAAGTGGATATTTATTATAACAAGTGATTGCAAGAATAAAGAAGTGTTAAAAGATTTACACTTTGAGTATGCACCTTTTAAATGGACACCTAAAATAGAAATTTGTTCATTTTCAAATGGAACGAAGTGAGTCACTACTTTATCCGTCAAAATATTTATAATTTTAAAGTTTTTCACACAAATAATAAATACATTTATTTATTACATATTTATGAATCATAATATCTCGATAACGTAGAAAGCGATCCGCATCATTATTATTCAAGCAATATGTTGATATACATCAATTAGTATCGGAAATCATGAACAAACGACATCGAGATGGTACCGGCTAATACCGACGCGCCCGAATCGTGATCATACTTGGCCCCACACCGGACACGCCTGTGAAGACGCCTTTATTTTAGAAAAACTTTTCGAAATGTCCTTTCTAAAATGGGCAAATGACAATTTAGAGCTCCGAACTATAGGGGGTAGTGTCGGTTAGGGGCCACATATCTAATTTTCCTTAAATCAAAAGGGCTCAATATCTCAACTTTTCATCAATTAAGGGCTTTTTGACGGATTTTGTTAGAAAAGTCCAGGTTAAGTGACATGTGCCACGCATGTCCTGGACAAAATTGAATTGGCACTAACTTTTAAGGGGTTAAATGACATATTTTATAAATATGGGGTTAAATGAAATTATTTTAATTCCATAAATAAATAAACCACACTTCTCTCTCTCTCTCTCTCTCTCTCTCTCCTCATTCTCTCTCTCTCTCTCTCTCTCTCTCTCTCTCTCTCTCTCTCTCTTGCTCTCAGCCGGCGACTCACGCCTCCCCGGTCCGGCGACTCGTCCCCAACTCCGACAACACACCTCCACGGTCCATTTCTGATGCACCAATTCTCGTCGTCCGGCCCCACTCCCACGCCGATCTTCTCCTCCCCGTCACCCCTATCAAGCGTGGCGTCTCCCTTCTCCTTGCCTCTCGCTCGCACTCTCCATCTAAGAACCCAAAAAATATGAACGAAGGTTATTTGCCGACACCGACCGAACAGTCTGCAGTTCGCCCCCACCTCTCTCTGCAGGTTTTGAATGTAAATCGAGTTTCAAACGAATGTATACCTGGGTTTTGAATGAATTTAGGTTATGAAATGTTCAATTTTGATTTTGTAAGATTTAATTTTGCCCAGATCTTGATTTTTGATTTCTGATTGCCGATTTTTTTATCTTTGATTTTTGATTTTGTTAGAATTTGTGGGATAAAAGCATTTTGATTTTGACTTATATTGCTCAAACCCATTTTTTAATTTTATTATTTTGATAGTAGTAGTTCTGGTTTGTCTAATTATGTTGATTGAAATTGGTAGTTATGGTGGTGTGGTGGCGGTGGCTGATGCATTACGGTGGCTGTAATGGTGGTTTGGTGGCGGCGTTAGTGGAGCGAGGGTGGTGTTGGAATAATGGTGTCGAGATGGTGGTATTGGACGGTGGTGATTGGTGGTTAGTAGTGGTGATTGGCGATGGTAAATGGTGGTGGTGGTTGCACATAAGGTGGTGGGTGTTGGTTATGGTGGAGATGGTTATGTCATGTGTTTGAGTTTTAAAGTATTGTAAATTTAATTATATACTTCCTCCGTTTCGGTAATTGCTTCACCATTTTTTTTCGGCACGCAAATTAAGGATTTCAAAAATGTTGTGGGTGTTAGTAATTTAAATTATTAGAAAAAAAGGATAATAGTTAATATCTTAAATTATTTTAAATCATATTATCTTTTTTAAATAAAATTATCTTTATTAAATAAAAATTGGCAATTTTTTAAATAAAATTTTTTAAATCAAAAAGATTTAAGTGACATGTCACTTACTTTTATTTTTTTTAAAAAAAATATTACAAGATTTACGTTAAAAATTAATTAATTTTTTTTAAAAAAATACTTTTTTGCTTTAAAAATACAATTTTTTTTATATTTATAACATTTATTTTACAAGATTTACGTTAAAAATTAATTAATTTTTTTAAAATACAATATTATTTTCTTTAAAAATACAATTTTTTTTATATTTATAATATTTATTTTAACATATTTTAAAAATTATAAAAAAATTATAGCTTTTCGAAATATATTATATTTTAAAAAAAATATTATTTTAAAAAAAATATTTTGTAACGGTCATTAATTTTTAAAACTTTACATTCAAGTTCTTAATAACTAATTTGCTTTTCAATTTAGTCCAAAATTCGTCACTTAACTGACTTTTCTAACAAAATCCGTTAAAAAGTCCTTAATTGATGAAAAGTTGAGATATTGAGCCCTGATTTAAGGAAAATTAGATATGGGGCCCCTAACCGACACTACCCCCTATAGTTCAGGCCCTAAATTGTCATTTGCCCTTCTAAAATTTGTCAATTACAAAACCTGTTTAACTTCAAGAAACTTTTATAAACATTCTAACTAAAGGTAACAACATTAACTTGAAAATCCAAACTTAAAGCTTTACAAATCAACATACAATCCGTTACAAACCAAGGAACATAGTTGCAAAATGAAAAATATTTACAATCCTTAAAGATTTGCAAAAATAGGGACAACATATCAAGTCTCGGAATACTACCCCAAGGTTATACATTTACATAATGTAACCTTACAAAATACCTTTCTCAAAATACAATCCCCACTAGGCGTCCTCTCGGTGCTCAACGTGTCCTAGCTCCTGGATCGGCTCTATCTAAGAAAGCAATAAAAGGATGGGGTGAGATAAAATCTCAGCAAGCTATTATATATGCAGCAATATGATATGCAATCACAATATGAAAGCATTTAACATCAACTCCTCATATATATCACATTCTTGTTAACACAAAGAAAGATATATATAACAACACATAAGTGCAATAATGTAACACTTATAAGGATATTGAGCCAAGGTTTAATCCTCAAAAGGATATCACGATCTGAGCAGCATCAACAGCTGAAGAAGCGGTTTCGGAACCCAATCACAATATCAACAATACGGGTGAAAATGACACAAAGTCATACCCCGAAGTGAAACTAGACCTCACCCAAAAAGGGGAGCTAGTCCACTACCCAAATCATGGCCAATGGAAAGGAAAAAGGGACCCAGTGTATGGATTATAACGAACTCGGCTCGGGTGCCATTATAATCCCATAACACTGCCCAACAATCAAGTACCAAATTTGAACTTTTTAAATCAAAGCACAAGCAATACATACTTGCTTTAAACAATCAATGTATGATTCCAAAGTAGGGAACCAAACCAATATAGCATATCAAAAAGATAGCAAGATAATAATATAAAGATTAGGAAAATAAGAACTTATGCTTGTAGAAACACAGAAGATGAAAGTAAACTTCAATAATTTTTATTGCTTCCTTCTTCCAAAGTAACACCAAGAACAATGTTCGAATCTTCGAGAAATTTGAAAGTAATATAACTAGAGTATATTTGCTATCTCTCTAGGTGTTTTCTAAATAATTTTCAGATTTTTAATACTGAATATAAGGGTCCTATTTATAGCCATTTTGGCTAAAGGTTGCATCTCTTGGAAAAAGGCAACTTTTGGCTGAACAGGAGTGCTCGTAGAGCGGATCTGTCTTCAAAGAAGCCAAATTTATGTTCCTTCATGCTCGTAGAGTCTAGGAAGTGCTCGGCCGAGCAGCATCTCCTTTGACTGGTCTTCTGCAATTTTCATTTCTGACCCCTCTATTTTCAAAGCTTTTGCTCTAAGCCCTTTGTACTTCAAAATCTGACCTAAAAGCTTGTAAATTTACACAAAATACCAACCAAGCCTAAAGCCGAAGATATAAAATAAAAGAAGCTAATTTACACTTAATTGATATGATAATTAAAGTAAATAATGAGATAAAAACACTATAAATGTCTATAAAATAGTCATTTATCAACTCCCCCACACTTAAACCTTGCTTGTCCCTAAGTAAATTTGAGATTAAAAAATAGAGAGAGAAGTAAATGGCAAAAAAAAAAAAAAAAAGATAAAAATAATTAAGTGATTCCCTTTCAGATTCTAAGTGTTGTTAAAGATGTTGCCTTTAAGAAAACTATTTTCAACCTTGATTCATATCATCCAAAATTTTTGAAAATATTTTCTAAAAAGATTCTTTTAAAGTATTTTGGATTCTAAGATAAAAGAACTATAAATTAATCTTTGCATAAATAAATGCTTTCCTAAGCAAGATTTTGGAAATGCGAAGCTTGGATTTTAAAAAGACTTTTAAGATGAGAAAGATTTGTTTATGCAACTTTTAAGGACGTAAAATGATGATTTTCACTTTAGAAAGACACTTTAAGATTTTAGCATAACATTATTGGATCACAATTTGATGGACGTGTTAATAGAAGGGGTCAAGACTAGCATTTTTAAGTAGCATGTTTTAAAAGATGATACAATTTTTTTGAAATGCTATCACACCTTGCTTCTTTATTGTCCCACTCTAATAATGATTTATTAATTTTGATGTTTGAGTGAGATGTTTATTGAAGCAAGACGTGTTCATTTTATGCTAACTAGCCTTGAAGATGAAATGGAGGTAAAAGGTGATCCAATAAATGGTGCATAAAGAGATGAGTGCCTTTCGAAAATAAAATTCAAAAGACGAAAGTTCCGGAGTACGAATATAATCTTTCGAAAATATTGATAGTATCCAATGCTCCAAAATTTTCACAAAACAATGCTCTTTTTAGAGCAGTTTTATTTATACTAATTTTAATTCATAACTATTTTATCTATTGTCCAATATACCTTTAAATTCAATTTCTAGGAAATGTTTTCAAACTTTTTTGAAAAATATATGAATCAAGGAATATAAACTGATTTTTAAAGGTAATAAATATAAGCTTTTTAATGCTTAGAACACTTTATCATCATAGAATTTTTTTTTTAATTTTTTTTTTGAAATCGAAACATGCTTCTAATAATGCATACATAGAAAAGAAAAGAAAAAGAAAAATGCAAGTAAGCTATTAAAAGAAAAACTAAATGAAAAACTAAAATAAAATACAAGATCCTCTCCCACACTTAAATTAAACATTGTCCTCAATGTTTCAAGGACTATAAAAGCATGGTATGGAAAGAATTAAAGTACTCACATCGGTGCTGATGGTGGTGGTAGGGGCGGAGGTTTTGAGGGTTTTAGAAAGAAAGAGAGAGAGAGAGAGAGAGAGGGAGAGAGAGAGAGAGAGAGAGAGAGAGAGAGAGAGAGAGAGAGAGAGAGAGAGAGAGAGAGAGAGAGAGAGAGAGGGAGCTAGGGAGGTGAAGAGTGAAAATTAAGACCAAAAGCCCCGTTTTTGGCCTTAAATTTTTCTATAGATTCAACTTGCTCGACCGAGCATAGGCCTTGCCTCGGTCGAGCACCAGCTTCCAGTCTATTGCACCTTCTGTTCCTCCTTGCTCGGCCGAGTTAAGGGAGTGCTCGGCTGAGCAATTTTTTCTGCAAATATATTTTTTATACCCTACAAAACAGAATTAGTATGAAACATAAAAAATTAATAAATAATTAAAATAGAAATAAAATAGAAAAGCATAAATAATCCATTGGTTTATTACACCGATGATGCATGTTTAAGGTCAAGCTCGACCTATTTCCTTTAATCAACACGGGAAATGAGTGATATTGTGATGGCCTGTTATCTTTGACAACTTGCCATCTCATGCCCTTCAGAGTGTTTGGGTTCTTACACATCCTCCATCCCGTACTTTTTCTTGATGGAAAAAGTTGTCTAAAGTCTTTACACATTCGATATTTCAACGTGTTTTTATTTTTCGGTTCCTTTGTTCCTTCAAGATTTGTGTCCTTGACTGCATGGTTAGTAAAGGATGCATATAATTTTTGAACATATCACTACCATTATCACAATCTAATGATTTATCATTTATAAAATGACCTACTATCTCGGTCTTTAGGTTCTGATTCTTCACCCTTTTCATGGTTATTTTCGGGTGTGTTGATTTCTTGGAAAGTGTACGAGATTCATGTTTTTCATATCGAATTCAACTTTTTCTTTCCCAATATTTAGTGAGAGTGTGCCATTTTTTAGGTCTATATGCCCCAGTGGTGGCAAGGAATGGTCTCCCTAGAATGACCGAAATTTGTTGATCTTCTTCAATCTCGAGAACAAAAAAGTCGAAAGGGATAATCAAGTTCCCTATTCGACAAGGCATATTCTCACTTATACATATTGGGTATTGTATGGAGTGGTCCACCAATTGGAGAAAAATGGTGGTAGGTTTAAGTTCCCCCACACCTAAAACCGATAGTGACATCAGGCTTACGCTAGCCCCTAAGTCAAGCATGGCATTGTGTATATTACACCTGCCAATGCAACAAATGATAGAGAAAGTGCCAGGATCTTTGAGCTTTGGAGGCAGTTTCTTCTGCAAAATAGCACTTACGTCTTCTGCCAATATAATATTCTCAAATTCTTCAAATTTCTCCTTTTCTGAAAGCATTTGTTTTAAGGGTTTAGCATAAGGAGGCATTTCTTGTATATTTTCTGATGATGGGATGTTTACATTTCATAGAATCCAAAACCTCTAAAAATTATATATACTCCTCTTTTACTTCTCATTTGACCAACCTTTGAGGATATGGTATAGGTGGGTCAAAATTTCTAATAAGCCTAGGGGATTCTGTCCCCTTTTTAATGTCCGTATTAGTCTCAACCATCGGCGGGGTTGAACTAATATTTTCTTCACTAGGGTATACATTAGTTAATTCATTATCACTCCTAGTGTTTATCACGTTAACATGCTCGTTTGGCCTGAGGTCGACCGGGAAGACTCCTTGTGGTCTATTCATTGTGTTAGCTTTGTTGAGCTTGTTGATTCTCAAGCATCTTGTTATGCGCGGCTAGGTTATCAAACCTACCATTTAACAATTTAAAGCATTCCCCAAATTCGTTAATAGTCTTTTCTTGAGCATTTTTATTCTCAACAACAAAGTTCATTAAAAGATCTAATTTAGATTTAGGGGGAGGGAAAGCATTTGAATTAGAGTTGAAATTCTTTTACGTAAATCCCGGTGGTTGTGTGGAAGGTTGTGGATTTAAAATATTGTTATTCTTATAGGAAAAGTTTGGGTAATTTTTCCATTCAGGATTGTATGTGTTTGAATACATACCCCCCTTTTGTCCATAAGAATTAATGAAATTCTTGCTCACTATAAGTAGTGTCAAGCAGTTCACAACAATCCATACTATATGAGTTAGACCCATAGAGTTCACAAACAACATTAATGTTTGCAATGGGATTTATGTTAAGATTTTCAAACTTTTTCAAAATCATGTCAACATTTGATGAAAGGAGAGTAACAACATCTACATTATACTTACCTAGAGGCCCTTGCGGTTGCTCCCTTTCATTCGACCACTGGTAGTGGTTCAAAGCAATGTTTTCGATGAGATCATATGCCTCATCCACAGTTTTGTTCATTAGTGCCCCTCCTGCAGCGGCATCTATGGTCTCTCTAGTCTTGAACGCGAGACCGTTGTAGAAGGTGTGCACAATCAACCACTTTTCTAGCCCGTGGTGGGGGCACATCCTTAGGAGATCTTTGAAACGCTCTCAAGCGTCATACAATGACTCGCTTCCTGTTTGGCAAAAGTTTGTAATCTTTGTACGGATTTGGGCGGTCTTGCTTGGTGGGAAGAAACGCCCGAGGAAAGCTTCTTGAACTTGGTCCCATGTTGTTAAGGAATTCTGAGGGACCGAGTTGAGCCATTGTTTTGCCTTGTACTTTAGAGAAAAGGGGAAAAGACGCATTCTAATCGCTTTCGATGTGATACCTTGAATGCGAGTGGTGTCACAATATTCCAAAAATGTTTGGACATGATGATATGGATCCTCGAAAGCGGATCCGCTATACTGGTTATTCATAACCATATGACGTAGTTGCGCCTTTATTTCAAAGTTGGCCGCATTAGCATTCATCACAACTATAAGAGATCTAGTTCCCGGGGTACTCGGATTGATGAAGTCCCTTAGGGTCCTAGGAGGTGTTGCGGGTTCTATTTCTGCCATTTGCTATTCTAAGTAGGGGTGTAAATGGTTCGGTTTGCTTAGGTTTGGGGGAATTTACACAACGAACCACTAGTCATCGGTTTGGAAAAATTCCAAACCGAACCGAACCATCAAAATTCAAACGAACCAAACCAAACCGTTATGGTTTGGTTCGGTTTGGTTCAAACCGCGGTTCAATTATGCGGTTCGGACTGCGGTCCAGACCAGTGGTTCGCACCATTATTTGGACTACGATTCAAACCACGATTCAGACCGCAACTCATTTTCATATTATTTAAATTTTCCGTGATCATGGAGGAAGAGCAAAAAATGTGAGTGTTTAAGAGACTAGAGGAAGAGGGAGGTCGAAGGAAGAAAAACACTTTACAATGGAGATCGTGGAGAGAACTTGGTTATTTATGTATCATAATGAAGATAACAAATGATGAAATTAATATTAAATAAAATACAAAACGGAGGTTATGATTAGTTTATGTAAATTTTAATAAAGATACAAAAATATTAAATAAGATACAAAACAAGGGTTAGGATTAGTTTATGTAATGTGGTTTGGTTTGGCGGTTTGGTCTCGCGGTTCGGTTTGGTGGTTCGGTCTCGCGGTCTCAAACCGCGGTTTGGTTTGGTTTGGTTCGGTTTAGTTTGGTTTGGGAGGTTCAGACCACAAACCAAACCGAACCATGTGGTTTGTAAATATTTGAGATCGAACCGAACCATTCATACTTGAAAACCAAATCAAACCGCATAGTTTGGTTCGGTTTGGTCTCAAACCGCGGTTTGAACCGAACCACTTACACCCATAGTTCTAAGACTTCGTTAAATCTTCTTAATCTTACATGAAAAGTTCTCTCGGATTCTCGGATCAAAATTCTCAAGGAAGACCCGAGTTCTTTTCATAAACTGCAAGGAATACTCAAAAAGAAGATATCAAACGCAACAAATCTCGAAAGGAATAATTAACAAAAAATAAAAACAAAAAATAAGTAATAAAGACAAATATCAAAAAGTAAACCATTGTCCCGACAACGGCGCCAAAAACTTGTCAGTCTCAAACATGAGGGTTCTTTTTATACTGCAAGTGCACGGGCTATAATAGTATAGCAGATGCAAGTACGGGTCGATCCCACAGAGACAAGGTTTACTTAGGAGGACATTTGCTTTTATACGAAATTATAGAAATAAGATTGGGAGAAATAAGATTTGTTTTACAAAAATATTAAAAACATACACAAATTACTTGAATTGAACTCTTATAAGATGAAGACATTCTTGGGGTTGGGACTCAAACGACTATTTGTTCATCAATTGATCATGCCTTTGAAATAACAGTTTTCATCAAAATCAAGGATGGTACATTCAGCCTATGCTACTTCTCACGATCAAGCAAGTAGCTTTTGTATTCTTCACTAATTATGCCCTATCTCTCGATGGCCCATAATTAGTAAGAATCCATTAGTGCTTTATAAAGTCTACGTACTTTCCATTCAAGGAACATCCCTAGGCCATTAGACTACTCTCGTGAATAATGAACCTAGTTCCTTCATATGGTTCCGCTAATCGAGATTCTTCACTAGGTATTTCTCTCGATTAACTGGAATCATACAAATCGGACGTCTCCAAAATGTAAGTCTTTTTACGTTTAATATGAAGAGAATTGTTAAGATGAAGAGAGGACACCATGATTTTTAAAGGTGATGAACAAACGTGTTGAGTTTCCAATCCCAAAAACTTGGGGAATTACTCACAACCCATAATTAAAACAAACATAAGAAATTAATAATATAAAGATTAGGAAAAGAAGAACTTATGCTTGTAGAAACGCAGAAGATGAAAGTAAACTTCAGTAATTTTTATTGGTTCCTTCTTTCAAAGTAACTCCAAGAATAATGTTTGAATCTTCGAGAAATTTGAAAGTAATATAACTAGAGTATACTCCCTCCGTCCCAATAAAAGCATCACCAATTTCCTAAAAGAGCGTCCCGTTAGAAGCTTCACCTTTCCTAAAATGGCAAAAACCCTTACTATTCCACCCACTCATTCTCTCTCCTATTTTACTATTACACTCACAACATTTTTCAAATTTACTATTTCCTCCACTCATTCTTTCTCCTATTTTACTATTACACTCACAATATTTTCTCCACCCTTAATTTGCGTTCCAGATCAAAATGGTGAAGCTATTATCGGGACGGAGGGAGTATTTGCTATCTCTCTATGTGTTTTCTAGACAATTTTCGGATTTTTAATACTGAATACAAGGGTCCTATTTATATCCATTTTGGCTAAAGGTTGCATCTCTTGGAAAAAGGCAGCTTTTGGCTTAACAGGGGAGTGCTCGGCCGAGGCAAGGGAAGTGCTCGGCCGAGCGAATCTGTCTTCAGCAAGCCAACTTTCTGTTCCTTCATGCTTGCCCGAGTCAAGGAAGTGCTCGGCCGAGCAGCAGCTCCTTTGGATCGGTCTTCTCGCAATTTTCATTTCGACCCCTTTATTTCCAAAGCTTTTGCTCTAAGCCCCTCAGTACTTCAAAATATGACCTAAAAGCCTGTAAATTTACACAAAATACCAACCAAGCGTAAAATCGAAGATAAAAAATAAAAGAAGCTAATTTACACTTAATTGGTGTAATAATTAAAGTAAATAATGAGATAAAAACACTATAAAATGTCTATAAAATAGACATTTATCACAATATCGTGGATAAATTCGGCTCGACTATAGTACCAAGTCCCAATAAAAGGGGTATGTGGCCCCCAAGCCGGCAATAGCGAGGAAAAATGATGAGTCCCGCATCAAGATCCTCCATGACTTCTTTGAGGTTCATAGAGATGATTTCCACCTCGACTCCATTACACCGAAAGGCAAAGAAAAGCTCTGGGCCTTGGATGCACTTGGGTTTGAGAAAACCAACGTGGCCTTCTACTACGGCCAATTTGGGGCCGACCTACGGCTACCCTCGATCCATTCGTCTACGTGATTTTTGAGTGTTTGGTCATTGCCCCTATGCGATTGGGCGCCCAATCACGGTGAGGTGTTGGTTTCAGAGCTATTGCTATGGTCCGCAGGGATCGTGGTTTCTCAACCTTGTATGTTTGTTTTTTGGAAATTCTTCAAGGTCTTAATGAATGAGAAGACCTTCGGGATTAGCACCCCGCCAAAGCCAAAAGCCCCAAAGTTATTCATCAACTTGCCTCGACAAAGTTTCGGGTGGAACAATCATATGATTTTGGCGAAGAGTAGAAAGGGATGGAGTTCCCTGGCTCGAGGCTCGATACTCCCGCCTATGAAGGAGGAAGACTATTGGGTCCCGTGAGCGGAGGCCGAGCTCACTCGTATGAGGCCGACATTAGTGGCTCCTGGGAGAAGCACTATTAATTGGGCCACCCTTGGGAAGACAAAGACTTTCTCATTCAAGCAGGATGATGTTGGGGCGAGAGATGGGGAGTGTTGCCCCTCTAGTACAAATAATTAGAAACCTTAGATTCCCGATTGGGTTATCCACGAGAGAGAGATATTCGAATCCCAATGCCACTTCCTGCAAAAAGAAGCCGTGGCCACCGTAGATGCCTGTTCCACTATGGCGGCTGCTAAGTGTTTAACTTGCTTTGATATTCCTGTAATTTCTCTCGTCATTTTGCTCGTAACCCGCTTGCTAACCTGTTTCCTTTGATTGTGCAGTCCTTATTGCCGAACAAGAAGCAATAAATGAACACGTAATTTTCCACCACGGAGATAGGAGGAGGAATAAAAAGGCCTATAGAGCGGCCAATGCTGGTGGCTAGTAGGGAGAAAGAGGCCATGGGATGTAAAATGCCTTGCTCCCCAAGGCAGGAGTGGGGATGATCCCCATAGATGGGACCGAGCCCATGGAGCCCATTGAGCAGGCACCCCAAGTGCAAGTACCGAGATAAAGTCGGGCTCGAGCCCGTACAGAGTCACTGGCGCATCCCCAAAATATTGTTGATCTGGAGATCGATGCTGACGAGCCAGAAGAGACTGACGATGACCTCCCTCTTAGTCGACTTAGGAACAGGTCCCGTCGACCCGGGGATTTGAGCAAGCTGGCACCTCCAGAGCAAATGGCTTTACTTCAAGCCACCCTCCTCCTCAAGCTCCCTCTACCCGAAGCACCAAAGAAGTACAGGCCATCGTGGAGAGGTTAAGTGATATCACTCCCCTCACAGGCATCAATAGTCTTAGTCGCCAATACCTCGAGCTGGATTTGGGACAAGTCATGCAGAAGGGTTGCGGGACAGTGGACCTGTTAGCCCGCTTGTGGAGTAAGGACTTACTCCCCGAGGAGTACAAAGTGATAGGTCCGACCTTCTTGCTTTCGAGGTAACCCTTGTACTTTTTGTTTCACCTTATCGCTTATTTCTCTTTTTTTTTGTTTGGTCGTTACAACTTAGGTCGTCACTTTGCTACTGCTAATCGTGCTTTACTCGCTTGTGCGCTTCCTTGCCTTGATGGAGCAAGCAAAGTGCAGCTGGCAGGCTGCCATTGAGAAGGAACAGATCACCTTCGCCAACTACTCAAGGAAGGCCAGAGAGGCCGCTAGTTTGAGGGAGAATCTTTCTGAGTTTGACTCCGAGTACCTACTATTCAGTGTGGCCCATTTCAATGCTAAGAAAGAGAGAAATGATACCCAGCAGCTTCCCGAATGTGGGAAAAGGAGCAACTCGCTCCTCTTCAAAGCTTAGGTTGACTCTCTGGCTCCCACTAAGGCGAATTTGGAGGAGTAGGTGGTGCTAGCTCTTTAGGAGAAGGCCAAGACTGAGGCCCAGGTTGAGAAGTTGTCTGGTATGGTATAGGACCATACTAGAAGGACGGAGCAAATGAACAAAGACCACCAGGCAAATTTCGGCTAAGGTGGGAAGAAGAGGCTCTGTGCTGAGAGAAGGTCGCCGGGTCCAAATTTTTCAAGAACAAAGCAATGAGTGCTACAACATTATAGTGTCCTGCCAGGACTTCTGATGTTGGACGCCAACATATGGCTCCTACTGGGCCTCGTCGATCCTTCTGTTGAGCTCAAAATTGATAAATTGGCTCAATGGGCGTATATTGATAAGTATGATGGGCTAGCTCACTCCGGCCATTCCTTTGTTCCTTATAATGAGAATAACTTGGCCGTCATAGCCAAGCAAGATGTCGAGGACGGGCTAGAGCCCTCGGTCGCCCCTTCATTCAAGCAACGGAACTTCAATGCCATACTCCAAGAGCTCGAAGATGCCGACGAGGTCGATGAAAAAGACGAGGTCACCCAAGACCATGTTTTTCAAGACGTCGAGCATCACTAGAAACAGCAACAGCAGGAGCAGGAGCAAGAGCAAGAGCAGCCAGCTGATGATCAAGAAATTTTATCTTTTATGTGAATTTGTTTTTGTAACGAATAAGTTCCAAACACTTTATTTACTGTTTTTAGTCGTCAATGTATTAGCCCGGTTTGGGAGGAATTTTAACTTATAACATATGTATTTTGATAAGTCCCTGCCCATTTTTAGGGGACTTACATTTTAATGCTAGTTGACTTTTTGAATCATTTCGTTGATCCATATCATTGTCTTTATTGTCGAACTAGATTAAGTAAGAGATTGACCAAAGTGTTAGTTGGACCAATTTTTAATAACGAAGCTTACTAAGGTTTTTAGTCAAACTTGTTCGAGAATCCCGAGGATCAGGCCTA
The DNA here is from genome assembly GCA_022495995.1 of Adenophora triphylla var. japonica. Classification (NCBI taxonomy): domain Eukaryota; kingdom Viridiplantae; phylum Streptophyta; class Magnoliopsida; order Asterales; family Campanulaceae; genus Adenophora; species Adenophora triphylla. The sequence goes on along the minus strand of JAFEMH010001104.1, from coordinate 518,774 downwards.
AGTTTTCATCTGGGCCAAACTCGTTGTAATAACGAGGTTGACTTAGAACTTTTGTCGAGCCTGTTTGAGAGCTTGGAATGGACCTAAGTCTTCGCCGAACCTGTTTAAAACGAGGTTGACTTAAGACTATGGTCGAGTCTATTTGAGAACGCAGATCGACCTAAGTCTTCGCCGAACCTAATTAAAAACGAGGTTGACTTAGGATTTTGGTCGAGCCCGTTTAGTATTTCGAGATCGATCAAGGATCGGATCTCGACCGGCACATTGTGTTGTAAGTATGACATTGTTTCCGAATAGAACTTCTTGGGTATTTAACTAAGTGGCTAGCATGCCAAGGATGTTTCAGCTCATCACCACCCGCACGGCCAATCATGTAGGTCCCTTAATTATTAATTCTAGTGACGATGTAGGGTCCTTCCCAATTCGGAGATAACTTATTCTGTTCAGCTTTCCTTCCCGTTACCTCGATCTTTCGTAGGACGTAATCCCCAACTGTTGAACGAACTCCTTTCCCGACCTTCTTGTCAGGATACCCCCTTAGTTTTCCTGGGTTTATAATTGACCATTCTAAGCCGATCACCATCCGTTTCTCATCCACAAATATCTACTGCTTCTCATCCAATAAGTCTAAGTCGAGCAATCAATTGGAGTCATTTGGTTCTGATAAAACAAAGCCACCCTTGTCAGTAGGAATTCGTAGAAATCGATAGCGCTACTGCTTCCGACCCAAATGTTAGGAGCAAATGGGGTTTCATTTCCTCAGTGGTCACGGGTGGCTGTGCTGGACCGCCCAAAGATCAAGGGGCAGTTCGTCCAACCATCTCGCCCGCACGACCTGGGCAGCCCTTCCTTAGTGCCGGCCAATACCAACTTGTTGGCAGTCGCCTCCGGTGCCCATTTCCTCGAGGGTAAGCTGAATCGGATCACTTCCAAGTGTTTTACTCCCAATCTCTTCAGCTCTGTTTCAACAGAAGTTGAAAATTGTAAGTCGTTGTCTCAAACAATTGAGTGTGGCACCCCAAAGCGACAATTCGTACAATCATTGTAAGTGATCCAATTTGACTTGTTAGCATTTTCGTTAGAAACTTAACGAAAGTCTTAACATTCCTAACCTTTCTAACAATTCCTAACAATTATAACAAAGCAAGGGCAAGTAGGCATTGCTATTTAAGGTTAAGCCAAAGAAAAGAATCTGCAAAAAGAAAAGAAATTGTAAAAAACCCGAATTGGCAAGCCGAAAAACATGGCCGCTTTGAATATTTTCAAAAATATTCCTTGTGTCCAAAGCTCAGCCTCGCATTTAATGAACAAAGGCACGCTGAGGTTCTTATCCGCGCGAATACTTTTGAAGATTTCAGAGGGCTATAAATAGAACCCCTCAGTCTCAGAAATGAGGAGCCACAACAACAATTCACAGCAACACCTTGGCAAAAATACTAGAGAAAACAGTGGGAATTCCCTTGAATTGCCACCTTTTTCTTTGGATTATTTTCCCAAATCACACTCACTAATCACTCTCAAATTCAAGCCTCAAACACTCTTAAATCCAAGCATCAAACTCAAACACAAAAGAAGATAGGTATAACCTCCTTTTCCCTACCCTAAATCTCTCTCATCCATGCATGCATCTCATACTTTGAAGATGTAACTTGTTATTCTCTTGCCCTAGATCCAAGAGGATCACCATGGAAGTTCATATCCATGGATGATCCTCTACAAGGATCAACATTTCTTTCAAAATTGTTTTTACTTCTTACAAACATATTTTCAAAACCCTAAAACCATTTTCATACATAAAATCTTGATTTCAAAGTTAAATCTCCCCCTTCCCAAGCAAATGAAGTGCTTAAGTCCTAATGTACCCTAAGGATGGCTTGATATAGTAGATTCACCACTAAAATGTCTAGTGATCACTAATCAAAGCCTAAGGAAATGGGGACAAGCATGGATGCAAAACCCCCTTTAAAATCACATTTTCCCTCAAGAACATCTTGCTGTCCAGTAGCATTGTTCTAAGACCTCAGTCCATTGTCTAATTTTTTGGACACAGAAGAAATTGGAATTGGGTGTTGACTACAAAATACTTTTTGTATCCAACATCCTTAGAATTCCAGAAATATTTTTACTTTATTTTTTTCGTGAGTATAACTCCCTTTTTCAAATTATTTTCCAAAGGTCAGTTCAACAGTCTCTGGAAATCCAGATTTCATATCTGAGATTTCCAGAAGTGTTTGGTCCATCAAATCATCTCCAAATGGAAAAGTCTTTTTCAGAAACCTTATTTAAGATGTTTTGAACAACTTTCATTCTCGGACTTTCCCCAGATTTTGAAGTTTTAAAGCTCTTAAATCCATTTTAAAATCAAGTGTCCACTGCCTTTTTCATTCTGGCAGAATTGATTTTCAACTCCAAGAAATCTTTTGAGTACCAAAACTCAACCCTAAAATCCTACCAAAATATCATGGGACTTGTTTAATGTCTTATAAAGATTTCCCAATTTTTAGTTTTCTCAGTTTGAACTTATTTTGGCCAAAGTAACACACACACACACACAAATGGTTTTTAAGCTTGGAAGACTCGTTTTACGAGACATTCCGGGTGAACACTAACGTTCTTCCCGGCGTGTAACGTGACCTCCGAACCCAAATCTCTAATCTCGGGCATTTTTCAAAGTTTTGGCCCTTAAAACAAAAATGGCGTGGCGACTCCGTGTTTTCGATTGATTTTCAAAGAAAAGAAAAATCCAATCTTTCGAAAAATGGCAGCACATCGTTACAGTGGCGACTCCGCTGGGGAAAAATAAGTTTTATCTTTTCAAAAAAAAAAGAAAAACTTTTGTGGGTCAAGCTTCCGTCCCGGCATTTGAAACCGTTTGTTGTGTGTGTGTTGATTTTTCACATTTTCGTGTTGTTTTGGCCGCCTCGAAAAAGTCAAAATTTTGACTATCGGACCCGTTGCCTTGAATTTTGAATTATGTGCTTATGTGTTCATTTATTTTCAAAAAAAAAATGATTTTCAAAAAAAAAAAGCTTCCAAAAAAAAAAAAGATTTTCAAAAAAAAAATCATTTTGTGCATGCATCATGCTTTTTAAGACACATGAGAAAATTTCTATTTTACTCAGAAAAAGAAGATAGACTGCTTGCACACTACGCGCACTTGGCCTTACACTCCACACTACGTCCTTAACCCGGGAAAATCCCAGTAGCAGCCCGTTTGGCCTTATTACGCCTCTCGGTGCAAGCACGGACTACCCAAACATCCCATGGAGCCTCGTGTCGACAATGCACTTGTCCGTGACACACTTTGTCCGAGACCCGCTTGGTTTTTAGTCCGGGTCTCGTGTCATGCCCTCGTCCGTGCATAGACCTTTCCTTTCAAGCCTTAGTCGGACTACCAAGTCAAGATCTTTCGGGACCCTAATCGCCGAAGTCCCGCCGGTTTTTCGTCACGGGCTTTGACTGTATATTGTCCGGCGCCTGACTTTGATCGACCGGCACAAATTATACATCGACTCACAAAGATGACACCGAGTCATCAAGGATTAATGATCATTCCATGCCTAATTATGGCCTAAATGACGACAGTCAAGATCAATTGTGGACATTTATCGTCCAAATCATGCCGACTTGTCGAGCCCCTGGACATGATCTTGACTTTCGACGTCGCCTTGTCCGTAATTTACATCGAATGCTCGTTAAGACTCGATTACCCGCCGACTTTTAGGATCGTTTTTCTTTCGGCCGGTGGGACCCGCTGCCCTATAGGACCTCGCCCGGGCCGTCCGCCCGGGAAGTCGAAATACAGTGGAATACGAGGGGCTTATAGACGTAGTGATGGGGTCCACCGATCCAGATCCGCAGTAGTTTGCGAAAAAAGAAGAACAATCTTTTCCAACCGATTAGGTTAATAAAATACGTTTTAATTAAACTAGAACAAATAACTGCATGTTGCATGAGCCCAAAGCCCAAACACCTACCCTCCATCGTTCCCAAACATCTGAACCCTCGTGTCTTTCCCCCCGCAGCTCCGCACAAAGCTTGGTTTCGGGCACCGGGTCACCGTTTGATCAGTTGGGAAGAGTCAAGCGCATCGTCAGCTTCACCGTTTGTTCCGACTCCGGTTTCGTAATGTCTCGCATCACTGGTAACGATGGGGACAACATCACTCCGCCTCCCGGGACTCCTCAAACAGTAACAAAGAATGGAATCCGCTAGCCGAATAACGTATGAGATCGCAACAAGAAGCACAGCTGAATAGCCTTATGGAGGCTATTAAGAGCCATGGTTTGGCCTCCAGCCTCAATCCCGATGGCACCTTCACCGTGGAAGAAGAGGAAGACCCCAATCCTAATCTTGGTCGCCCCGATTACTCCAGGATGCCACCACCAACCTCCTACGGAACTACCACCAGAACCCATGCTTCTCGATCTCTGGGTCAGCTAGCCCCCCAACCACAGACCACTGGATCCATGCGGCCTGACGGCACAAACCAAGCCATAGCTCTCGGCCAGGGGCAAAATCGCACGGAATGTCTTCTCATGGTTGGGGCTACCTCGAATGCCACAGCCTAATTGGGATCCCGCCTCGCTTGGGACCCGATCACCCGGGCCTTCGCAAAGAATAGTTCAAAGTGCCACGCAATAGCTCGGAATGCCGCCACGGGGGCCTCGGTTCCAGTCAACAGCCAGAGCCCCTCATCAAAATGATGCTAGCTCAGCCGCTCCTCCCACAGCTTTCACAAACCCATTTCTCACTCAGGGTTACCAAGCCTCCATCCCAGTTTCATCAGAATCACCGGGACCACAGTATCCCTCGGGTTATACACCATCGCCACAGCCATCCATGCAATTCAACGATCAGGGACAGCAACCCTCACTTAAGCCTACTTATGGGCCTCACTCCAGAAATCCAAGCTACCCGGCTACATCAGGACTGCCTTCACCCTCTTTGCCAGTTGAAAATCAACAGCAGGCCGCAAGGTTCTATCCCTTTGCCCAGGCTCCTACTCACGCCCCTCCGGGTAATTTGGGCCAAGGACAGGTTTTTACCTACGTCCCCGGAACAGCCGTTCCCTCCACTAGTCTGCCGCCAGTAGTAGCTCCTCTCTCTAGCTCAGTTGCTGGCTTGAATGCAATGGCTCCGCCACAAGATCCTCATCTGGCCTGGTTCATGGAACAGCACAACGAAATGAAAGCGCAGATTGCTGAATTGACTGCTAAAAAGTCTGCCTTCTGGCCTACGGACCCGGACTCCATTGTTCCCCTGCCCCATAAATTCGTGATGCCTAATTTGGATCTCTTTGATGGGACTGCATGCCCGAAAACTCATCTGGATACATATACTTTGGCAATGAAGGCCAAAGGGTGCACCAATCAGCAGTTGGCTGACTATTTCAGTCTCTCTTTGAAGTCCATTGCTCTAAAATGGTTCTTCCGCTTAAAACCCGAGGCCAGGGCAACATGGGATCAGATCACCAGTGCCTTTACAGAGAAGTACAAAGCTAATTTGGAATGGGAAACAAATAGAGTTGACCTGCAAACAACAGTGCAGCATCCCGATGAGAATGTCGGGGATTTCTACAAGCGGTGGAATCTGAAACTCAATGAGATGGCCATTCCTCCTTCTGAAGAGGAACAGTTGGACATCTTCCAGTCATGCCTGAAGTCACATCTGAGAACCTCCCTCAGTCATTTCCCGTACTCAGACTTACGGGCCATGGTTAACTCCGCAGCTAAATTTGAAAAGGCTCACAATCAACAATGGCCGCCGCACCCGCCTGGCGTATACAGGCTGGGGCCCTACCTCTAACACCGCTCCTGCTCCCGCTAAAGGCAAAGAGGTAATTAATTACACGTGACAGGAATGTAATAACACAACTCCTTTTGCTCCCTGAAAACCAGCTGAGCCCAGACCAAGGATCATAAACCTCGAAAACTTCGGAATGCCTCTGAACGACATCTTTAGGGGACTGGTGAAAGAAGGCTTGCTGCGGCCTTTGGAGAATTTCCAACCCAGGAATCCGAATGCTCCCGTGGATACTTCAAAGTATTGCGCTTTTCATCAAGCCCATGGACATCTGACCGATAATTGCTTTACTCTGAAAAAGGCAATCCAAGGCTTGATAGAGCAAGGAAAGTTGGAAGGCCCCGAGGGGCCTAATACAGTCAAAAATCCTCTGCCAAGAAACCATAACCAGGTAAACATGATTGAAGCCGGAGAACCTTCACATGCTCAGGAAGATGAGGAGAATGACGAAATACCTATGACCAATCTTGTCGAGGATCCTGAATTCGGAATCCCTTTCAGCCTCAAGAATGATGAACAGACCAATCCTCCCTGGTCCCAGGTTACCCGTTTCTTGCAAGAATATGAGGCTCACTCTTTCTCGGACGAAGGGAAAGCTGACACTGAAGAGCTGGGGCTGTTCCGGTCAAAACATGAGAAAACCATTTACACGAGATGGTCAGAGCAGTCAAGGAAGATTGAGCGAGAAAGCTTCAGACGGGCGCCTGTACTGGGGCTTATCAGCAAAGAGGCCGAAGAGCATCTGGAGCTAGTACACTTCTGCAAGTTGGCTCTGGGAGAAACCAAATACGATCCCGAGGACAGTGAAACTGAAGAATCAGAGGAGGAGGATTGCTTCTATATCCTGCCTGGAGTCAAATACGTGCCACCCCCTCTCACTCTTCCCCCGCAGTTTCTGGGAGGAGAAGTCGAGTTGCAACTACCACTTCCAGGAATGGGGGCATATGACAATTTATACGGTTGCACACACCCATATTCCCCTAACGGGTTTGATCGGCGTTCCCTCTCAACCGAAATCCCAGTAGTATGGGAAGATGATTCCGATGACAGCGATGACGATGATGATGAGGAGAGCGAAGAGTCAACTGAGGCCCTGCACCCGGAATCAATATGGAACAATCATGCCGAAATGATATCACGGGAGCCGACACAATGGTTGGTTGTCGCCAGTTTACGATGAAGGACCACCGTAAAATGCGGGTCAAATACCGATGGGGATGGGCCCCCACGAAGTGTCACTGTAAGGTGTACTTGTGGCAAAGGTCCGGATACTTCGTAGGATGAAGAAACTTCTAAGACGACTACTATGAGACCGAGGACAGAAGGCTATGAAATTTCCTGGGCCGAGTACGTGGACGTCATAGAGTTCAATACGCTACCATGCTTTGGGGGAAAGGGTTTTCGACACCCGATCCAGGCTGATAGTTGAAGATCTGCTAGAAAGAGGGAAGCTAACTCTCATCCTCTCCAATGAGAAAATAACCATGGTCAGATCAAATCCGCCCCGAAGCAAAGTAACGATTCTTGTTAGGGTTACCCAAGAAGAGGTCACCTTCCCTGAATGTATTTCACTCTCGTGAGAAGTCCCGGAAACCAAAGATGATACCGGATGCACCTCCCACACGGAGTGCTATAATCATCTCCAACTCGAGTATTGGCGAAAGGAACCGTAGAGCGGCCGCACTATACCGTAGATGAAATCGAAAAACCGCCAAGCCCCGACAATAGCAAGACATGATAACTATGGGCAATGCGGTGCTATAAGTGGCGAATCGGAGGACGCCCTAGCTCATGGGCCATCCAAAGGGCAACAACACAACCCCGCATTCAAAAGCTCGCGACATGGGAAGCAGCTTTCGCGCCAGAAGGAGCAAGTACAAGCTCAAGCCCGCCCGACAGCCGTCACCGTCGAACCAAGGGCCGATAGCCAAAAAGGCTCCCCCGTCGACCTTAGTGTGTGATGATGTGTCGCCATTTTCGCGGAAGAAATTCGATTTTTCTCGTTTCTTTGAAAAACCCAAAAGAACGGAGTCGCCACGCCATTTTTGTTTTAAGGGCCAAAACTTTGAAAAAGCCCGAGATCGAAATTTGGGTTCTGGAGGTCATGTTACACGCCGGAAGGACGTTAGCGTGCACCCGAAATGCCTCGTAAAATGAGTCTTCCAAGCCGAAAATCATTTGTGTGTGTGTGTGTGTGTGTGTTTTGGCCAAAATAATTTGAAACTCGTAAAAGTAAAAATTGGGGTATCTTTTCAAGACTTTAAACCGATCCCATGAATTTTTGGAAGATTTTTGGATTGAGATTTGGTACTCAAAAGACCTTTTGAAGTTGAGAGCCATTTCGCGTAATGAAAAGGCAAAGTGGGACTTACGTACACCTTAAATAATATTTGTGCGAAGGAATTTTCCATTTTGGAGAAGATTTGAGGGTCAAAACCTTCCTCGAAACCTCGATATGAGATCTGGATTCCTTAAGCTGATGAACTAACCTCTGAAAGAAAATTTGAAAAGAGGAGTTTTACTCACCCAAAAAATAAAGTAAAAATATGTATGGAAAGATCTGGATGTTGGCTACAAAAAGTGTTTTGTAGTCAACACCAAATTCCACATTTATCTGTGTCCAAAAAATTAGACCATGGACTGAGGTCTGAGAAAATTGCTACTGGACAGCAACTTCTCAAGAAAGAAAATATGATTTTGAGGGGGGTTTTGCATCCATGCTTGTCCCCATTTCCCTAGGTTTTGGTTAGTGATCACTTGACATTTTAGTGGTGAATCAACTAGACCAAACCATCCTTGGGGTACATTAGGACTAAGCATTTCATTTGCTTGGGAAGGGATTTTTATCCTTTGAAAATGAGATTTGATGCTTGAAAATGGTTTTTAGGGTTTTGAAAATGAGTTTTCTTTGCAAGAAAGTAAGAGAACTTGAAAATAATTTTGATCTTTGTAGAAGATCATCCATGGAGATGGTCTTCCATGGTGATCTTCTTAGATCTAAAGCAAGAAGATGAAAGAACTACATTTTGTAGTTTGCAAATGCATGCATGGTTGGAGTTTAGGGTAAGGAGAAGGAGGGTTTACCAATCTTCCTTGTGTTCTTGAGTTTTTGGCTTGAGTGTATGAGTGTTTAAAGCTTAAATATGAGAGTGAGTGGATGAGTGTGAGTTGGGAAAGATTGAGAGAAAATGGTGACAATTCTTGAAGAATTCTCACCGTTTTCTCTCTATATTTCGCCAGAGGTTCGGTGCACTGTGCTTGTGGCTCCTTATTTTTGTGACTCGGAGGGCTCAATTTATAGCCCTCCCGAAAATGCAAACATGTCCGCGCTGGGATAAGTCCCTTCGCGTGCACCGTTCATTAAATGCAGCCTTCGTGCTTTGGACACAAGGAATATTTCTTTTGAAATTTGAATTATACAAACATTGGGCTGTTCCAGAAATTCTATTTTTGGTTTTATTCCTTTGTTTTACTTTTTGAGATTCTTTTTGAGGTTTAACCTTAAATAACAATGCCCATTTTACCCTCACTTTGTTAGAAAAGTTAGGATTGTTAGGAATTGTTAGAAATGTTATAACTTTCGTTAATTTTCTAACGAAAATTCTAACAAGCTCAAATTGGAGCACTTACGCAGCAGCCCTCGGCGATGGCGCTTTCGAAGGAAGCTGGGTCGTCGATAAGAGTAAGGCTCCATATTTGGCGGGATGATCGAGTGATCGGGTGGCTGAACATAGCGATAGGCTATCTACGTATCCCGAATGGGAATCAAGCCGGCCGTAGTTCGGGTCTTTGACCCTGGAGATGATGGCGTTTAGGTGCCTCGAACCCGATGAGCGAAGTTCTCGCCGGTTGCTGTCGGAAAGAAACTCGCTGGGATAAGAGATGACCATTTTCGGTCCGATGTCTATCCGCTTCTACTGGGATAGAAATGACCATTTTCTGTCCGATGGCTATCCGCCCGCCGGGGATAGGAATGACCATTTTCGGTATTCGATGGCTATCCGCTCCGCCGGGATTTTTGTGATTTATCGTTTTCCTAGTGATAGCGTCTTAGGTGCCTCAAACCTTGGAGATGGCGTTTTAGGTGCCTCGAACCTTGGAGATGGCGTTTTAGGTGCCTCGAACCTTGAAGATGGCTTTTTTAGGTGCCTCGGACATTGATGATGATGGCGTTTTAGGTGCCTCGAACCCTGATGATGATGGATTTTTAGGTGCCTCGGACCTTGGAGATGGCGTTTTAGGTGCCTCGAACCTTGATGATGATGGCTTTTTAGGTGCCTCGAACCTTGATGATGATGGCTTTTTAGGTGCCTCGGACCTTGGAGATGGCGTTTTAGGTGCCTCGAACCTTGATGATGATGGCTTTTTAGGCGCCTCGGACCTTAATTTGAAATGGCCTTTCGGTGGACTTCGTCTCGTCGTCGAAGGAGAGGGTAACCGTTTTGGTCGAGGGGCTGGACCTAATGATAGGCTACCTACGTATCCCTAGTGGGAATCAAGCCCTTTCGTAGTTCGAGTACTACTCGAGATTTCGTTGGCTTTTGGGATTCCGTTAACTTTGCTGGGGATTTTGTTAGCCTTTGCTGGAAAAAAATTGGACGTATTTGTCTGGGAAATCGGTCTTACGTTTCGACTCATGGGAAGATTTTGATGAAAGATACGGGATCTCGTTATCTTTCTCGGGAAATCGGTCTTACGTTTGGACTCGCCGGGATGATTTTGATGAAAGATACGAGATCTCGTGGTCTTTCTCGGGGCACTCGGTCTTACGTTTTACTGCCGGGGGATGATTTTGATGAAAGATACGAGATCTCGTTATCTTTCTCGGGAAGATTTTGATGAAAGATACTCTTACGTTTGACTGCCGGGGGATGATTTTGATGAAAGATACGAGATCTCGTGGTCTTTCTCGGGGAAATCGGTCTTACGTGCGATCGCCGGAATGATTTTGATGAAAGATACGAGATCTCGTTATCTTTCTCAGGGAGATCGGCCTTACGTTTGACTCGGGAAATAATTTTGATGAAAGATACGAGATCTCGTTATCTTTCTCGGGGAGATCGGCTCTTACGCTTGACTGCCGAAATAATTTTGATGAAAGATACGAGATCTCGTTATCTTTCTCGTGTGGAGATCGGTCTTACGTTTGATCACTGGGAAGGATTTTGATGAAAGATACGAGATTTCGTTATCTTTCTCGGGGCACTCGGTCTTACGTTTGACTGCCGGGGGATGATTTTGATGAAAGATACGAGATCTCGTGGTCTTTCTCTGGCACTCCTGGGCTCCACGCCACACTTGCCGGGGAGGATTTTGATGAAAGATACGAGATTTCGTTATCTTTCTCGGGGCACTCGGTCTTACGTTTGACTGCCGGGGGATGATTTTGATGAAAGATACGGGATCCGTTATCTTTCTCGGGGAGATCGGTCTTACGTTTTACTGCCGAGAAATAATTTTGATGAAAGATACGAGATCTCGTTATCTTTCTCAGGGAGATCGGTCTTACGTTTGACTGCCGGGGAAGATTTTGATGAAAGATACGGGATCTTGTTATCTTTCTCGGGAAATCGGTCTTACGTTTGATCGCGGGGAATGATTTTGATGAAAGATATGAGATCTCGTGGTCTTTCTCGGGGCACTCGGTCTTACGTTTTACTGCCGGAGGATGATTTTGATGAAAGATACGAGATCTCGTTATCTTTCTCGGGAAGATCGGTCTTACGTTTGACTGCCGGGGGATGATTTTGATGAAAGATACGAGATTTCGTTATCTTTCTCGGGGCACTCGGTCTTACGTTTGATTTGCTTAGGGATGATTTTTGATGAAAGATACGGATTTCGTTATCTTTCTCAGGGAAATCGGACTTACGTTTGACTCATCGGAAGGATTTTGATGAAAGATACGAGATTTCGTTATCTTTCTCGGGCACTCGGTCTTACGTTTGACCGCCGGAATGATTTTGATGAAAGATACGAGATCTCGTTATCTTTCTCAGGAGATCGGTCTTACGTTTGGACTCAGCCGGAAATAATTTTGATGAAAGATACGAGATCTCGTTATCTTTCTCAGGAGATCGGTCTTACGTTTGACCGCCGGAAGGATTTTGATGAAAGATACGAGATTTCGTTATCTTTCTCTGGGGCACTCGGTCTTACGTTTGACTGGTTTGGGATGATTTTGATGAAAGATACGAGATCTCGTGGTCTTTCTCGGAAATCGGTCTTACGTTTGCATCGCCGGGAATGATTTTTGATGAAAGATACGAGATCTCGTGGTCTTTCTCGGGGCACTCGGTCTTACGTTTCTATCGTCGGAAGGATTTTGATGAAAGATACGAGATTTCGTTATCTTTCTCGGGCACTCGGTCTTACGTTTGACCGCTCGGAAGGATTTTCTTGACAAGGGGCCGACTTTGGTTAACTTTGGTTAACTCTGTCAAGTTGGGACTAAACCGCGAGTCCCGCATTTTTAAAGGGCAAAAGGGTCATTTTGACCTCGACAATCCTATCCGCGCGATAGGAGCGTATTCCGTGAGGGTTTTAATGAGGGCCAACGCCCTTCCTCTTCCCATTCAGTTTTTTTCGTAATTACGAGAGCGAGTAGGAGAGAAACCAAGAATTCGGCATTGTTGCTCAAAAAACTTGAAAATTCTTCCGTTTTTCTTCGATTTTCGAGCAATGGAACACGGGGAAGGTGCTTTTCAAGGCCAAGGACGTGGCCCGGTGGCGGAGAGACGATTGGAGCTCGTCCGGATGAGGAGGCATTATACTCTTTCGCAATCGATTGCGGAGGAGCCCTACCCCGATGCTTGGCAACATTGGGCTTCTGATCCGAGTCTCCGAACGGTATACTTCGAATCTTTTCATTCCCTTTGTTGATTTCTTGTTTGAAATTTGAATTTTGGGTGATTTTTGAATTTTTTTTTTTTTTTGAAAATTCGAATGATTGATGTTCTTGGCTTTGAATCTTGATTTTGATGCTTTGTATGTTGCAATGATTTTGTTGGTGTCCCGAATATGCATTTTGCTTGGGAAAAGAATTGGCATTTTTGCCACACATTTTTTTTGTATCCGAAAATTGCATGTGAAAATTCGAAAATTGTGATGATGATTTTTTTTTGTTTTTGAAATTGAATATTGATATTGATGAATGATGCAATGCATGCATTTTGTTTGGAAAGAATGGGCATTTTGCCAATATGAGATGTATGTATGTTTAGAATTTTTTTTTTGAAAAGTGGGACGGATTTTTCCTCCCGTTGCATGTAAGATGGATGATATGCATGTATGCATTTTTTTTTGAAAATGGGACGAAGTTTTATTTCCGTCAACTTCTTGTAGGATATGCATGTATGCATTTTTTTTTTATTGAAAATTGTTGAATGGGATTTGCCGAAAACCTGTCTTTTCAAAGGAGAAAATGGGTCTATGTCTATTGCATGCCGTTATGCTGTCGAATTTTTTTTTTTAATGCATGTGTATGCTCTTTTTTTTTCTTTGTGCAAATGCAATTTTTTTTTTTGACATTTTCTCTTTTTTTTTTTTTTTGCAGGGCGGAAACCGTTTTGTGACGGAGCAGCTGAACAAAATGAAGACTCGAGGATCAGTGGAGTCCGTGGTTGACTTGTGGGACCGGCTTCCGAATGCGGGCCGAGGAGCTTTGCCGAGTCCGAGACTGCATTGTTGTTGAGACCGGGCTTTGGGAGTTTGTTGAGTGCTTGAGGGACCGGTCAAGTTCCCTAAGAGCAAGGGCCTCGATGTTTGCTTTGGCGCAAAGATTGGTGGGACGCGACCCACACCTTTCACTTCTTACGGGGCGAGGCTACGGTTACGCCCTCCGATTACGCCGCGATCACGGGCCCGTCCTTCAATGGACGCAAAGATTGAGTGGCGGGATGGCTACAGCGATGCGGATCTACTGTGCTCTTCTCGGGATTTTCCCTATTCCCAAAAAGGGGATGGGGATGGAGTATGCGTTTGTCTACGGGAAGATCGTGGGAGACCATTGTGAGTTACGAGGTCGGGGAGGAGAGGATAGGCGCCGATCGATTGCCGTGGCCTTCTTGTGGTTTGCCTTTTCGAGCACCCTTTTGGACATGCTTTGAGGGGACGGCGCCTTTGCCTTGCCGAGGTCCTTGGAGGACATGGAGATGGCCTGGAGATGTCTCGTGGGGAGAGGCCGGGCCGGCGAGCTTTACTTTGCTCTCGATAGGTACAAAGAAGGCCGTGAGCTCCTTGCATCGCTTTGAGTTTGCCCTGGAGGTATAAGCTCTCTTTTTGCTTTCCCTCTCCCTCTTTTTTTTTTTTGAGCACACACTTTTCTTTGCGTGACCGGATTGATTTGATTTTTACCTTTCGCAGGTATGGGCGTTGGATTTTTTCCACGTCACGATGTGGCGACAACCTGCGGAGTACGTCGGGGCGTATCCGGCCATGCATTCTTGGTCCAAGCATGCCCGGGAGAAGATAAGCTCCAGGGGGCGTACGACTCTCAGGTACGCGGATTGCCTTCCTTTGACGGAGGCCGAGACAGATGAGGGGATGATATTCTTCCCCTGGGATCGCTTCGAGGTGGCGCAGGCGAAGGGCGCCGAGATTTGACCGTGCAATGGAGGATTCTCGAGAGGTCCGACTCGCGATGCATATTATCTGGGAGAGAGGGTGACGCGCCAGCATGGCGTGAACTCGCCTTTGAGGACACCGGTGGAGCCTCCCGCCGATATGATGCACCCGAGTGACAGATCTGTGACCTGGGATGATTACAGGGCCGGCCAACACTTCTCGGCATTTGTGGCGACTGAGCCGTACCCCGTATTTGTTTTGAGGAGGCTGAGGATGCCTCAGGTTCTGGATAGAGAGGGGCTTGGGATCCCGCGGTACCCTCGGACGGATTTTTCATATATCCAGGATGGGGTCCGATTGAGGGTGCAGATCCCTCAGCCTGAGCGGCTTCCACGAGCTTTCCGGCCTCGTCCGGGTATGAAGGTATGGCTTCACCTTTTCCCCTTCTTTTTTTTTTGCTTTTGTCTCTTTTTTTTTTCTTTCCTGTCATCATTTTTTTTCGCTTCAACTGTTTCTGACGCTTTTGCTTTTGTGCAGTTTTCGGAGGTGGTCGTCGAGAAGCTGACGAAGCAAGTGATCGGAGCTAAGAGATTCATCAGGAGGATGGTCGCTTGCGGGGCTCCTCAGGCTAGAGCAAGGCGACCACGGCCGGCGCCTGTCAGACGGGAGGCTTTCCCTATTCGCTCGTAGACTTCTTCGTAGACTCCTCTCGTCTCCTCTCCTTGATCCCCGCGCGGTGCTGCCTTCGGATCACGTCATTCTCGGGGATCCACACGGGCAGGGACACGTTTGGCAGCATGGTGGGTCGTCTTCGTACGTCCAGGAGTCCGACGCCTTCACCTTTGGATACAATTTTTTCGCAGATCCCGGCTTGCCCTATCAGAGCGTGTCGGTTGGTCCTGACGAGCCTCTTTCTGGAGACGAGGACGATTCTGAGCCCGAGATTTTCAGTGGATCCCGAGGAGGCGGGCCCGAGTCGCAAGAGGGACCGGGCGTACGTCGGGCGCTAGGGATTCCGATTGATTACCCCCCGATTTTTTAGACCGATTTTCTGAGATTTTGAGATTTATGACTGGGATTGAGATTTGTACAGCTTATGCACATTTTTTTTCTTTTTTTTTTGATGTAATAATTTAGGATTTTATTGATGTTTGTTTGTTGTTTTTTTTTTTTTATGCATACTCTTTTTTTTTTGGAATGTAATAATTTAGGATTTTATTTTATGAATGCAATGCAGTATGAATGCGTGTTGCATGAGCCTTGTTTTTTTTTTTTTTTTTTTGGCAAGGGTGTTAGTGTTTGGTATATGGACCGGTTTGGGGAGGTTTTTTCACTGGTTTCGAGTAACCGGGACGGAATATTCCTCTTTTGGTGTAGCAGCTTGGATCAAGCGTGCAGATTTTTCGATAAATGACAATCATGTCCGCGCGGATGGGGTCCTGCATCCGACATTGTCCTTTAATTTTGCTTCAGATCCGGTCTCACTTTATTTCAAATTCAAATATCCTCTTCAACCTCCAAATTCAAACAGACCATTTTCGGGAGAAAGAGAGAAAAACCATGGAAAACTTTAGAAAAGCTCCATCAAAATTGTCCCAAGAATCCCAAATGTCATTCTTCAACAAGTTCAAGGATTGGTCCCGGGAGATTATGCATGAGAGGAGGTCCTTCTTTGAAGAAAGGTACAAGGTGAAGTGCTTATGGTCTCTCAAGGAATTGATTCCGGATTATGAGCTTTTGAGGGCTTCTTCCTCATTTTGGGACACTAGAAGGCATGTCTTTTGCCTTTCCTTCAACGAGATTGTTCCGACTGTCGAAGAATTTCGGGCCTTGCTTGGAGGTCCGGAGGTGGAAGAGATAGCGGTTCCTTTGCCCGGAGGGGCTTCTTTTGTTGACAGATTGTGCGTCCTCCTTCGTCTTTCCCCGGAGGAAGCGCAAGGTATGATCCGCGGTCCCGATCATTTTGATATTTCCGGCCTTCCCGATAGGTTTAGGGGCCTAGGCTTGGATGATGCCTATTGGGATGCTTTTGCACTTTGCATGTTTGGCACCCTGTTCATGGTCTATTCCTTTGGGATTTGCCATCGATCTCTGCTAGATGTTGTCGTTCACTGTCGCCTGGGCAGAGATGTCGTTCCTTTGATTTTGGGAGAGACTTTTCATGCTCTCGATAGGCTGGCTACCGGAAGACGGTATATGCACGGGGGCAGCCCGTTCCTCTTGACCCTGTGGCTGATGGAGCGTTTGGGGATTCTTCGGGAAACTCCCGACATGATCAAGCCTTGGACATTTGCCAGGAGGGGGTTGTGGATTTTGATGACCAGGGCTCATGGGAGCGTTGGATGGCTGGTCTCCGCATTTAAGATATCGATGGTCGGTGCCTTGTTGGCGGGTGGAGACTCGCAGAGTGCTTCAGGATGGGTCTCATGTGGTCATGCTTCCGGGGCTTTCTCAGTCCAGCTTCTATATTCCGGCTTTAGTTCTGAGACAGTTTGGCCTGGAGCAGGATGGGTCTCATGTGGTCATGCTTCCGAGGCCGGTGTTCCTGACCACTTGGTACCTGGATTGGTATGAGAGGCATCTGGGAGAGACTCAGGTGGCTATTTTGAGACGGCGTGAGGCCATTGTGGGTGCGGAGGACATGATCAAGCTTCGAGAGGAGGAGGGCCGAGGCGAGGGCCAACCCTCATGATAGGAGCGGAGACGCCGTGACCGACTATGAGACTTACGTCAAGAGACAGAGAGGAGGGCTCCTATGCTACCAGCTAGGCTACAGGAGATGAGAGATGACGCTAGGGCTACTAAGGCCCTGACAGAGGCTGGTTTGATAGATCCTGTCCCTATACCAGAGCTTGGTAGGAGAAACACTGACATTTTTCCGGTTCAGAAGAAGAAGACTCGAAGGGGGAAGAAGAGGGGAGAGGCCAAGACGAGTGGCTTGGAGTGACTCGAGGTTTCCGAGTATCCCTTTTCTTGTCATGGCGTACACATTAACTTGATTATGTATCTTAGTTTTCTTTTAGCAGGTTGCCGCTGTAGGAATGAATCGGGCTTAGACTCATCAAAGAGCTTTTAACTTGTAATGAATATTTGAATTGCTTTAGAGTTTTTCGAGACGCTTTCATGGTCTCGATCAATTGTATTGATGCCAAAGTATGGCTTTTATTTGTGTTTTAGACCGAACCGTTTCCGCCGCCTACGTTCCCCTCATTTTGAGGAGCTCAGTCTTCGTAGTTCAACCCGATTTTTTTTTTTGTTTTTTTTTTGTTTTGTTTTTTTTGTTTTTTTTTGTTTTGTTGTTTTTGTGCAACCCCGTTTTTTACCTAGGCCGCCTTTTTCGGGTTTTCAACCTAGTTGGGTATTACTCTTTTAGCACTCTTTTTTTTTTTTTTACGCGTAGTATATGCCAGCCTTGTCACCATTCACCGGGTGTACAAAGGGATTCCCGTCGAGGTCTGCAAGTTGCATGGCTCCTCCGAGAAGATCTTACGGACGACATACGGCCCGACCCATACAGGCTCCCATTTGCCGAGGGGGTTGATACGGACTGGGGGATTTTCTTTCAAAACGAGATCACCTTCTCGGATCTCCCGATGCTTTACTTTCTTGTCGAAGGCTCTGGCCATTCTTCCTTGGTAGGCTTGGATGTGTTCCATTGCTTTCAATCGGCGTTCATCTAACAGGGCCAATTCATCATGGCGACTCTGGAGCCATTCGACCTCGTTGATCTGGCTTTCCAGCAGTACGCGGAGCGAGGGGATTTCTAATTCGATTGGGAGCACGGCTTCCATTCCGTATGTGAGGGCAAACGGTGTTTCCCCAGTTGCCATCTCGATCGATGTTCCTGTAGCCCCAGAGTGCCAGGTGTAACTTCTCGGGCCAATCTCTCGCCTTGACAGCCATTTTCCGGATGATATTTTCCAGTGAGTCTTGTTTGCCGCCTCAACGGCTCCGTTGGTTTGGGGCCCGTAAGGAGATGACTTGTGACGGGTTATTCGGAATTCTCGCCAGCTTTTTCACATTCCCCTTCGAAGTGGGATCCATTATCTCGAGATGATTTCGGCCGGCAACCCGTATCCGCATATGATGTTCTCTTTGATGAAGAGGGCTACTTTCCTTGAGTTGAGGATTTTGTAGGACTTGGCTTCAACCCACTTGGTGAAATAATCCACATCTACCAGACGAATTCGTGGCCGTATCGCCTAATGGCGTGATTTTGCCTATGACATCAATTCCCCAAGTGACGAAAGGCCAAGGGGTTGTCATGCAAGATAACTCGTGAGGAGGCAAGTGATTAAGATTGGGGTATCGCCGGCATTTGTCACAGCCTTTTGACGAACCGGATGCGATCGGTTTCCATGGAGATCCAAAAGTACCCCATTCTCGCATGATTTGCATCGTAGCTCGAGCATTCATGTGAGGGCCGCAGGTACCACCATGTATTTCTTTCATGAGTTCGGTAGCCTCTTGTTTGCCGATACATCGCAGGAGGGGCCCTTGATAACGCTTCTTGTATAGCATATTTCCCAAAAGAACATAATGGGAGGCGAGCCGTCTGTGGCCGAGAGACTTTTCGCTTTGATTCCTTCTTTATATTCCCCATCTTCATTTTTGAAAGGGGCCTCGCCATCCTTCAGGTACTGGTAGATCTGAGTGTACCAGGGATCATTGGCCGGTTCTGTGACGACCCCAACCCTAGGCACTAAATTTAAATATTATATTATATGCTTTTAATATTTATGTTATCTTTATGTGTTCGATTATGTCTTTAAATCCTTAATTTAAGATAAATTGGGTGAAAAGTAAATTTAGAATCTTTTAAGAAATTATTGGATATTAAATAAGAACCTTGGGGAAATAATAAAAATAACAAATAGATAAATAGTAAGAGGAGGTTAAAATGGGTAGAATAAATAATTAGGGGGATGGATTAATTTAATTGGGTGAAAGCCTTATTTTGCTTGGGGGGCCAAAAAGGGCTTCCTCTCCCTAAGCTTGCCAAGTGTCCCTCCCCTTACCCTCCTTATATTTCCCCTCCTTCCTCCTTACTCCTTCATTCTCTCATACTTCCCCTAGCAAAGAAACCTCCATGGAAGCTCCCAATCTCAAGTCTTGAAGCCAAGCCATTTCTCCTCCATTTTCAAGTCCAAGGGCATCTTTGAGCTTGGATCACCTAGAGGAACAAATCAAGTTAAGAAGATTCAACTTTCCATTCTAAAACCCTAAGGTGAGTTGTTATGATTCCCTTCTTCTACTTGTTCATAAGTTCTTTAAATGTTATTCTTGTCCACATGATGTTATTTCATGCCTTGGAAACTTTAATGGAAGTGGATGATTGATGAATGAGATGGGTTGAAGATAATGTTCTTGAAAGATGATTTAGAGGAAATGAAATGGGTGGAATATTTAGGGATAAATAATCTAGGTTTCCTTTATCTTGGGTTTACATGAGTTAGGATGAACTTGGTAAGACTAAGAAATCCTTTGGGTGTTCTTGAATTTAAAGTAGAGAAAAAGGAAAAGGGATTGAAGCTAAGAAGAAAGAGTTAGAAATTTAATAGTGCTTGGAAATCGCTCGGGCGGTCGCCCGTGGGGCTTGGGCGGCCGCCCATCATGCCGTAATCTCACCTTGCCTAAAAACCCTCTTGGGCGGTCGCCCAAGAGGTGTGGGCGTCGCCCATGTTGGCGTAATTTGGCCCAGTTCCTCGTTTCGCTGAATTTTCACTAGTAACCTCCTAGTATGATCCTTAACCAAAATAAAGTTTGGAATCTAACCTTTCCGGATATGAATTAATCCTTTTAACCTAGGTTATACTTAGAACAATTGTATCACTTAATGACACCTTAATTGGGTTACTATGGAACTACGGAAGCACGTTAAGTCTGAATCAAAAATTGTTGGTAATCTTATTTAGCTTTATCAATGTAACCCCAACTTGATAAATTTAACATGAATTCCTATAAAGACCTTGTAATATAGAATATTGTCCGGAAATTGGTTATTAAGCTTGATTCGTACTTCACCAATGTAGTTCAAACTTGGGAGCTAGATCATGAACTCTTATTGAGGTTATCCGAGGTTGTGTAATGACTACATAAGAATTGTCTATGATATGTTGTTATATTGCTTATCCCCTTTGTGGATTTTTAGCATGTTATTATATTATCCCAAGGGTGGATTATCCGGTTGTATTGTTACCTCATCTGATTACATATTTATTGATTATGTTATGCTTAGTGTATTACATAAATGTTACACTATGATATTGGTTGAACATGAGTATATTTTACCATGTGGCTATATTGTTTATCTCCTTTGTGGATTAATTGGCATGTTATTATATTGTATCCCAAGTGTGGAATTATATTGGAAATTTATGATATGTGCTGGACTTCGGCTTACCGGTTGTTGGAGGGTTGTTTCTGGTGAATATTGCTTTAAGCAGTTCACAGGAGATGAGTTATGACAATAACTATCTCGCAGTTGTGGGGTCAGATCTCGGTGAATATTGCGTAAGCAGTTCACAGGAGATGAGTTATGACAATAACTATCTCGGTTGTTCGGGGGTTGTTTATGAATATTGCCTAAGCAGTTCATAAGAGATGAGTTATGAAGATAACTATCTCGTGGTGTACGATTTGTTTGTGAATAATGCCTAAGCAGTTCACAGGAGATGAGTTATGACAATAACTATCTCAGTTGTTTGGGGGTATTTATTACTCTCTGTTCATTTTATGATGTTGATTGTTCTTAATATGGTAAAATACTTGGTACGGGTGAATATGCATTCACAGAAAAGAGGAGTGTTACTCCCACGTTGTATGACTTATGGTTCAGACGGGAAAGGTAAAGGAGGTAACGTAAGGTGTTTACTGCTTTAATAATGTGCTATGTGTAGCCTTGTTATGTGTTGCATCTTATATGGCATATTGCTGCATTCATAATAGCTTGCTGAGATTTATTCTCACCCCTCTCCCTTTAATGTTTTTAGATCCCGAGACAGGTGGACCGGCCAAGTAAGGGCGGAAAGGAGTTTAGAAGTGGTATTTTGGGTTTGTCGAGTTATGTATTGGTTGGCGTAGAAAGTCGTATTTTAGTATAATTCTTTTACGGAATTTGTGTATATTTGAAACTTAGTTTATATTTTATAACCGACATCTTTTTGTAATTAACAGTTTATTACTTTCGAAGTTGGTCAACTCTCCCTCCAATGTGGAAAGGAGTAGAGTTATTTTGAAATGGTTATGATAATTGTGTTTATGTTTGAAAGCAAGGTTCTAAAAATCGCTAGGCGGCGCCTAGGCGGCGAGGCCGGGCCTAGCGCCTAGAGCGCCTAGGCGGGGCCGAGGCGGGGCCTAGGCGGGGCCGCGAATTTACACACATTTTTATATATATTCCATAGTTTTTGTCCATAGTGACAAATTCAAGAGGATAAATATATAAATCTTGAACAACTCAACTATGGGTCAGGGCATTTCGGTCATTGAACCATAACATTAGAAGACGGATAAAAACTTCAGAAGGCCGTTTGAGGCCCTTAGAAGCGTTTTTTGGCCTATTTATGGGCCGCTCAAGGGGCATAGCCCATGACTTTTGTTCCTCTCGAAAAGACGGTCGTTTTGATATGCTGTGCGTCCCGTAACTCCTCCGGAATCAAAAGTTACACCTGTTACGGTCGAACGCATCTAAAAACTCGAAGGCCATCTCTTCGACCGCCTAGACCGCCCAATCCTGCCTAGGCCCTGCCTAGCCCCGCCTAGTCCCGCCTAATCCCGCCCAGCCCGCCCAGCCGCCTAGACCGCCTAGCCCGCCTAGCCCCGCCTAGCCCGCCTAGCGCCTAATTGCCCCGCCTAGCCTAAAGTCGCGGCGCCCGGCCGCCGCCTAGCGCCTAGGCGGCCGCCTAGGCCGATTTTTAGAACACTGTTTGAAAGTTAAATCAAAGTTTTAAAAGTTTAGGATCTTTGGGTTAGTTTGAGGACGCTCCAGCTCGGGACACGTGTAGGTTCCGGGTCGGGGTCCTCACAGTTGGTATCAGAGCTCGGTTAGAGTTCTCGGGTAGAGTCTAGCTGAGTGAGAGTGTGTGATAACTGACGTCGAGGGTTTAATGCAGGAATTTGTTCAATGACAGAAAATGATAATGACCAACCAAAGGATCAAGGAAATGTGAGTAATATGGAGAGATAGATTCCTCCACAATCATTTGAGGTATATTACCTGTCTCCGGAGTTAGGGTTCATACTTTTATAAGTCCCCATTTATTTCGTTCTCATGTGGCATTACATTTCGTTTTTATTTGCATAAATGGCCCGAGAGTTGCCTTATGTGCTGGAGGTTCTACTCCTATGGGAGAGTACCTCGAATCATTCTTGTTTATCATGGTGGTTGTGATTTGGGAGGACTGTCGCAAGAAGCGAGTCTCCTTATCTATGTTTGATCTGTCTCCGTGTGTAGTTGAGGCGGATAAGTCATTAATTGAGATTATGTCATATATTTGCCTTATGTGCTATAATTATATTCTCTAATGAGAGATTGATTATATTCTTGCTGCTAAACTGAATAGGAAATCAGATATTCTTATAGGAAATATCACCCTATAAGTTGACTAAGTGGTGCTTTCCATGTGAGTTTTAAATTGGGTTTTCATCAGGTATCATACCAGGACATTGAGGCTTTGAATTGAGATAAGGTACTATTTTAGTATTCGGATCCCTAGATAGAGGACACTAATTGGGATGATAGAATTGATGATTCATTTTGGGAAATTATTTGATAAAGAAGATAATGAGCTTAGCGAATCTCCGTAAGGATAAATTGTTACTATATTTAGAAAAGATGATACTTGGTGGTTAATTATAGATTATGGAGATCTCAAATCAGTAAATGTGAAGAATAAGTATTCGTTATCACTTGTTGATGATTTGTATGACCGATTTTAGAAACTAATAGGATACTCAATGGTTATTAGTTGAATTTTTCGGAGTGTTACAATTACAGTGAATATTTGCTTTAAGGATATACTTAAGACAACATTTATATCTAGTATGACCGTTTTGATTTGTGGATTGTGTATTAGTTATGGAAAGGTATATAGAGTAAATGCGAAGAAGTATAATAGATGTAATTATTGGTGACTTGTAGGATCAACTTCAGGAATTAGTAAAATATGTATATGGGTTGTTTTGAAAGATGATTATCATTAGTTGAGAAAATAAAATGAGGATAAATCTTATTGGAAGACAGGATACTTTAGGATGATTGCACCGTATAGGTTGACTTAGTTGCGTGACTCATATAAGGGGTTGGTGTGATGCTCGGAAGATATTTACGTTGTACGGATTTTGAGTTGTTGATGGTTATAGGGAGGTAAGTTAGATTATACCGTTAATGTTTAATTGAAATTTGGGGATGATTGATCTATGTGAGTTCCAATTATATTTTCTTATTTAGAAATCATGGTATTTGATCGGAAACTAGATGTTTACAATATGTTGTTGCTAAGTACAATACCAATATCAAAGGTGGTGAATAGATGACTCAAATTAAGTAAAAGTGTTGAATTTTCAACTTGAGGAATTATGGAATTGAGGATGGTTTACCAAGTTTATTATCTTAATGAATGTTTTAGTATTATGTATAGAAGATAGTATTAGTATTACTAGATTTTGTTTTCTCATAGAGGATTTAACTAAGTATAAATATTATGAGTGGTGGTTACACTATAAATAGAAGTCAAACAAGAATAATATGTTAGAATTATTTAAATGTGTTTTAAAACTTGGAAGTGTGTGTTGAACTTCGGTATGAGCAATTGTGCCCTTCGGGGATAGTTGATTTAATAAGGCAGTGAACTGTCTTTGTGTATATTGAAATCTGTGAGTAATTTAATTATCTACCACTGGTATGGGACGGTTGTAAATAATTAAATCACTCGAGTTAGTTTTGTTTAGCCTAATCAATCTTTTGAAATACCTTAAAATTGTGAGTGGTTTAGTTAATTAAAACTGGTATGGGACGGTTTTAAATAAATAAACCATTCGAGTCTCTTTTGATCTCTTTTTATCTATCCTTTGGAATTCTGAAAGATGTTGTAAATTTTTGAAAGACTTGGTGTTCTAAAGATATAAGTTGTACAGAAGCAAGTAGAAAGACAACCTATTTCCCCTATAGTGATTAATTGTATTAAAGTTTTGATCCGAGAAATGATTTGATAAATTGTGGAGTTATTAATGTGGAAGTCGCAGTAGACTTGGTTTTTGTATTGGAGTTGGATCGGCTCCGTTGTGGGCGGCCAACCATTTGAGTTGAATACTGATCTGTCACTGGACCCGAACATAATTAGAACATTGAATTGTGAAATATGGTCAATTAATATTCCGTTCGTGAAATCAGGGTCTTATTAGCATGTCCATATTTATTATTTCATGGGCAATTGTTTAATGTTGTATTATGAAAACTGCGGATAAGATAATTGAACTAACTCATTTCAATTGAGTCAAGACATAAAGTGGTTTGATCATAAATGTGGAAATAGAATTTTGACGTTGGAAGATTTATTAGAACATTTAGAGTTCTAGATTAAACTTGAGAGTATTATCACGATAGATTTTGTGATTGAGTTACATTGGAAGTAAAGAGGGGTATATTGTTTTGTTATAGAAAAGTTGATTTGTATTTTCTACTTATTATATATATTTATATTGATGAGATTCATTGATCACGTCCTTATATATGTTAGGAGATAGTTTGATTGTATGAATCCCATAGTATTAAATAGATTGGATAGTCATTCATTTGGGAAGATCCTTTTGGAGTGTAGGAATGCTATTGAGTTTAACTTTGTGGAAATTTGAGGAATCATTAATTATTATTGAGGATATGCTACGGGCATGTACAAAGGATTTTTGTAGTCGATAGGACGTATGATTACCAGTGGTTGGGTGCGTATAATAGCAGATATCATTCTAGCATTGAGATAAAACCGTATGAGGCGTCGTTAGGGAAGAAAATATCGATCTCTAATTTGTTGGGGTGAGGTGGGAGAAGCAAGGCCTAAGGTAAATTGGCGCAAAAAAAAAATTTGTTAATCCATTTGAAGTTTTGGAAAAGGTTGGTGATTTGACTCATAGATTGGTTTGGAGCAGCTTATAGATTATTTAAAGTTTAAACGCAATATTGTAATGTATTTGGTGACATAAGTCGTGATACTTTCATTTTTTTTTTTATTGTTATTGAGGTCGTGAAAATTCGGGTTAGTGATAATTATAAGGTATTCTGGGAACATTAAGTTGTAATATCGTATCATTAATGAAATTAGAATCTTGGGGAAGAATCACAACATTGAAGAGACTATTTGGGAGTTGGAGTCTGAGGTATACATGTAACCGAGGCGGGTTGAACAATTAGGTAAGTGACAGTCAAATTCGGGACAAATTTTCTTTAAGGGGGAGTGATTGTGACGACCCCAACCCTAGGCACTAAATTTAAATATTATATTATATGCTTTTAATATTTATGTTATCTTTATGTGTTCGATTATGTCTTTAAATCCTTAATTTAAGATAAATTGGGTGAAAAGTAAATTTAGAATCTTTTAAGAAATTATTGGATATTAAATAAGAACCTTGAGGAAATAATAAAAATAACAAATAGATAAATAGTAAGAGGAGGTTAAAATGGGTAGAATAAATAATTAGTGGGATGGATTAATTTAATTGGGTGAAAGCCTTATTTTGCTTGGGGGGCCAAAAAGGGCTTCCTCTCCCTAAGCTTGCCAGTGTCCCTCCCCTTACCCTCCTTATATTTCCCCTCCTTCCTCCTTACTCCTTCATTCTCTCATACTTCCCCTAGCAAAGAAACCTCCATGGAAGCTCCCAATCTCAAGTCTTGAAGCCAAGCCATTTCTCCTCCATTTTCAAGTCCAAGGGCATCTTTGAGCTTGGATCACCTAGAGGAACAAATCAAGTTAAGAAGATTCAACTTTCCATTCTAAAACCCTAAGGTGAGTTGTTATGATTCCCTTCTTCTACTTGTTCATAAGTTCTTTAAATGTTATTCTTGTCCACATGATGTTATTTCATGCCTTGGAAACTTTAATGGAAGTGGATGATTGATGAATGAGATGGGTTGAAGATAATGTTCTTGAAAGATGATTTAGAGGAAATGAAATGGGTGGAATATTTAGGGATAAATAATCTAGGTTTCCTTTATCTTGGGTTTACATGAGTTAGGATGAACTTGGTAAGACTAAGAAATCCTTTGGGTGTTCTTGAATTTAAAGTAGAGAAAAAGGAAAAGGGATTGAAGCTAAGAAGAAAGAGTTAGAAATTTAATAGTGCTGGAAATCGCCTTGGGCGGTCGCCCATGGGGGCTTGGGCGGCCGCCCATCATGCCAGAATCTCACCTTGCCTAAAAACCCTCTTGGGCGGTCGCCCAAGAGGTGTGGGCGGTCGCCCATGTTGGCAGAATTTGGCCCAGTTCCCTGTTTCGCTGAATTTTCACTAGTAACCTCCTAGTATGATCCTTAACCAAAATAAAGTTTGGAATCTAACCTTTCCGGATATGAATTAATCCTTTTAACCTAGGTTATACTTAGAACAATTGTATCACTTAATGACACCTTAATTGGGTTACTATGGAACTACGGAAGCACGTTAAGTCTGAATCAGAAATTGTTGGTAATCTTATTTAGCTTTATCAATGTAACCCCAACTTGATAAATTTAACATGAATTCCTATAAAGACCTTGTAATATAGAATATTGTCCGGAAATTGGTTATTAAGCTTGATTCGTACTTCACCAATGTAGTTCAAACTTGGGAGGTAGATCATGAACTCTTATTGAGGTTATCCGAGGTTGTGTAATGACTATGTAGGAATTGTTTATGAGATGTTGTTATATTGCTTATCCCCTTGGTGGATTATTTAGCATGTTATTATATTATCCTAAGTGTGGATTATCCGGTTGTATTGTTACCTCATCTGATTACATATTTATTGATTATGTTATGCTTAGTGTATTACATAAATGTTACACTATGATATTGGTTGAACATGAGTATATTTTACCATGTGGCTATATTGTTTATCTCCTTTGTGGATTAATTGGCATGTTATTGTATCCCAAGTGTGGAATTATATTGCAAATTTATGATATGTGCTGGACTTCGGCTTACCGGTTGTTGGAGGGTTGTTTCTGGTGAATATTGCTTTAAGCAGTTCACAGGAGATGAGTTATGACAATAACTATCTCGGTTGTTAGGGGGTTGTATCTGGTGAATATTGCCTAAGCAGTTCACAGGAGATGAGTTATGACAATAACTATCTCGGTTGTTCGGGGGTTGTTTATGAATATTGCCTAAGCAGTTCATAAGAGATGAGTTATGACGATAACTATCTCAGGTGTACGATTTGTTTGTGAATAATGCCTAAGCAGTTCACAGGAGATGAGTTATGACAATAACTATCTCAGTTGTTTGGGGGTATTTATTACTCTCTGTTCATTTTATGATGTTGATTGTTCTTAATATGGTAAAATACTTGGTACGGGTGAATATGCATTCACAGAAAAGAGGAGTGTTACTCCCACGTTGTACGACTTATGGTTCAGACGGGAAAGGTAAAGGAGGTAACGTAAGGTGTTTACTGCTTTAATAATGTGCTATGTGTAGCCTTGTTATGTGCTGCATCTTATATGACATATTGCTGCATTCATAATAGCTTGCTGAGATTTATTCTCACCCCTCTCCCTTTAATGTTTTTAGATCCCGAGACAGGTGGACCGGCCAAGTAAGGGCGGAAAGGAGTTTAGAAGTGGTATTTTGGGTTTGTAGGGTTATGTATTGGTTGACGTAGAAAGTCGTATTTTAGTATAATTCTTTTACGGAATTTGTGTATATTTGAAACTTAGTTTATATTTTATAACCGACATCTTTTTGTAATTAACAGTTTATTACTTTCGAAGTTGGTCAACTCTCCCTCCAATGTGGAAAGGAGTAGAGTTATTTTGAAATGGTTATGATAATTGTGTTTATGTTTGAAAGTTAAATCAAAGTTTTAAAAGTTTAGGATCTTTGGGTTAGTTTGAGGACGCTCCAGCTCGGGACACGTGTAGGTTCCGGGTCGGGGTCCTCACAGGTTCGGCTTCTGCTTCGATTTCAAAGCAATAAGCGGGATTTTCTCTTCTACCGACTCTGAATGGTTTGACGGACTTCCCTTCGGGTATTTCAACGAGGGAGGCTAGCGTTGCCAGAGCATCTGCAAATCTGTTGCGATCCCTGGGCAAGTAATGAAAGCTGATCTCCTTGAATTGAGTTACTAGCTCTTCCATGTAAGTGTGATATTTCTGTAGACACGGGTCCACGGTCTTCCATTTGTTAGAGACACGATTGATGATGAGGGCGAGTCACCATACACCTCCAATTCCTTGATATTTCTTTCAAGGGCGGCTTCCAACCCGGCTATGCAAGCTTCATATTCAGCGGCGTTGTTGGTGACTTCAAGTTCGGCCTTGCTGCTATGGGGGTGTGTTCGTCGGTAGGATCGACCGAAGCATTCCTATCCCGTTCCCCTTTTGTTTGACGCCCGTCGAAGAAGAGTTGCCGGCGATTTTCTCCTTCTAGAGCGAAGATTCCATCATCGGGAAATTGAGGTTCAGTCCTCGGGACTCATCACTTGGGAAATCGGCCGATGTTACGCCATTATGCGTCCTTTTACGGATTTCCTTGAAACATAAGTGATGTCATATTCGGCCAAAAAGAACGACCATTTTGCCAACCTCATGGAGATGGAAGGCTTGTCGAACAAATATTTGATGGGGTCTATCCTTGAGACAAGATGTATCGGGTGAGGCGCATGTAGTGTTTCAACTTTCCCACTACCCGGACCAAACTGCGCAAGTCTTCTCGCGAGAGTAATTGAGTTCGCTTCCTTGGAGCTTTACGCTACGAAATAGATGGCATTTTCGACCTTGGAATCTTTCTTCTCTTGAGCTAGCATAGCCCCAATTGCTTTGTATCCGTGACAGTTAGATATAGCAAGAGTGGCTTTTGTCGATGTGGTGGGCGAGAGAATCGGGGATTCACAAGGTATGCCTTAATACTGTTCAAAGGCAAGTGACATTACGGAGTCCATTACGTGTAGGCATTTTTCTTCATCAACTTGAAGATCGGCTCGCGGATCGAGGTCACCTGATTTACAAAGCGGCTTATGTATTGCGGTCTTCCCATGAAGGATTTCACTTACGTCGGTGTCGGGGCGGCTTCATTTCAACTATCGCCTTGATTTTACGGGGATCTACTTCGATTCCCCGTTACGTCACCATATATCCTAGCACCTTACCTCGTCTTACACCGAAGGTGCACTTGGCTGGATTTAGTCTCATGCTTTGTGGTCTCGGAGGCGGCCGAAGAATTTTCTCAAATCAACAAAGTGCGGCCATCGATCCTCTGGAGTGTATTATCATGTCGTCCACATAGACCTCAATTTCTTTGTGGATCATGTCATGGAACAGCTGTAGGCCGCCTGCAGTACGTAGCCCCGGCATTCTTTAGTCCGAACGGCATGGCCGTGTAGCATTAGGTGCCCCAAGGGGTTGTGAAGGCCGTTTTGGCTTGATCCTCTTCTGCCATTTTGATTTGGTTGTAACCGGAAAAACCGTCGACGACGGATTTAACTTCATGGTTGGCCGTGGAATCTACCAAAATGTCGATGTTTGGCGGGAAATCGTCTTTTGGGTGGCTTTGTTCAAGTCTCTGAAGTCTACGCGGCACCGGATCTTTACGTTGGCCTTGGTCACCGTTACTATGTTGGAAAGCCATGTAGGGTATTCAATGACCACGATGAACCCCGCCACTGAGCATCTTTTCTATCTCTTCTTTCACTTGTAGGGACCATTCGGGCTTAATTCTTCTTAGCTTACGCTTGCGGCTTGACTTAAGGTCGAGCGGTATTCGGTGTTCAACTATGGAAGGATCAAGGCCTGGCATATCTTTATAAGACCATGCGAACACGTCCACGAATTCTTTTAGCAGCTCAATTAGGGCGTCCCTTTCAGTCCCTTCGAAGAAACTACCAATCTGCGTCTCTTTAGGCTCTTCCGCAGTTCCCAGATTCACACTCGTCAAAATCTCTTCGGCAGCTTGGGCTCGATTTTCCTCTTTCCGGACAACCTGCTTAAAGATTTCTTTGATATATTGTTCATTTAATGTGTCTGCTTCTTCATCTAGTGAATCGTTATTAACTGTTTTTAGATTATTAGTTAATTCATCATTAGTTAAAGTGGCAATTAAGGGATACTCAGAAAGGTTCATCATTTCATTGAAGACGAAAGGGAATACAACGTTCGCTACAGACTCGTAGTCTTCAGGCGTAAGGCCATTGGACGACTCGAGAGACTCGAACTCAACAATGAGAGACTCGGAGGACTTTACAAAGGTTGACACGAAAGGACGGGGGACCAATCCAAGCTTGGTGATCATTTCCTCTTTGGTCGCGGACGGGCTGAGAGAGTTTCCCAATTCTTTAGCGGCATCGCGTCGGTGGCTTCACAACTCGGGAAAGGCATGGTCTGTGCTCCCTCTTGATCGTTGCTATCATCTCTTTGTGCGAACCGAGAATCAATTGTGTTTGGCGTCCGAAAGCCGAGCATGTGGATGTAGGGATCTTCCTCAATCACAGGGATTTCCATTTCGTCACAATCGACCGCTCAATCCGGATGTAAGGACATATTGTGTCTCGGTGTCTTTGCTAGAAAAATCTCATGTCCCATACTCGAGCGGAAAGGCTCGGCGGTAGTTCGGCAAGGAGGACGTCCCACACGACGTTCATAGATTCGAGCCGAGTGCGTCGGTGTTTGTCGACTTTTATCATGAAAATCTCCTCGCTGGCGAGGCCAAAGGATGGGTTTGCGAGAATGCGACAAATGCGTGATTGAGGACCGGAGACTTGTGTGCCTGTATCATGGCGGTACGCCTCCAAGTGTTGGAAATAACAATTAAATTTGATGAATCGAACTTCTTCGGAGTCTGCTCGCTTGAGGGTGTTGACATAGTTGGCATCATTTGGATTCCAAAGGATCTTGGCGAGACTTGCCTCTTGAAGGATGTAGCCCGGTGTTTGGTTGTGGGCATTCTTGGCTATTGTTTCGACTTCGTTCCCTATGAGGAAAGCTGTCACCCCTTATGACTTCAAGGTCTCCTGCCGGTTGATGAATTTGACGCATTGGTGGAGAGTGGAGGCTATGGCTTTCATGTGATGCAACCAAGGGCGCCACTAGTAGAGTTTGTGAACTCGGAGGATATCCATTACATGGAACTTTGCGGGCACCATTTGGGTTTCATACCGAGTTCCGAGTCACTTGTCCCAGAATGGGACGAGACGAACCGTCGTAGGCCTTGACGGTCCGGGTAGATGGGATCATACGCCTTTCATTTATGCGGAGGGCCCTCATCATGCTTTGAGGAAGGACGTTTACCGATGATCCATTGTCCACTAATACCCCGGGGAGTGATATGGTGTTGAGCCGAATAGTGATGTACAAAGCTTCATTGTGTTGGGAGACCTCTCTTGGCAAATCTTCATCGCGAAGGTGATCATACTCCCATATAGGTGAGGATCATAGATTTGGTCCTTGTCTCGGGATAGAGAGTCATTAAACCCGGTCACTTCGTGCCTTTTTCTTGCGAGGTAGAGCCTTTCTTTGAAGCCCACACAGGTTATACCGATGCCTTTTGTGGAGGTTGCCATCTCCGGTCAACATGTTGATTGAGTGGGAGCGCCAGGCGGCGTCGGTTTTTCTTCATCGGTGTATACTCGGGAGGCTGGACAAAGGCGAACCTTGGGCGACCCCGAGGGGTTGGACTTACGTTGCAGCACTGCGGTATCCAGAAGGTCTCAATTCCGTCGTTGGCAAGGCTTTTACGCTCTTTTACCCCTTTTTGCTTTGGGGAAGAGGCGGCGGAGTAGAGTACATAATAATCAAATCCCAGATGGCTCCCGAGCGTTCCCACCTTATTATCACCGGCCTCGAATCTCTCCTTCAATTTTTCTTTGGGAGGAAATTTTCTTTTTCTTAGGAAGGCGGTCCTCGTGTATCCGATCCTGATAATCCCTTTCAAGGCAATCGGGACGATCACAAATATCCCACCAAATGTGTTCTACGGTGGTGGCGGATTTGGGACCTCGGGTTGGCGGTGCTGGAATGACTTTGGGTGGAACTGGTTCGGGGGATCTGGCTGCGGGCTCATCGGTAGCGAGTGATTGGACTCCGCCGGATAATGAGAGATATTGAGGTCCCGGGGAACGGGCATATGTTTGTCCTTCAAGGTAGCCCCGGTCGGTTGGGATATTGTTAAGGTCCCGAAGTGGCGTGTGGCCTCTTCAATCCAGGCCTGCTGTACATTGCAGCGTTCTTCCGGGGCTTTGATGGCTGACCATATTTCTTCAATTGTTCCACGATTTTCATCACTCAGCCGATACTTGCGGGATCATCACTTAGAGAGGGGACAGCGACGGTATACCGAACTCTTTCGTCTCACGGCTCTTGTTTGGGGGCCGGTTGCCACGTAAGTCGACGGGCGGGGGTCAGACGGTGGAAACATAGGAATCTTGGGGTAGCATCTCGATGTATAGGGACGATTAAGAAGAGGAGGAGAACCCTCTTCCTTCTTTGCGGTAAAAGTGCCATCGGAATTGAGGCGATAGTCAAACCATGACTTGCGACAACCCCGAGAAGGTCGCTAATTTGAGCCTCATGTCGAAGTCTCATCTCGTTCTACCAAGCTGGATCCAATGCGAGTCCTGTCTGAGGGATTTTGGAGGACGGAGCAACGTGGTCCCCATCATTTCCGGGCGATGCGGACATTACGAAACACGGAGTCGGAACAAACGGCGAAGGCGATGACGCGCTTGACTCTTCCCAACTAATCAAACGATGACCGGTGCCCGAAACCAATCTTTGTGCGGAGGCTGGGGGAAAGGACACGAAGGTTCGGATATGCAGGAATGGAAGGAGGGTAGGTGTTTGGGCTTTTGGCTCATGCAACATGCGATTATTTGTTCACGTTTACTTAAAACATGCTTTATTAACCTAATCGGTTGGAAAAGATTGCTCTTCTTTTCGCAAACTACTCTGGATCTGGATCGGTGGGCCCCGTCACTACGTCTATAAGCCCCTCGTATTCCACCCGTATTTCGACCTCCCGGGGTGGGCGGCCCGGGCGAGGGTCCTATAGGGCAAGCGGGTCCCACCGACCGAAAGAAAAACGATCCTAAAAGTCGGCGGGTAATCGAGTCTTAACGATCATTCGATGTAAATTACGGACAAGGCGACGTCAAAAGTCAAGATCATGTCCAGGGGCTCGACGAAAAGTCGGCATGATTTGGGTGATAAATGTCCACGATTGATCTTGACTTGTCGTCGGTTAAGCCGTAATTAAGCATGGAATATTCATTAATCCTTGATGACTCGGTGTCAATGCCGGGAGTCGGTGTATAATTTGTGCCGGTCGAGCCGAAGTCAAGGCGCCGGTCAATATCTTGGTCAAAGTCTGCGGCGGAAAACCGGCGAGAACTTCGGCGGATTAGGGTCCCCGAAAGATATTGAGTCGGTATGCCGACAAAGGCTTGAAAGGAAAGGTCTATACACGGACGGGGCATGACACGGACCCGGACTAAAAACCAACCGGGTCTCGGACAAAGTGTGTCACGGACAAGTGCATGGTCGACACGAGGCTCCATGGGATGTTTGGGTAGTCCTGTGCTCATCCGAGAGGCGTAATAAGACCAAACGGACCGCGACAAGGATTTCCCCAGGTTAGGAACGTAGTGTGCAGTGTACGGTCACGTGCGCGTAGTGTGCAACGATCTATATTCTTTTTCTGAGTAAAATAGAGATTTTTTTATGTGTCTTAAAAATATGATGCATGATTTTTTTTTGAATTTTTTTTTTTTGAAAATCCTTTTTTTTTTGAAATTTTTTTTTTTGAAATTTAATGAGCACATAAGCACAAAAATTCCAACAGTTAGGGACATTATTCCGACAGTCAAAATTTTGACTTTCTCCTAGGCGGCCAAAACAACACGAAAACTGTGCAAAAATCAACACACACACAAAAATGATTTTCAAAGCCGGGACGGAAGCTTGACCCTCAAAAGCTCTTTTTTTTTTTGAAAACGGTGATACCGGTACGTGGGATTGTTAAACCACAATTTGGTGTGTGTGTGTGTGTGTTTTGGCCAAAATAATTTGAAACTCAGAAAAGTAAAAATTGGGGTATCTTTTCAAGACTTTTAACTGATCCCATGAATTTTTGGAAGATTTTTGGATTGAGATTTGGTACTCAAAAGACCTTTTGAAGTTGAGAGCCATTTCTGCCAGAATGAAAAAGGCAGTGGACCTTTGATTTTGAAATGGATTCAAGGGTCTTAAAACTTCATAATCTGGATAAACTCAGAGAATGAAAGTTGTTACAGACACCTCAAATAAGATTTGTGCGAAGGAATTTTCCATTTTGGAGAAGATTTGAGGGGTCAAAATCTTCTGGAAACCTCAGATATGAGATCTGGATTCCCAGAAGCTGATGAACTAACCTCTGAAAGAAAATTTGAAAAGAGGAGTTTGACTCACCCAAAAAATAAAGTAAAAATATGTATGGAAAGATCTGGATGTTGGATACAAAAAGTGTTTTGTAGTCAACACCAAATTCCACATTTATCTGTGTCCAAAAAATTAGACCATGGACTGAGGTCTGAGAAAATTGCTACTGGACAGCAACTTCTCAAGAAAGAAAATATGATTTTGAGGGGGGTTTTGCATCCATGCTTGTCCCCATTTCCCTAGGTTTTGGTTAGTGATCACTTGACATTTTAGTGGTGAATCAACTATACCAAACCATCCTTGGGGTACATTAGGACTAAGCATTTCATTTGCTTGGGAAGGGGATTTTTATCCTTTGAAAATGAGATTTGATGCTTGAAAATGGTTTTTAGGGTTTTGAAAATGAGTTTTCTTTGCAAGAAAGTAAGAGAACTTGAAAATAATTTTGATCTTTGTAGAAGATCATCCATGGAAGATGGTCTTCCATGGTGATCTTCTTAGATCTAAAGCAAGAAGATGAAAGAACTACATTTTGTAGTTTGCAAATGCATGCATGGTTGGAGTTTAGGGTAAGGAGAAGGAGGGTTTACCAATCTTCCTTGTGTTCTTGAGTTTTTGGCTTGAGTGTATGAGTGTTTAAGGCTTAAATATGAGAGTGAGTGGATGAGTGTGAGTTGGGAAAGATTGGAGAGAAAATGGTGACAATTCTTGAAGAATTCTCCTTGTTTTCTCTCTATATTTCGCCGAGGTTCGGTGCAATTGGTGTTGTGGCTCCTTATTTTTGTGACTGGAGGGCTCAATTTATAGCCCTCCTGAAAATGCAAACATGTCCGCGCGGATAAGTCCCTTCGCGTGCACTGTTTATTAAATGCAGCTTCAGGCTTTGGACACAAGGAATATTTCTTTTGAAATTTGAATTATACAGCCAGTTTACATTCGGGAAATTCTATTTTTGGTTTTATTCCTTTTGTTTTACTTTTTGAGATTCTTTTTGAGGTTTAACCTTAAATAACAATGCCCATTTTACCCTCACTTTGTTAGAAAAGTTAGGATTGTTAGGAATTGTTAGAAATGTTATAACTTTCGTTAATTTTCTAACGAAAATTCTAACAAGCTCAAATTGGAGCACTTACACTTAGCAGCATTGAAGAAATCTAGTCAAGAAGCGACTGATGAGGAAGTCAACCTGTTGACCCGATCCGGGCAGATCTACCAGGGGAACCCCAAGACAGATAAGAAGGCGGGCGAACAAGCACCAAAGGAAGATTGCCTCCCCTATGCCTAGACAGCACTCCTGACCTCGAGAAGGAGGATCCAGTGCTCACCCAGCTGAAACAAACCCAGGGCAACATCTCTTTGTGGTCCCTGCTTACCTCATCGTACCCCCACAAGCTAAAGCTGGAAGAAAGCCTAGCCCGCACGCTGGTCCCTATTGACTCTACTCCTGATGATGTGGTGCAGTTGATTGGGAATATTCATTATGGGAACATAATCACTTTCACAGATCTCGATCTCCCTCAATTCGGAGCCGATCATAATGAGCCTCTCTTCATCACAGTCCAATTGGATGAACGATGCCTCCCTCGGGTCCTGGTCGACAATGGGTCCGGAATGAATATCCTTCCGGCAAAGATCATGAGCCTGCTCGACATCAAGTCCACAGACTTAATGCCTTCCTCCCTAACAGTCAAAGCTTATGACTCGACATCTCGAGCAGTCCTTGGAGTTGCTACTTTGGACCTCTGGTTTGGCAAGAAATTGATACCTGTGGAATTCCAGGTTATCGATATTCCGATCACTTTTAATGCCTTATTGGGAAGACCTTGGCTGCATCAAGTCAAGGGGGTTGCTTCGAGTCTCCACCAGTGTGTGAAATTCGTCTCGGATGGGGATTTGACAACCATTTACGGGGATCTAGTCACCTTGGAGGGCACGGATACAGGTGGAATACCTATTCTGGAAATCAAACATGATGAAGAAGGTCTCATGCTAACAGGCTTCACGGTCGAGCCTCCTAAGGCCCAAGTTTGCAACGTAGATCTGACAATCACTCGGGATAAAATCCCTCCGGTCTTGAAAATGATGAGGAAGATGAGCTACCTACCTGGCCTAGGTCTAGGGAAGCACCAACAAGGAACTCACAAACTCATCGAGGAGAAAGGACAGAAAACTCGCCACGGCCTGGGATATGAGGCCACCTCGGTGGACATCGCGAAAGAAAAAGAGATTGCCCGGAAAAGGGGAGAAGCTGCCACAGGAAGGGTCCCGGTCAACGGCCCTAAATCTCTCCCTTTCAGTCCTAATCTGGCTGACTACTTCGTCAAAGGTCCTACACAGCATAGGAATGCCACTGTCAAAGAACCTACAGAAGGATGGCTGAAGCTACAAGATGATCTCAGAAAGTCCAGGGGAAACAAAGCCAACCCAGTCCGTAGGATGTTTGCGGATCTGCCCAAGATGCCTCGGACTACCACCACCATGGAAAGTGAGATTACCATCAAAGGTGTGCCAAGCCTAGTAGAACAGTTCGAGAAGCTCACTACCACAATTCCAATTGTCCAGGAAGGCTCAAAGCCTGAGTTTGAACTAACAGTGCCAAAAGATAAAGCCACTGAGGTCTTTTCAGAGGATTGGGAGGGCCCGGTTATGCAGCAGTTATTCAGGGAAGAAGTTTAGGTGCCAGACCTAATTGATTTCAGCTCAGTCCAAGAGATGGTAGCAATGATCGAGAAGGGAGGACAGAAACAATGCAATTCCCGAGTCATGAGGCCACTGACAGCAATGCCTTTGAAAAATTGGGAAAATCTTTCAGGCCCGTCCGCGACCAAAGAGGAAATGATCACCAAGCTTGGATTGGTCCCCCGTCCCTTTGTGTCAACCCATGTCAAGTCCTCCGAGTCCCTCGTTGTCTAGAGTCGTCTGATGGCCTTACGCCTAAAGACTGCGAAGTTGTAGCCAATGCTGTATTTCCCTTTGTTCTCAATGAAATGATAAACCTTTCTGAGTATCCCCTGATTGCCACTTTAACTAATGATAAATTAACTAATAACTTAAAAAACATTTAATAATGATTCATTAGATAAAAAAGCAGACACATTAAATTAAAAAAAAATATAATAATAAAAAATCTTTAAGCAGGTTGTTCGGAAAGAGGAAAATCGAGCCCAAGCTGCCGAAGAGATTTTAACAAGTGTGAATTTGGGAACTGCGGAGAAGCCTAAAGAGACGAAGATTGGTATCCCTCTTCATCAAAGGAACATCATATGCAGATACGGGTTGCCAGCCGAAATTATCTCAGATAATGGATCCCACTTTGAAGGGGAATGCGACAGGCTGCTAGCGGAATTCAGAATAACCCGTCACAAGTCATCTCCTTATAGGTCCCAAACCAACGGAGCCGTTGAAGCAGCAAACAAGACTTTGGAAAACATCATTCGGAAAATGGCTGTCCGAGGCAGAGATTGGCCCGACAAGCTTCACCTTGCTCTGCGGGGCGCGTAACATCTGTCAGAACAACAACTGGGGAAACACCATTTGCTCTTACCTACGGAATGGAAGCCGTACTCCCAATCGAGCTAGAAATCCCCTCACTACGTGTGCTGTTGGAAAGCCAGATCAACGAGGTCGAATGGCTTCAGAGTCGCCATGATGAGCTGGCCCTGCTAGATGAACGCCGATTGAAAGCCATGGAACACATCCGAGCTTACCAAGGAAGAATGGCCAGAGCCTTCGATAAGAAAGTAAAACATCGGGAGATCCGGGAAGGTGATCTCGTTCTGAAAGAGAAGCCCCCGGTCCGCATCAACCCGCTTGGCAAATGGGAGCCTGTTTGGGTCGGGCCATATGTCGTTCAGAAAATCTTCTCCGGAGGAGCCATGCAACTTGCAGACCTCGACGGAAATCTTTTTGTACACCAAGTGAATGGCGACAAGCTGCGTCGATACTACGCATAGAACACTGAGTCAAAACAAAAAAAACAACAAAAAAATATATCAAAAAAAAAAGAGTGCTAAAAGAGTAATACACAACTAGGTTGAAAATCCGAAAAGGGCGGCCTAGGTAAAAAACAGGGTTGCACAAAAAAAAAAAACAAAAAAAAACAAAAAAAAAAAAAAACAAAAAAAAAATATATCAAAAAAAAAGTGCTAAAAGAGTAATACCCAACTAGGTTGAAAACCCGAAAAGGGCGGCCTAGGTAAAAACAGGGGTTGCACAAAAAAAAAAAAAAAAAAAAAAAAAAAAAAAAAAAACCAAAAAAAACAAAAAAAAAAAGAAACAAAAAAAACAAAAAAAATTAATCGGGTCGAACTACGGAGACCTGAGCCCTTTAGTCCGAAGGGAGCGTAGGCAGCCGAAAACGGTTCGATCTAAAACACAAATAAAAGACATACTTTGTCATCGACACATTGATCAGACCATGAAAGCGTCTCGAAAAACTCTAAAGCAATTTACATATTCATTACAGTTAAAAACTTTTTGATGAGTCTAAGCTCGGTTCACTCCTACGACTTATAACCTGCTAAAAGAAACTAAGATACATAATGTGTCTGCTACGACAAGAAAGGGATACTCGGAAACCTCAAGGTCACTCCAAGCCACTCGTACTGGCTTCTCCCCTCTTCTTTCCCCCTCTTCGGGTCTTCTTCTTCTGCACTGGAAAAATGTCGGTCTGCCGCCTACCAAGCTCCGGTGTAGGGACATGATCTATCAAACCCGCATCTGTCAAGGCCTTAGTAGCCCTAGCCTCATTTCTCATCTCCTGTAGCCGAGCTGGTAACATAGGAATCCTCCCCTCCTGTCCCTTGACATAAGCCTCATAGTCAGTCACAACATCTCCGCTCCTATCATGAGGGTTGACCCTCGCCTCGGCCCTCCTCCTCTCCGAAACTGTCAGGTCCTCCGCACCGACAATGGCCTCACGCCGTCTCAAGATAGCCATCTGAGTCTCCCCCAAATGCCTCTCGTACCAATCCAAGTATCAAGTGGTCAGAAATATGTGTCCCGGACGCCTGATGATAACCCTAGGAGGAAAGACGTCATACCTCCATGTTCGGGAAAGAAATGGGAACACTGAAGGATCATCCATAAAAACAGAAGCCACCACCCTGGTAGCTATATCCTCAAAGTCCTCCAAGGGAGCCTGCTCCAGGCCAAACTGTCTGAGAACCAAAGCCGAAATGTAAAAACTGGACTGAGAAAGCCCCGTAAGCAGAATCACATGAGACCCATCCTGAAGAACTCTCCGAGTCTCTATCCGCCAATGAGGCACCGACCATCTGATATCTGTAGTCTGGCGAAAAAGCCATCCAATGCTCCCATGAGCCCTGATCATCAAGATCCACGGTAACCCCTCTCCTGGCAAATGTCCAAGGTTTGACCGCATCAGAAGTTTCACGAAGGACCCCCAGGCGCTCCATCAGCCACATGGTCAAAAGAAACGGACTGCCCCCGTGCATGTACCGCCTCCCGGTAGCCAACCTGTCAAGAGCATGAAGGGTTTCTCCCAGGATCAAGGGTACAACATCCCGACCCGAACGGCAGTGTACAACCACATCCAGCAAAGCTCGGTGACAAATCCCAAAAGAGTAAACCATGAACAAGGTCCCAAACGTACAAAGTGCAAAAGCGTCCCAATAGGCATCATCAATCAAGCCTAAACCCCTAAACCTATCAGGAAGACCAGAAATGTCAAAGTGATCGGGACCACGGATCATACCTTGTGCTTCCTCCGGAGAAAGATGAAGAAGGTTGCACAACCTATCAACGAAAGAAGCCCCTCCGGGCAAAGGAATCGCAATCTCCTCCACCTCGGGACCACCAAGCAAAGCCCGGAATTCTTCAACAGTCGGAACAACTTCATTGTAAGAGAAGCAAAAGACATGCCTTCTAGTATCCCAAGATGAAGAAGAAGCCCTCAAAAGATCATAGTCCGGAACCAATTCTTTGAGAGACCACAAGCACTTTACCTTGTATCTTTCTTCAAAAAATGACCTCCTCTCATGCATAATCTCCCTACACCACTCCTTGAACTTTTCAGAGAATGACATTTGAATCTCTTTGGACAATTTTAGAGAATTTTTGGGCATTTTCATGGCTTTTCTCTCTTCTCTCCTGAAATTCCAGTTTGAACTGGAGAAGATGAAGTTTTAGAGGACATTTATGGCCAAAACCAGATCCAACCACCGAAATAAATGAAACCTGCTAGATGTCACCCCTATTCGCGCGGATGACAATGTCATTACCAAAAAAATCTGCAGCAGTTTAAACTGCTGCACCACGGAGGAATATTTCGCTCGAAACCTGTGCA
Source organism: Adenophora triphylla var. japonica (assembly GCA_022495995.1). Taxonomy (NCBI): domain Eukaryota; kingdom Viridiplantae; phylum Streptophyta; class Magnoliopsida; order Asterales; family Campanulaceae; genus Adenophora; species Adenophora triphylla. The sequence goes on along the minus strand of JAFEMH010001104.1, from coordinate 477,503 downwards.
AAGCCTGTCCAAACAGTTCACAGCTCAAAACCTTAATACCCTTGCCAAAAAACCAGGGCTCATGCAACATTGCATTCATAATAGATAAAAAAAAAAAGTAATTCTAGATTATTACATACTCAAAAAAAAAAAGAAAAACAAAAAAAAAGTGTGCATAAAAAATAAATTGTGTACGTCCCGAAATAGAGTACTGATCCCAGGTCTCGAAATCGATCAAAGATAATCAGTCAGAATCCTCAGTGGCTGGCCCTTTCCCCCGGTCCCTCTTGCGGCTCGGGCCCGCCTCCTCAGTAACCATGAATACCTCGGGCTCGGAATCATCGTCCTCGTCTCCAGAGAAAGGCTCGCCTGGATCAACCGGTACGCCACGATAAGGCAAGCCAAGATCCGCAAAGAAGTCATATCCAAACGTGAACGCGTCAGACTCCTGGACGTGCGAAGATGACCCACCATGGTGCCAAACGTGCCCCTTCCCATGCAAATCCCCGAGGATGACGTGGTCCGGAGGCAGCTCCATGCCAGGATCTATGAGAGGAGAAAGAGGAGTCTCGGTAGAATGCTCGGAAGAAATAGGAGAAGTCTCCCGCTCCACAGGCGCCGGCTGTGCATGTCTCGCTCTGCCTTGAGTAGCCCCACAAGCAACCATCCTCCTAAGGAACCTCTTGGCCCCAATCACCTGCTTCGTCAGCTTCTCCACAACCACAGCCGGGAACTGTACGGAAACAAAAGCGTCAGAAATAAGTAATGCGAAAAATGATGATGCGAAAAGAAAAGAAGAAGAGACAATAAAAAGCCGTACCTTCATATCCGGACGAGGCCGAAAAGCTCGTGGGACCCGCTCAGGGATAGGGATTTGTACTCTCAGCCTAACCCCATCCTGGACATACGAAAAGTCCGATCGAGGGTAACGCACAATCCCCTCCCCCTCTCTCTCAAGAACCTGGGGCATCCTCAGCCTCCTCAAGATAAATCTCGAATACTCCTCAATCGCCACAAACATCGAGAAGTGTTGGCCACCTCGATAATCACCCCAGGTCTCCGATCGCTCAGACGGATGCATCATGTCGGCAGGAGGCTCCGCCGGTGCCATCAGAGGCGCACCCTCGCCATGCTGGCGGGTCACTCTCTCCCCCAAATAATACACATCACAGGTCAAACCTCTCAAAATCCTCCGCTGCACGGTCCATCTCTCGGCACCCTTCAGCTGCTCCACGTCGAAGCGGCCCCAGGGGTAGAAAATCATCCCCTCATCCTTCTCAGCCCTCGTCAAAGGCAGGCAATCCCTGTACTTGAGGGTCGTGCGCCCCCTGGAACCTATCTTCTCCCGAGCATGCTTGCTCCAGGAGAGCATGGCCGGATATGCCCCGATGTGTTTCGCCGGCTGTCGCCACATCGTGACGTGAAAGAACTCCAGAGCCCATACCTGCGAAAGGTGAAGATTACATCAACTAAGTGCGAAAAAAAAAGTGCGTGCTTAAGGAAAAGAAAAAGCAGAAGCTTATACCTACAGAGGGAACTCAAAGTAAGTCAGAGAGCTGACAGCCTTCCGACTATACCGATCCAGAGCAAAATATAGCTCTGCCAGCCCTGCCTCTCCCCAAGACACCTCCCCAGCCATCTCCACATCCTCTAACGTCCTTAGCAAAGCGAACACCGCCGTCCCCTCGGCGTGTCCAAAAAGTGTGCTCGAAAAAGCAAACCATAAAAAGGCCCTGGCAATCTGCACAGCAGCCACTCTCTCATCCCCAGCCTCGTAGCTCTCAATGCTCTCCACGATCTTCCCGTGGACCACAGCATACTCCATAACCATCCCCTTTTTGGGAATGGGGGTAAAGCCCAGAAGATCCTGCAGCTCCAGGTCACTGTAGCCATCCCTCCACTCAATGCTCCGTCCTTTAAAGGACAGGCCCGTGATCGCAGCGTAATCGGAAGGAGTAACCGTGGCCTCGCCCCAGAAAAAATGGAATGTGTGGGTCGCGTCCCACCAGTGCTGTGCCAAAGCAAAAATCAGGCCCTTACTCTTGGGGAACTTAACCAACCCCCTCAGGCACTCAATGAACTCATACAATCCACTCCCAATGACGATCTGTCTCGGACTCATCAGAACTCCTCGATCCAAGACCGGAAGCCGATCCCACAGGTCAACCACGGCCTCCACTGACCCCCGAGTCTTCAGCTTATTCAGCTGCTCCGTCACAAAACGATCTCCACCCTGCAATGGAAAGAAAAACAAAAAAAATGTCAAAAAAAAAATTTTTGCATTTGCATCCAAAAAAAAAAAGAGAGCATACACATGCATCACAAAGTTTTGAAGAAAATTCGGCAGCATAACGGCATATAATGGACTCAGCCCCATTTTTCTTGCACAAAAGAAAAGATTTTTCAGCAACCATCATTCATCATGCATAAAAAAAAACATTGAGTCAACGGAAGTAAAAATTCCGTCCCATTTTTCATGAAATAGCATGCATAAGCAATCTTCCACAATTCATTCATCCAATCAACGGAAACGAAAATCCGTCCCATTTTTCACAAAAAATCATACTTTTACAAAAAACATGCATGCACGCATTCATATCATTCAGGGAAGCATCATCTCATTGCAAAAAAAATCCTACATGCAAAAGAGAGTCCGTCCCGAATTCGAAAAAATTTTCATCATCTCATATTTCAAAAATGGCAAAATGCACATTCTTTTTCCAAACAAAGTGCATATTTGGGTTACCCACATACCCATTACAACATGCAAATCATCAAAATCGAATTTCAAGCCCAAGAACATTGACATTCGAAATTTTCAAAAAAGAAGAAAAAAGAAAAATCACAAAAATCAATTTCGAATGAAAAATCAACAAAGAAAATGGAGAGATTCGAAGTATACCGTACGGAGACTCGGATTAGTGGCCCAATGTTGCCACGCATCGGGGTATGGCTCCTCCGCAATCGATTGTGAAAGAGAGTAATGCCTCCTCATTCGAACGAGCTCTAATCGCCTCTCCGCGACCGGGCCGCGTCCTTGACCTTGAATGGCGACTCTCCCGTGTTCCATTGCTCGAAAATCGAAAAAAATCGGAAGAATTTCGGAGCTCTATAGTCAACAATGGCGGATTTCACCCTCCTCTCTCGTCTCTCTCTCGTGAAACTGGAAAATGGGGAAGAGGGAACCAAAAGGGCGGCGGCCCACTTTTAAAACCAGTCTGGGATGCATTCCCCTCCGCGCGGACCAAATTGAAGTGGCAAAAAGACTATTTTGCCCTTTAAAATTTCATGACTCTGCAGTTTAGTCCTCAACTTAACAGAGTTAACCAAAGTTAACCCCCTTTTTCAAAAAAAGCTTCACGGCAGTAAAACGTAAGTCCGATTTCTCCGAGAAAGATAACGGAATCCCGTTTCTTTCATCAATATCATCAACGGCAGTAAAACGTAAGTCCGATTCCTCCGAGAAAGATAACGAAATCCCGTTTCTTTCATCAATATCATCAACGGCAGTAAAACGTAAGTCCGATTTCTCCGAGAAAGATAACGAAATCCCGTTTCTTTCATCAGTATCATCAACGGCCGTAAAACGTAAGTCCGTTTTCCCCAGCAAAAGCCAACGGAATCCCTCGATTCCACCCCCAACAGATTTTCGAACTACGTAAGGGCTTGATTCCCCCAATCGGGATACGTAGGTAGCCTACCATAGGTTCAGCCACTCGACCAGCACGGTCATCCTTTCCTTCGGCAGCAGACGTAAGACCGATCCCTTTAAATGAAGTCCACCAGAGGACCATCAATCCCAAATCCTTAAGGTTCGAGGCACCTAAAACGCCATCATCTTCAAGGTCCGAGGCACCTAAAATGCCATCATCTTCAAGGTCTGAGGCACCTAAAATGCCATCTTCAAGGTCCGAGGCACCTAAAACACCATCATCTTCAAGGTCTGAGGCACCTAAAACGCCATCATCTCCGAGGTTCGAGGCACCTGAGTATTCGAGATCGAACTGACTTCGTGCCTTGATCATGTAGAGGTTGTATAAGTTGATGATCGTATGTCGGACGAAGATATGTCGGGACCTGGGATGGTCGGACAATGAGCTTGGTCGACTGATATTTATTATTGGGCCGTTAGAGTTGTAGCAATTGGATTGACCCATTAACAGTGCGTGCCTTTGTAATGGTTGAAAGGTTGGGTTTTACACGTTGGGCCTGGCCTGTAATTTTTATTCCGTTCAATATCCTTTGAATATTTCAAGTATTGAGATAATTTAATGTTATTACAATGATACTAGCTATTAACAAATAAAGATAGTTTAAATAAAATGAATCAAAATTTTGTGAAAAATTGTAAAATTAGACAAAAAATCTATCCTAAAGCTAAAGCTGGAAGTATTTTGGGACAGATAGAGTAATTTTTTTTTAGTTGTCCATAATAAATACTCCATCCGCCTATTTGAAGTTTCACTTATTTTTCAAATGAGTATCTCGTTTAAAGGTTTTGTTTTTGTTTTTTTTTTTTCTAAAATGAAAATGAGAATAACTATACGCTTCACTTTCTTTTTACTACCTACTATCTATCATCACAACAATTTTTTTCCACTTTTTTTCTTAATTTTTGTATTCAACTCAGATAATAAACCTTGAAATGGGACTGAGAAAATAGTACATTTCAAAATAATCAATTTATAATTCGTTTAAATAAAATATGTTTGTTATATTCAAAACTAGGGGCGTAAATAGTTCGGTTTAAATCGCGGTTCGGAACTGAACCAAACCAAACCAAATCACGCAGTTTAGTTCGGTTTTCAAACAATAGTGGTTTGGTTTGGTTTCAAAAATTGTCAAACCGTGTGGTTCGATTTGGTCTGCGGTCTGGACCCCCAAGCCACGGTTCGAGACCGCGAGACTGAACCGCCAAACAGAACCGATAAATCGAACCATCAAACCGTTCAATATTAACCGTAAATATGCACATCTTTTATATTCACATAATATTTAGATTGAAAACCCCTAATTCTATTCATGAGTTTTAGCCTATAACCCTTTTTTCTTTTGGTTAATTTTCTTGTAATAATGTTAATTCACTATTTAGCACATACCATTACAAGTACTCAAATGAGATGTTGTTATCATAAACATTGAAGCACAATTTCAAGTTGTGTTTAAATACTGAATCTCTTATGTACTCCCTCCGTCTCATTACAATCCACACACTTTTCTTTTTGGGCGTCCCACTACAAACCACACTTCCTAAAAAGAAAAGTTTTTATCACTATTCCCTCCATTCATTCTCTCTCTTACATTATTTTAATACTCACAACACCATTATAATTTACTATTTCCTCCGCTCATTCTCTCTCCTATTTTACTTTTACACACAACATTTATATCATTATTTTTTTTCTTAATCTACGCATGAATAGTAAGTGTGTGGTTACTAATGGGACGGAGGGAGTATGTTATTTCTAGAAAATTCAAACAAACATGATAATGAATTGTGTATTCTGAAATCATGTTCAAATTAATGGTTTAAGCAATGTTCTATTTCATGGTTTGAACCATGGTTGAATTGTGATTTAAAACGCAGTTTGAATCGTAAAATCAAACTGCGGTTCGAACCAAATCAAACAAAACCATTAGTTCGGTTCGATTTGAATTTTTTCATGTTTTGATTCGATTTGAAATTTTTCCAAAACGATAACTAGTGATTCAATCCGTAAATTGCCCCAAACCGATCCAAACCAAACCATTTACGTCCTTATTCAAAACAGTTATCTCACTCAAAATTTTAACTTTTTACAATTACAAAATCTTACTCAACTGTCAATATTTATTCTTTATTCTCTAAATGACAAAATCCATATCATTCTGGAATTAATATTTATTCAAAATATTGGACATTTTAATATTATTAAAAAATATTAAATACGTGAAACAGTTATTTAGATAATCGATTAATTTTAGGGGTATATGAACTTTTACACCTGCACTAATTGCATTTGTTGTGGAGAAGTCTAATAAAAGCATGTACTAGTATTTTAAACTTGTTTTGGAGAAGAAAAAATGAAGTTTAATTTTTTTTTTTCATTTTCAATTTTTTAAGAGGGTAATATATTTATGGATAAAGCGAGTACTCCCTCCATCCCAATCGAAAATATACAAATTTCCATTTTGACTGTCTCATTTAAAAAAGCACACTCCTAAAATGGAAAATTTTTAATACTCCCTCTGTCCCTAAAAGATTGTCCTGTTGTACATTTTCCAATTATTAAGGAAGAGCTTCACCTTCTTGTACCTTAGTAGATTTGCACTAATATTCATGCCTAAGTTTAGAAATAAGACAAACTTTTTGGGACAAGTCAAAATAACAAATGGAACAATCTTTCAGAAACGGGGAGAGTACTTCTTTTTTCATAAGACTTAGTTATCATACTAACAATAACTATCCACTAATTATTTATTATCCTACTTTATCAGTTTATCTCTATTACATTACTTTTCATAATTAAATTATTATTTCATTATACACTTTTTTTTTTAATTATCGACGGGATATATTATACTCCCTCCGTCCCAGATCAAGGGTCCTCGGGGGGATTTCACGCTTCTTAAGAATTTTTTTTTAAAATGGGTAGAAAATTTTAGGAGAGAGAATGTAAAAGTTAAATGTGTGGTAGGAAATAGGAGAGAGAATGTAAAAGTTAAAAATATTTAATAGGAGAGAGAATGAGTGAGAGAAATAGTATGAAATATAAGAATATAATGAATGATTTTTTTATAAATATATGAAGATGATAAGGATATAAATATATGAAAAACTTTTCATTTAAGAAAAGGGACTCTTGATTTGAAATGAATCAAAAGAGAAAGTAGGACTCTTGATCTCTGGACTAAGGGAACTAAGGGAGTAAAAATCTTTATCAATTAAATACACACGTTGCTTGTGCATATTTTAATGGAGGCGGTGTGAGTAAAAGCTAAGCATATAGCATGTGGACAAGAATGGGCAGTTTGTCAGTCTTCACTGTACCTATTTATTTAATATTTTCTCAAAAAGGCAATTCCATGTCTTTATTTCCTGTCTAATCTTTTTCCCAACATTTATTTCATACCTTTCCACCCACCTCCATTTTAAATTGAGTTCAACAATGCATTCTAAAATTTTTCTAAAATGCATTCTAAAATTTTTCTATTAAGAAATGTACTCATAGATTAAGTCACTTTTTAATTTTTACTTAGAAATTTTATAACTATCACCCTTTCCTTATAAAGGAAACTTTTATTAATACATTTTATTATTCTATCTAATTCTCCACTAATCTTCTCACACTCACAACACTATTAACTAAATTTATCCATTATTGCATTTTTAAATTACACTCACAACATTTTTTCTTCCCACACTTTTCCTTAATTTGCGCGCCACCCCTAAAAGGGTAACGCTTCTACCGGGACGGAGGGAGTATTTAATAGAATAAATTAATTTTGAAATATTTTAAATACTTAGATAATTTAATAATTTTACAATGACAACTATCTAATTATAAATAAAAGTAATTTAGGTAAAAAATTTGAAAGTTTTATTCTATTCTAATACTACAAATATTTTGACACGCAAAAAGTAATAACTAAATTTTGATGCTTTATTACGGAAATGTTTAGAATTTGACAATATTTATTTCAACTTGATATCTATATATCCTTCCATTCTGGCTTATGGTTTTTATTTTACATTACACACATTTATCAAAAAACTAATACTAAATGAGTAAACATAATAATAGTAGGTTGAAGATATACTTCCTCCGACCCACCAAAATTGATACTTATTTTTTTTTTTTTTGGTCCGTTCCATCAAAACTGATACTTTCCAAAATGGCAAGAAAATCTTCACTATTTACCCCACTCATTCTCTTTTCTATTTCACTTTTACACTCACAACATTCTCTCTTCTAACTATTCCTCCCACTCATTCTCTCTCCTATTTAATTCTTCATACTCACAACATTTTCTTTCACTTTTTCTCTTTCTTATTTTTCCTTAATCTACGTGCCCAAAAATTTGATATCAATTTTAGTGGGACGGAGGGAGTAATTTTTTAAAATGTCCGTAATAAAGTTCCTAATTTGACTTATACACAAATATTAAGAAATAGTAAAACGGATCTTGTTTATACTCCATTCTATTTGTCTCATAATAATAATTTCATTTAACTTTTCAAATATTTTAATACTCTGTTTTTATTTTCTAACATTAACATCAATTTTATTTTAAATAGTTACAAAATGTGCATCCAACTCTTTATGATCGGTTCCTTAAAAAAAAAAAAAAAAAACTCTTTAGGACTGGTCGTAAGGGGTCTACGAATCCTCTATCTGAAACTCTCTAAATCTATTTTGGGACGTACTCCCTCCGTCCCAAAATATTTGTCTCATTTGATTTTTTTGTTTAACTTTGATCACAAATATATGACAATTTAATTATGTTCATAAAATTCTAAAAATTCCTATTGATTCACCATTAATAATATTATCAACAACAACATTTAGAATTTCATGAACATGATTAATCTCTAATATATTTGTGGTCAAAGTTCAACAAAAAAGTCAAATAAGACAAACATTTTGGGACGGAGGGAGTATAAAGTTGGGAATTTGCTCCATAAGTTTCTTTTGGAACAAATCACTTTCCACTAAGTTCCTCATTGTATTAAAATGCCCCATAAGTTCTCATGTTGTATTATGTATAATACAACATTTAGTTATGCAGTAGTTTAAAATCATAATACTGCATCCGCACCACCGCCTCCGCCACGGCCCAGCTCGCCGCCGCTATCGCCGCATGCCGGGATTTCGGTCAATTTTCGCTGAATCAGGCCAATTTTCACCGGAATCCGGCAATTTTGGCCGGAATCCGGCCGCGATCGCCGAAATCCGGCCGCCGATCGCCGGAATCCGGTTGTCGGATGTCGGAATCCGGTCGCCGATCCATGGACTTCGGACTCCAGTCACCGGCGGCAGCCGGAATGCAGTATTATGACCTTAATTGATGTTGTATTTTCGAAACATAATACAACATCATAATACAACATGGAGAAGGAACTTATCTGACATTATGAAACTTTTTTAAAATTTATCGGACATAGTCCCTATAAAGTTGGATTTGGAATGAACAACATTATCTTTTTTTTTTTTTTTAATAATCTAATTTATTGAATTATTTATTAAGAGTATTATTATTTTTAACCCTTGCCATTTATCAAGAGACCGCCTATTTGTAAATACTTCCTCCGTCCCGTTTGAAAGAGCATAAATTTTCTTTTTGGGCTTCTCATTTGAAAGGGCTTAACCTAAAAATGGAAAATTTTTTATTACTTCTTTATTTGTGGGACCCACTTGTTATACTCTCACAATAAATATTCACTAACTATTTTCTACCCCACTTTTTCTTTTCTACATTACCTTTCACTCACAACATTTATTCCACTATCACTTTTTTTTCTTTCCTACATCACTTTTTTTAATTTCCGTGCAAAACACAAATTTTGCTCATTCGAACGAAACAGAGGAAGTATTAAATTTGGAACATTGAGCAATTTAAATGTGGTATGTTGAATTTCGAACGCACCAACGTTATTTATTTGCTTTTAAACGCTCTATCGAAATGGAACTCATCCAACAAGTGTAATGCACGCTCAACACAATGTGTATAATGCTTTTAGCAATATGTAAAAACACTAAAAATATTAATATGCAAAAAGTATTTTTACGTAGTGCTGAAATATTTTACATTTCGTTAAGCGTCATATTTATTTGTTATCTGATTTTCATTTCACCAAATCATTGGAGAAAAAAATGCTGGAGCCATTTTATATCCTTCCCAAATCTGTTTTAAGCCAAATTGTTTCATTTTTTTATAAAGGCCTCACATTATCTCAAAATGTCGTTATAGTATTTAATAAAAACGAACCACCTTAAAGACCTTTTCTTCCCTTTCCCATTTCCACATTTGACGATGTCCTCGAACATTATCTCTGCATCTCCGCCCCCCTGCGCCGGCAAACGCCAAAAGCACCATCACCAGAATCCACCGTCTTTACTACTTCCAGGACTCCCCGATCACATTTCTCAACTCTGTCTCTCACACGTCCACCCTTCAATTCTCTACTCTGTTTGCCATTCATGGCGACGACTCATCTATTCCCCTTCTATCCCACCGTTTCTATCCCTTTACGCTCTCCTTTTACCTATCAATTCGACGGAGTCGATTCAGTTCTCCTCATTCGATCCCATCTCGTCTAGATGGGTTTCCCTTCCTCCACCACCGCCGTCATCGGGGAATCAGCCTCTGCGTCTCGTTATTCACCACCCGATGTTCATGTCGCGCAGCCTGTCTGTTCAATCAGTCTCTGTTTCTGGAAAATTGGTGGTTCTCGCTGGCACCACTGATAACCTCCTTCCGGCGCTACCTCGGCCTCTGATCTTTGACCCAGTTTGCCAACAATGGTCCTCTGTTCCTCCTCTCGCGGTTCCTCGTCGGTGGTGCGCCGCCGGGGCCGTCCGAGGATCTGTCGTGGTGGCTAGTGGAATCGGGTCTCATTACAGTCAGGATGTTGCGCGGTCTGTTGAGAAATGGGATTTGCAGAAAATTAATTCCGGTAATTGCAGCGGCGGAAAATGGAAGAGAAGTATAGGAAGCAGTTGTGATTTAGGATGGAATTGGGAAAAATTGGGGCCGATGAGGGACGCGAAATTCAGTCGGGAAGCTATTGACGCCGTTGGATGGAAGGGTAAGCTGTATTTGGTGAATGTTAAAGGGGATTTCGCTAAGGAAGGGGTTGTTTACAATTTGGAAACTGATGAATGGGAAGATATGCCGGAGGGGATGTTGGCCGGGTGGAGAGGTCCGGCGGCGGCGATGGATGAGGAGACTATTTACACGGTGGATGAATCTAGAGGGGCGTTGAGAAAGTACAATTCAAGAATTGATGGGTGGGAGGTGGTTATGGAGTCAGAGAAGCTTAGAGGGGCGGAGCAAATGACGGCGGGTGGTGGCAGAGTTTGTGTTGTTTGTAGCGGCGGAGTTGAGATTGTGGTGGTTGATGTGGTGGTATCGCCACCGCGATTGGTGGTGATGAAGGCTCCGGCGGGGTTCCAAGCAGTTGCTGTTCATATCTTGCCTAGAATGAGTTACCCGGATTTGGAATTTCCGGCAATGTCAATGAAGTAAATGTTTCATTCTTTTTGGTTAATTTAGGCTCAGTTTGTTTTTGGGAATATGTTTTTCGGAAAATATTTTTTTCATTTTTTGATGTTTGTTTAGCATCGAAAAATGGGGAAAATGTTTTTCGAAAAACATTTTCCTCACTTTTCTAAGTAAATTGATTTACGAATTTTTCTAAGTAAAATATTTTTTGAAAATTGGTAACACCCTTTGGTACACACACACCCACGTTACCCATCCCTACCCCATCCCCGTCACCGCCCCTGCTACCCCCACCCCCCCTCGTCGAATAGAAAAAAAAATTCATTTTAAATTTATTTTTAACAACTCCTTCCTAATTCACTCACCACCCCAGCCCACCCCCGTTAAGTAAAAAAAAAATAAAATTAATCATTTTAAATTTATTTTTAACAACTCTCTCCCACTCCACTCAACACCCCTTGCCACCCTACCCCCCCACCCCACCCCTCCCCCACCCCTTGTTGAGTAAAAAAAAAAAATTAATCATTTTAAATTTATTTTTAACAACTCCTCACCCATTTCACTCACCACCCCCTGCCACCCTACCCCGACCCCCTCACTCGTTGGGTCAAAAAATAAATAAATTAATTATTCTTCGGAAAACAGTTTATAGTTAAATTCAAAAAAAAAAAAAAAAAATTGACCCGCCGGGGGTGGGGGGTGAGGGATTGTGGGTGGTGGTGGGGTGGGGTGGTGAGTGGATTGGGGGAGTAGTTGTTAAAAATAAATTAATTTTTTTTTTTGATTCGACTAGGGGGAGGGGTGGGCTGGCAGGGTTGGTGAGTGGATTGGGGGAGGAGTTGTTAAAAATAAATTTGAAATAATTAATTTTTTTTTACTCGACGAGGGGTGGTAGACATGTCTAAATAGAATCGAGAACCGACGGAACTGGCGGGTAGAACCGGAACCTAGAACCGGCGAGAACCGGGAACCGTCGGAACCGGGAACCGAACGCAATCGGAAATCGGATTGAAACGGTTCGAATACGAATCCACCATATTGGGAATCGAGGAACCGGCGGAACCGGCGGTTTCGAAACCGAAAATCGGGAACCGGCGATTGATCAAGGTAAGTTAAATGTAACTAGTATAACACCCGTGCGTTAAACGCACGACCAACAAACTGTGAGAAATAACGAAAACTAAATAAAAAAAAGTTGCTAAAAATGTCATTAAAAATATTCATAATGGAATTAACAATAACAACTACAAAAAATTTCTTTGTTGTTTCATCCTCAGTCTTTCCAATAAAAGTGAAAATCAATTTAAGTAATACTGCACATTTGGGGTCCATTCCGAAAGCTTTTGACGGAAAACATGGCCAGGAAGCCCTAGGGTTCCATCAGCCTTCTCATCCACAGGAAACAATACATCAATGATACCATTCTATACTGATGAAGCCCAGTGCTACTTTGAGTCAAGAACAAAGGGTTGACCTGAAGTTGTGAGCATATAGCGATTCCCATTTTTCACAGGTGCCCAAACCTGAGCCAGAACATCTTTGCTCGATTACCTCTTTAAAGTACCTAAATGCCTGTGTCATCCTCTCTTTGATAACACAAGAACCGCTTGAATAGTCTAAAGGAGTCAATCCCAAAACCAGCAGAGGCAACCTTTTTCTATCTTCGTTCTGTTGGGTGAATTTCCGGACACTGAATCAGTATGACCTGCAAAATAGTTTATATCAAACCAGGAGAACAACATCAACTTCTCAAGCTAAACCCAATATATAAACAACCCCATACAATTTCAAAGCACATAATCAGAAAAATGTTAACCTTAAACAATTAAAGGATAGCCCAAATGTCATTCCTAATTAAAGCAAAGATTTCGAAGAATTATATTCAAAATCAATTTAGAACACGAATAATTTACACCAAACACTAACCTTAATACTGTGACCCGAAACCTTATAACGGCCAGGTATGTGTCCACTTAAACACCTATTTACAGTAAACTTTAACTCGAAAATAGGTACCATTCACAAATAAGGCAAGCCACATTGTTTGAAAAAAACCACATCTTCCAGTAAATTTTTAGTACACTGCCACCACTTCTCAGTCTGCCTACAACACCAAATCCCTATAGCCGATTGGATTGATCACCAAAGTTCCACAAAATTGACTAATAATAAGCTCACCCCAACAGTTTGAATGACCATCGTACCAGATCATACCATCCCCTCCAACTCAGTTATATAAGATGTATTATCACCCACCCAGAACAAACAAAACACATACACACACATACACATATATAGAGAGAGATTCTCTAAGCGATCACAAAGCTCCTTCTGATGCAGATAAAAGAAGCACAAGACAGACTTACAGTGTGCACCACTTATATTCACATGCAGTTGAATAATTAAAAATGAGAGGGAAAAATACAAGCTTTGACAGAAGTGATATACATACATGGCAATGTCTCCATGTCCCTCCCGCCAATAGCCACCCACCTTTACTGCTAATTGGAGGTAGCTTGAACTGGGACCAATTAAACCCTTTACCACTGCAGGGATGCATAATAATATATGAGCACAGGGGTATATATTAATTTTGAAGTGAAAATCAGTAATGCACAGAATTTACTGCATTCATGAAGGATGAAATGCGGAACTTATCTTTCTTGATGCCATCTGAAGCACAAATGCCGCTACTCACATCAACTCCGTGCGGTCTTAGAGTTGAAAGAGCTTCACATACATTTTCAGGATGTATCCCTCCCGCCAATAGCCACCCACCTTTACTGCTAATTGGAGGTAGCTTGAACTGGGACCAATTAAACCCTTTACCACTGCAGGGATGCATAATAATATATGAGCACAGGGGTACATATCATGCCTCAAAGAATATTAAGTGTAAAAGATTATGTGAATCAATTTAACACCTGGTTTTGATAATAATGCGTGAAATATAGAGAGATACTCAGTGTATCATATCCTCATGGCATCGCCAAACCATCCCAAGCATAAGTATTGATGGATTGCATAGAAAGGTGACATGTACTCCCTCCGTCCCAAAATGAATATCCAAAAAAATTCAAATTTGCTCTTGATCAAGAGCAAATTTGAAATTGTTTTGGACATTCATTTTGGGATAGAGGGAGTAACATATTTCATTATCTTTTTAATTTTTCCTCCATTGAAGAGTTTGTAGGTGCTCGAGTTGCTGATGTAATGCTACTGGTAAGTCTAGGAATTTTCCAAGGATAAATTGAGTTTAAATTAGTAACTGGACTGGATTATTATCCAATGGTGACACATTGTCAATTAAAATAAAACTATCTATATAACTTCTTATAGCATGAGGATTCGAAAGAGGAGAGTGAGTGAGTGTGTGTGTGTGTGTGTGTGTCTATATATGTGTACGTGTGTGAAGATAAATAAAGAACAGATCTTCACTGAAAACCAACAGATGAGAGCTTTTTCCTCCACTTGTTAACAAAATCACAAACCCAGTACACAAACCCTGTCCAAAATAGAATTAAAAAAATTCTCAAATCCACATTCAATATTAACTCCAACAAAACAATCAAAACAGATAGTATGAGATATCTAATCAAGATATCAAAACTCACAATGACAAGAGCAGTAATAGACTCATTCATCCATCGATTCTCCTCCAATAGATGCCCAATCACGATACAAGCGCATAGAAGCGCAACAAATAAGTTCATTGATACGATAGAAGAGTACTCAGATGACAAAATATTCATCTTTCCCAGTATAGGCATTAAGTCAAACGCCATGGTATCCAACTGAGGTGGCAAAATAGCCAACTATTAAATGCCAAGATAGCTCTCAATTCCCCAACTCTGTATAAGCTTAAATCGAACTGATTCAAAGTCTGCCAAAGCAACAAAAAATACAAAATTCAAAACCTCAGATCAATCCAACAAACATTTAATTCAAATCAAACAACTTCACATGCAAAAAACTTAGTCACCAGCACAATTGAACGATCAATTGAATTTAAACTTATAGATATCAATTAGCGAGTAAAAAACAGTAACTTACAGCTTGCCAATTCCCCTCTCTATCCTGAACATTTGGGAAAGAAATAAAAAAAATTAAAAGTCAAATTAAGTAGACTAATCAGAAATTTCGACCCATCGATCTTTAATTGCAGATTAAGAAGAAGCTAATCAGAAAAATTACTTACAGATAAGTGATTAGGGATGACGAAATTACAGCGGATTAGACCTATTTCTACAGTGGGATCAATCGTTTCGCCATTGCAGGGAGATCTAGGGTTTAGCTTGGAAATGGCGATCTGCGTTTGTGGGTTAAATGAGCGAGAGAAGAGGAGTAGGGAGCGATGCTTGAGTCGGGGATGTTTTTGGGAAGAGGAAGTGATGCCTTGAGAAAAGAGAGGGAGTCTTCGGAGAGAGAGAGAGAAGAAGATGGAGCGGCCGGAATACGCTAAGACAGTGGCTTCCAGAAAGTTCCAAATGAGAGCGGGAAAATGAAGTCCAATGACTCAGCTTTTATATATTAATAGATATTTAGCATTTATTTAGTATTTGTATTTGTAGTGTAGTGTTGTTTTATTTAAATTAGACTAGAATTTAGATAAATGTTGTAATATTTAGCGTCTTTACTGTCTTAAGAGGTTTGAATTTTTTTAAAAAAAGTTAGATGGTGATGGAACAGATGAAACCGTTGGAACCGGAATCGAAACCGAAACCGGAACCGGCGGATAGAATCGGGAAATGGGAACCGGATTTATATGATTCGAATACGGTTCCGGCCATTTGGGAACCGGAAACCGAAACCGAAACCGTTTGAACATGTCTAGGGGGTGGGGGGTAGGGTGGCGGGGGTGGTGAGTGGAGTGGGGAGGAGTTGTTAAAATAAATTTAAAATGATTAATTTTTTTGACTCGACGAGGGGTGGGGGCGGGGGTGTGGCCGGGTGACGGGGAAGTGGTGATTGGATTGGGGGTGGTTAATGGATTGGGGGGGTAGGGGGTGGGGGGAGGGGGTGGTAGTAGGGGGTGGGGTGGTGGTGGTGGTAGTGATTGAGGTGAATAAATTTGTAGTCAACTCAATCGATGGTGAGGATAGGGTGGCAGGGGGTGGTGAGTGGAGTGGGGGAGGAGTTGTTAAAAATAAATTTAAAATGATTAAATTTTTTTTTTTTGACTTGACGGGAAGGGGGTGGGTTGGGCTGGCAGGGAGTGGTGAGTGGATTGGGGGTGGTTAGTGAATTGGGGGGGGGGGTAGGGGTGGGTGGGGGGAGGGGGGGTAGTAGTGAGTAGGGTGGTGGTGGTGGTAGTGATTGGGGTGAATAAATTTGTAGTCAACTCAATCGAATATTTTTCGAAAAATATTTTTCTTACCAAACAGTCAAAAACATATTTATCTTATTTTTCGAAAAATATTTTCATTTTTCGGAAAACATTTTGCCGGAAATCATTTGCCGAAAAATATTTTACGCTAAACAAATGTAGCCTTAGAAACAATATTTTTAATTCCAAGCAGTTGCTGTTTATGAGATTTTTTCATACTAATAACTAGTGGTTCGGTTCGTAAATTTTTTTAAACCTTAAACCGAATTAAATTGAACCATTTCCACCCCTACAATTAAATATAAATGTATGTACTAATCAGAAAAGGAAATTGAATTACTTAGTGTCCGCTCCCAAGTTTTTAGACGAGGAAAGATTTTCCTCCCTTTTCCTTTCCCTTCTTTAGTGTAAAATTGCCTTCTTTAGTGTAAAACTCGGGAGCACAACTTGGATAGCACTGATGTTGTTGACGTACATATTAGCAATTGTTGAATATTCATGATTTTATTCTTTTCTTCTCTCTATTTCTTTTCTCGTTCAAATGCCGTAAATTTTTGATAATTCATCTCTATTGATTTTGATAACAATGGGCTTTCATAAGTAACAACAAAAATTGAATTTTTGTTCTTGTGGCCATCTTTATCTTCGATTTTTTTCTCATTTAATTCTTTTTTTTATATATATTTTCCTAAATAATAAGAGTTGGTCTTATTAAAAACGCATTTTTTTTTCTAAGCTTAAGAAAAAATCATTTTTACACTGGCACTTAATAATACATTCACTGACACTCTTCACACTGACACTTTTTTATACTAACACTGACACTTTTTTACCTTACACTGACACTTAATAATACATCCATTGATACTCTTTATATTGGCACTTCGTTACACTAACACTGACTTTGTTACACTAACACTGACACTTTTTTATACTAACACTGACACTTAATAATACATGCACTGACAATCTTTACACTGGCACTTTGTTACACTTACACTAACACCGGCACTTTTTACACTAACACTGTCTCTTAATAATACATGAACTGACACTCTTTACACTGACATTTTGTTACACTAACACTGACACTTTTTTACACTGACACTTAATAATACATGCACTGTGTTGATCCCAAAGGTGGCAACAAGGGTTAAAAATAGCTAGAGGGGGGGGGGGTGAATAGCTGTTATAAAATTTTCACCCTCTTTTTGAAAACTAAACCTCTTGCTTACAAAACCGCTTGCAGTGTATCAAAACCGCAAGTGAGATTGCAAAATGCACAACAAAATTTCTTAAGTATTAGAGTGCGGTTTAGAGGTGCGGTTTTCACAAATAGTAAAATGAGGTTTTGACAAGATTAACCAGATACACAATTCACAACAATGGATAACATATATAAAGATCAAACAGATGAAGACAAATTAATCAGTGATGAACAGTAAGTAAAAATGCAGAAATATAAGAACACAATATTTGGAGTGGTTCAATCGTAAATGATTTACATCCACTACCAAAATGGTTACTCTTGAATTTTCTAATGCTAGATTTTATATTAGAGTATGAGAGAGATTACAAAGTACAAGAATCAATGAAGAAGTCCTTGTTCGACCTCAAGGTGGCCTAACTCACAGTGCTCATCCGAGCTACCAGTGTCAACCTACAAGCGAGCTCATCACTCTACTCTGGGACCCTATAATCTTCCTCCTTCATGGATTCAGAATCCTCCTCAGGCAAGGGGAACTCCCATCCCTTCCTACTCTCAATCAAAATCAAGTGGTTGTTCCACCCAGAAACCTTGTCGGGCAAATTAACAAACAGTTTGGGAGCCTTAGCCTTAGCTGGGGTGCTGATCCCCCATGTCTTATCATTAATAATGACCTTGAAAAATTTCCTAAATAAATATATACACGGTTCAAACCTTACAAACTGGTTGATCATAGCAAAACACACCAATACTCTGACAGTATTGGCATCGAGCAATATGGGGTCCGCGGCCATGAACTCCAGAAACTCACAGATGAAGGGGTCAATAGGAAGTCATAAACCAGCTTCAAATTGACCTTAGTAGAAGACCACTTTGGTCATGCTCAGGGCCAGTACGACCAAGATTGCGCCTTCCTCTGCCTCTTCGTGAAATGGGACAGTTGGAAGTCAGCTCGTGGTACTTCAAAGTGATCATGAAGAATCTAAATACGGGTCTCAGCGTTCTTCCTTCCAATGGCAGGCCTGGGGGCCACATACCCCCTCTCATTTCGTCCTGGTACCACCCTCGAGCAAAATTTGTTAACGATGTTGCCAGAGGAGGAGCTCGACGATGTGGAGCCCGCAGATTGTTGATCGTTAGAAGCTATATCTACAAAATACGTAGAAACAGGGGAATCAGACCTAGTAGAAGAAAACTCTAAACTATCCAATGACGACCTAGATTCCCCTGGAAAAGCTAACCTCTCACGAGGAAAGGGTGGTTTGTTGGACTTGATGTAGAAGATGATTAGGTGGTCTATCAGCTTATTGAAGAGATAGAAACGGATAATTCGTAGATTGTCCGCCTCCAAATCCTCCAAACTCTCACCAGCTGGAAACCCTATTTTGCCATAAAACGGACTCCACTTATCTAAGATGGTAATACACTCAGTTAGGGTCAACTCCTTCCAGGGACCCTCAAACCTCTTCTAAATCCTAAGATTCACAGAGCTATACCCATACCTAACCCTTAGCTCAAAACCGAAGGTCCTAGCCATGGCGGAAAAAGGAAACTTCAAAATTAAACCTTGAGCAGGGAAATCGAAGGGTACCTTAGTGATTTGGAAGAAGGTGAAGCAATAACCGTAGCCAGCACGGAAGGAAGTCTGTTAACCAATGGGGACGATCTCCTTGCCTTTGTTTCTTGATGGTCCCTTGAAGATTTAAAGGTTGTAAAGTTCGGAAAGGAGTGGGTTACTCCGTTTATACCTCCTTTTCCTTATGGACTCTATGGCGCTCTTTAAGGTTTGTAAGGATATTGAGAATTCATTAAATAAATGCTTCCCAAAACGGTTATCTTGCGCAAAACCAAACACCAAATGCTCGACTGACACAAATGAATCACCATATTCCTTCTTATAGTCTGAATCCCGTAGTCAATGCTGACAAGAGCAAGTACTGCGCCTTCCATCAGTATCACGGCTATACCACCGACAACTGCGTGGGGTTACGGTATGAAATTCAGAATTTGATAGAGGAAGGAAAGTTGGAGCACCCCCGTGGGCCCAATACAGTCAGAAACCCTTTTCCGAACAACAACAGTGTGTATGCCATTGAATGTGTGCCCAAGAAGATTGCCGCAGAGCCAGTTTCTCCACCTCTTCCAGCCAGGTCCCCATCAAATGTCCACATCAGTTACGATGTTTGTGACTGCTCCGCATGCCTGGAGTACGAGTCCCAAGACATGATCCGGGGTAATTCTCCCAGAAAGCAGAAGAAGAAGTCTTCTCAACAGAGACTGAGAGAAAGATATGAAGCTGGAGACACCAGTGTGGGTACACTCGGAGAGCCATCCGGGAGGTTCGATTACTACGTACTCTACTCCAGCCAGTCCTCCCTTCCTCCAGGCCACGCAGCTTTAGAGCAGACAGGGGTGGGAAAGCCGAAAAGTCCTGCTGACACCAGAGTTCAGGCCTCAGGGCACCGGAATACCTCAGATTTTGAAAATCTCACTGCCAGTCAGAAGCCTAACCCCCCGCGGGATCAGCCAAGGTTCAATTTGCCCATCTTTAGGGCCCAGGCCGGCCAAGGAAAGTCAAATTCAGCTTGGCACTTGCACTCGATCAACGTGCTAACCAAGGGCGGCCACCGCCACAAACAGCCTCAACACAATCCCGAGGCTCCAGTAAAGGCTTTACCTCGCAAGAGGAAGATAGGAAACGAATGGCTTGATGACTCTCCTTCTCCGGATAGAGACCAGATCTACGATTCCCGACTATATGGCAGTATGCTCACTTTCTGTGACGAAGACCTACCGAGAGACGCCTCTGGGCACAATGAAGCTTTGTACATCACTCTCAAGCTCAACACCATATCACTCCCCGAAGTATTGGTAGACAACGGATTAGCCGTTAACGTTCTCCCTCTCAGCATGATGCGAGCCCTACGCATCAACGAAAGCCACTTGATTCCATCTACCCAAAATATCAAGGCCTACGACAGCACATCTCGTCCCATCCTGGGGATGGTGACTCTGGAGCTCTGGTTCGAAACCCAAATGGTGCCAGTAAAATTCCACGTGATGGACATTCTGTCCGAATTCACAGCTTTGTTGGGACGCCCTTGGCTACACCATATAAAAGCCATAGCTTCCACTCTCCATTAGTGTGTCAAGTTCATTAACCGGCAGGGAGATCTTGAAGTCATCAGGGGAGACACTTTCCTCATAGGAAACGAAGCCGAGACAACAGCCAAGCGTGCCCACAGCCAGGCACCGGGGCTACCTCCTTCAAATCGACCAAGGGACTATCGGGGCAAATCTCATCAGAATCCCTCAGAGTCCGGAGATGCTAACTATGTCAACATCCTCGAACAGGCAAACCCTGAAGTAGTCCGATACATCAAGTTCAATTGCCGTTTCCAACATTTGGATGCAAACTGGAAAGAAACACTGAGCATTGCCATGATGCGGGCACGTAAACCCCCTGTCTTCGATCGGAGATTTGTCAGCATCCTTCAGTCCTACTCTCTGGCCCCGCCAGGCGAGGAAATCTTCGTGATAAAGGTCAACAAGCATCGTCACACTCGTGATGAATGTATGGCAGTCGTATGGGATGTCCTCCACGAGGAATTGCCCGCTGAGCCCCTTTTCTCCAGCGAAGGGCATGATGTTTTCCTAGCAGCTCCAGCAGCGCAGCAGGACGCGAGACGCCCTTACGTCTGGGTTGAGCCGTCAGACGACAACGAATCAGGACTCTACGCATTCGAGGATGCGGCAGACCCGCAAGAAGATCCCTACATACATATGCTCAGTTTCGAGGACGGCACCCGTTCCGATCAGGTCACCTATGACAAGGGCTCCAATACCATGGAAATTGTCAAGCTCAACGTCCAGTACAGGCAGTTATCCGACAATTGGAAACAACTGGTTGACACGACAAAGAACCCCTCTGATCAAGTGACTGACGACGACTTCGTCAACGTCATCTATTCCAGATATCCTGATGATACCAAGGATCCGGTCCTTATTATCAGATTCTGCAATGCCAAAGTTACCCTCGACGACTGCCTGCTCATGGTAAACGAGGCCCTGGCCAATCGAGCTCAGAGCTCATCATCACTCCCGACTACCAGCCCCAGTGGCAATCGGCCCATGCTGTCAGTCAAGCTTACAGCCACAAGCGCCGCCAAGGCCGAGGCCAACAGTAAAGGAGACTAAGCTCCTCACCCTGCTACAAATCAGATCAACCTCGGGAACGCTTCCAGCAGCCACCCTGAAAACATCTGTAAAGGTCTGCCCCGCAAGATAGAGTCAGCTTCTGACGAAAGGAATGACCACTTCAGCATCAACATGCTCAAGTTCGATTCTGCTCCCAGTCGTCACAGCCACGGATTCAGACGTCCCGCCAGCAAACTGCTAGCTCTGATAGACTTCGCGATCCAGCGAGATCACGAGACTATCAACATCGCAGAATTCAACACCCCCGTGGGTTCAATCAAGAAAATATTCTCGGTAACCGAGATCAAGGAAGGCCGCATGGAATGTCCCAGCCCGACTTCCTTCGTCAATATAATCCAAGTGTTTTCGCCATTTGGAGATTTGGATGTGATCACAGTTCTGGACACTAGTCAGACGGCGCGCACCTACGGAGACTGTTTAGCTCTCGCAAGGAAAGCCCTCATGGAACTAGCCGCTCAAGAGAACCGTCTCTGGGACGAAAACCAAGCTCAAAAGACCCACAGGGACCAAGCCCTTAAAGTGTCACAAGCAGCTTCCGACAGAAAGCTAGAGGCCACTCTAGACCAATTCGACCTCAAGGGTTTTGCTCATGGCAACTTCCTGGACTACCGTCTGTTCTCATCCAACCCCCGCTGCCAAGGGAGAGCGGTCATCGTTCCCGACGACCTAGGATATGGAATGACACAGCAGGACGAGTACCAGCGCTTATCTCCCCGAGGAAAGCAAGTTCTCTGTGAAAGCGACGACGAAGACGATGAAACCATTCTCTTCCAAGCCGGGTATGAAGTCAACAAAATCGGAATCCCAAGGGTCCTGGGAGGATGGGGACGGATCATTTCCGCTCTCAAACTAAAAGTCCAACTTAGAGAGGAAGGTCTATTCAAAAGGAAAAGAAAGATGGAAATACATCTCCAGCAACAGGGAGATTCCACAGACTGCAGCATTCGTTTACAGAAACGATCAACTGGGACAGCAACCAGTTACATGGGCAGATGTTCGGGAAGCCGTGTACTCACCTTCCGACATACCCGCCACCCAGATAAAGCAGAAGGGAAAGCTCTCCCCGATGGAGGTTTATCTAGACTGCCGCACACAGTTCAAGGAAGCATTGGCTATTCTCACATGGGAAGAAACACAGACGCTAACTCTCGACGCAGGCTCTGCTACAAGGAAGTTGATCTGGGCCAAGAGTGGAGGAAAATTAGCAAACCATGAGTATCGCCAAACCCAACTCCAGAATGCCCTGAGCATGCTCAGCAAGAAGGAAAGGAGCGCGGTATACCGTGAAGAGATCAGGGAGACAGTTCGCTTGAACCAAGAACTCTCCAACCTCCCCCAGAGGGTCAGCAATGCACAGTTCAGTTCTGGCAACCACTGTTGTGCACTGACGTTCGAACAGCTGCGGCAATCCATAAACTACCTCCCCACGGAGGCACCCAAGCCAGTATCCTGGGACAAAATCCGGAAAGCTGCCGAGGCCCCCGGGAATGTATCCACAGTCAATGAATTGAGGGATGACATATGGCCCTATGCTACGAGGAATCCTCCTCTAACTATGGCTCAGCTCAGAGCGGCTTGTTCAGAAGGAACCAAGCCTGTTGTCAGCGTCCTGACCCGTTCGGGTCAAATCCATGCATTACCACCTAAGGCCACTAAAAAGCCGACGGAGCCAGAACCGCAACTCGGCCTGCCCGAAGACGCAAGTTCCGTGAAAGAGGACCCAATCCTCACTCAGCTCAAGCAAACCCAGGCGAACATTTCCCTTTGGTCCCTGCTCACATCCTCATATCCTCACAAGCTCAAGCTAGAGGAAAGTCTGGCCCGTACCATGGTCCCTGTGGACGCAACCCCAGACGAAGTCATTCAGATGATCGACAACATCCACTACGGCAACATTATCACCTTCACAGATTTGGACCTGCCAAAATTTGGGGCTGTCACAATGAGCCACTCTACATCACAGTCCAGCTGGACGAGCGTCCCCTTCCCCGCGTGTTGGTAGACGGAGGTTCCGGAATGAATGTCTTACCCGCCAAGATGATGTACATGCTTGACATCAAGCCCACAGATCTGAAGCCTTCAGTCCACACTGTCAAGGCCTACGATTCCACTTCCCGTACAGTTCTCGGGGTTGCTACTCTAAATATCTGGTTCGGCAAGCGGATGATCCCCACCGAATTCCAAGTGTTGGACATTCCTATCACTTTCACAGCCATCCTGGGGCGACCTTGGCTGCATCAAATGAATGGCGTGGCATCCACCCTTCACCAGTGCATCAAGTTCATGCAAGGCAACGAGCTAACCACGCCTACTCGATGGCCACCACCGAGGGGACCAGCACCAACAACATTCCAGTGTTAGAAATCAAGCATAATGACGATATGGCATTAACTGGATTCACCCTGGAAACCTCCAAGATCCAAATATGCAACGTGGACCTTCCACTGTTTCAAGATAAAATCCCTCCTGCCATGAAGATGATGAAACTCATGAACTTCATCCCAGGACTGGGGCTCGGCAAAAGGTTACAAGGCCAACACCAAGTCATCGAAGTCAAGGAACACACCACGGTCCAGGGGCTCGGTTATGTGCCAACACCAGCTGATATCAGAGAAAACAAAAGGCAGCCCACACCAAGGCAGCAACCCGCAAAAGGGGAACCTCCAACGGCACACCCAACCTCCGACCTTACAGTTTCGACCTCGCTCATTACTTCACCAAGGGAACCGGCAGCAGAACTGGTGGGACCGACGTAACCGTGGGACCGACAAGGGAACCGATGAAGCAGTAACCGAGGGGACCGACGCAGAATCGATGAAGATGAGAAAGAAGCGAGGATAGACAATGCAGAGATTACGTAAAGGATGGAAAAGCTAGCATGGGACCTCAGCGTTTGAGGACTCAAGGCTAATCCGATGAGGAGCGTTCCTAGACATCACAACTCTACTGGACCAATTGCCACCACAGCCCAAAGACGAGTACACATTCAAGGGAATCCCAGACTTGGAAGAGCAAACTCGAGACACTCTTCATGGGAAACAGACTGTTCGGGTCGCCAGCCCAAGGCCACATTCGAGACAGAACCCCAAAGCGTAAGGAACCGTAGATTCATAGAAGACGCTCTTAGTGGACCCGCTCTACGTAGTCTTTTGAAGAAGTCATGGAGGTGCCCAACCCGATTGACTCCGGGCTCGAGGAAATAGCATGATCGCCATGATCGTGACAACAGGCCAAGCCTCTCGACCCCGAACCCTCATCAAGCATCCAACCAATGCTACCATTTTGAAGAACTAGGTAACTTTCACCGACCAAGGGCAAGCCAGCGTAAATGGAAGACAAGCTGGGCCTGCACTCACATCTCCCTAAACCCGGTCTCGAACCCTCTGAGTCAGTCCTTGTTAAAGTCCAGTCCTCTGAGTCATCCAACGACCTTACGCCGGAAGACTATGATAATGTAGCCAACCATGTATTTCTGTTCTCGTTTAATGAAAAGTCTGACCTTTCGGAGTATCCCCTCATTGCCACTTTAACAACTGATAAGTTAACAAACAACTTAAAAGACGTTAATAACTCACTTGATAAAGAAGCAAACACATTAAATGAAAAATACATTAAAGAAGTTATCAAGCGTATAGTAGACCGAGAGGACAATCGGACCCAAGCTGCCGAAGAGGTTATGACCAAAGTGAACCTGGGGGTCGCCGCTGCAAGAGCCTAAAGAGACACAAGTGGCGCTTTTTTGCCGATGCGTAAAAAATCCCTGATAAATCTCCTCAAGGAGTATGTTGATGTGTTCGCCTGGTCATACCAGGACATTCCAGGACTCGATCCCTCGATCGTGGAGCACAGAATTCCCCTGGATCCAGAATCCAAGTCTGTCAAACAGAAATTGCGCAAGATCAAGCTAGAGTGGTCCTTGCAAGTGAAAGAAGAGATTGAGAAAATGCTCCGAGTTGGTTTTATCAGAGTGATTGAGTACCCGACCTGGCTCTCCAACATCGTGACGGTCACCAAGGCCAATGGAAAGGTCAGATGCTGTGTGGATTTCCGAGATCTCAACAAGGCCAGCCCTAAAGATGATTTCCCACTGCCCAACATCGACATGCTAGTCGACACCACGACAAATTTCGAAGTAAAATCCTTCATGGATGGGTTTGCCGGATACAATCAGATCAAAATGTCCGAAGAAGATCAAGCCAAGACTGCTTTCACCACTCCGTGGGGGACATACTGCTACACGGTCATGCCATTCGGTTTGAAGAACGCTGGGGCTACTTACAAACGGGCTGCAATAGCCCTCTTCCATAACATGATTCACAAAGAAATCGAAGTATATGTCGACGACATGATCATCCACTCCAGAGGATCAGACATGCAGTCACATTCAGTGCTCCTGGTCTCCAAAATGGACCCCGTCCGATATCTCTTTCACAAGACGTCCCTGTCAATACGACTAGCCAAGTGGTCATTCTTCCTGACTGAGTTCGACATCAAGTACATGGTCAGAAAATCAACAAAGGGCAGAGTAATGGCAGATCAACTGCGTACTTCCCAAGCGGTGAACCTAAGGGTTCCGATCCGCAGCTTCCGAATGACAATCTTTTCACTTGACAAAGGCAAACCGCCGGCAACTCTTCTTCAATGGGGCAGCCAACAAGAAGTGGAATGGTATTGGAATGCTCCTTGTTGATCCCAAGGACAAGCACACTCCCATAGCCATCAAGCCGAATTTTGAAACAACCAACAATGCCGCAGAGTATGAAGCTTGCGCACTGGTTCGGAAGCCGCTCTCGAGCGCAACATCTCGTAACCGGAAGTATACGGAGACTCAAAGATTGATCATCAATCAAGTGTCCAATGATGGAAGATGATAGATTCGGCCTCCGTAAGTACCACACGTACATGGAGGAGCTCATTGCTCGCCCAAGGACATCTCTTTTCATTACTTGCCAAGAGACAGAAACCGCTCGCGTATGCCTGCTACCCTCGAATCTCTTGTCGCAATTTCCAATGGGAAATCAGTAAAACCCATCAGAATAGGCAGACGGGAAACACCCGCTTATTGCTGTGAGATCGAAATAAAAAATGAAACGATGATGAACCCTGGTAAAATCAAATCTACCAGTACCTCCAAAATGGAGAAGCTTCCTTCACAAATGAAGATGAAAAATACAAAGTAGGGATCAAAGCCAAAAACATGATGGCATTAAAATGCCTGGCATCCCATTTCGTCATTCTGGGGGGTATGTTGTACAAGAAGCACCACCAAGGGCCACTCTTTCGGTGTGTAAATAAAGAAAAAGCCAGCGAGCTAATGAACGAAGTTCACAACGGAACCTGCGGTCCGCACATGAACGCCCGAGCATTGACACAGATCATCCTCCGTATGGGATACTATTGGATATCAATGGAAACAGACTGCATCCAGTTCGTTCGAAGCTGCAACAAATGTCAACGGTTCTCCAACCTCAATCACATCCCTCCTCATGAACTCTATTGCATGACTACACTATGGCCTTTCGCCACATGGGGAATCGACGTCATCATCAAAATCACTCCACCAGGGAGAAAAGGTCACGAGTTCATTCTAGTCGCAGTCGACTACTTCACCAAATGGGTAGAAGCCAGATCGTACAAGGTACTGAATTCTAAGAAGGTGGCCGAGTTCATCAAAGAGAACATCATGTGCCGATACGGAGTGCCCAACGAGATCATATCCGACAATGGGACCCACTTCGAAGGAGATTGTGACCAACTGCTAACCGAATTTAGAGTCACATGTCACAAGTCTTCTCCCTACAGACCACAGACTAATGGTGCAGTAGAGGGAGCAAACAAGACTCTTGCAATGATAATCAGAAAGATGACCACCAGAGGTTGGGACTGGCTCGAAAAGCTACATCTAGCCCTCTGGGGATACAGAACATCAGTCAAAACCGCCACAGGGGAGACTCCATTCGCGCTTACCTATGGAATGGAAGCAATGCTACCCGTGGAATTAGAAATTCCATCCCTCCGAGTCCTCTTGGAAAACGGGATCAATGAAGTCGAATGGCTACAGAGCCACCACGACGAACTAGCTCTACTCGACGAGCGCAGATTGAAAGCCATGTAAAGGTCTGCCCCGCAAGATAGAGTCAGCTTCTGACGAAAGGAATGACCACTTCAGCATCAACATGCTCAAGTTCGATTCTGCTCCCAGTCGTCACAGCCACGGATTCAGAAGTCCCGCCAGCAAACTGCTAGCTCTGATAGACTTCGCGATCCAGCGAGATCACGAGACTATCAACATCGCAGAATTCAACACCCCCGTGGGTTCAATCAAGAAAATATGGGCGAACTTCTCGGTAACCGAGATCAAGGAAGGCCGCATGGAATGTCCCAGCCCGACTTCCTTCGTCAATATAATCCAAGTGTTTTCGCCATTTGGAGATTTGGATGTGATCACAGTTCTGGACACTAGTCAGACGGCGCGCACCTACGGAGACTGTTTAGCTCTCGCAAGGAAAGCCCTCATGGAACTAGCCGCTCAAGAGAACCGTCTCTGGGACGAAAACCAAGCTCAAAAGACCCACAGGGACCAAGCCCTTAAAGTGTCACAAGCAGCTTCCGACAGAAAGCTAGAGGCCACTCTAGACCAATTCGACCTCAAGGGTTTTGCTCATGGCAACTTCCTGGACTACCGTCTGTTCTCATCCAACCCCCGCTGCCAAGGGAGAGCGGTCATCGTTCCCGACGACCTAGGATATGGAATGACACAGCAGGACGAGTACCAGCGCTTATCTCCCCAAAGAAAGCAAGTTCTCTGTGAAAGCGACGACGAAGACGATGAAACCATTCTCTTCCAAGCCGGGCATGAAGTCAACAAAATCGGAATCCCAAGGGTCCTGGGAGGATGGGGACGGATCATTTCCGCTCTCAAACTAAAAGGCCAACTGAGGGAGGAAGGTCTATTCAAAAGGAAAAGAAAGATGGAAATACATCTCAAAGACAGTGAGATTCCACAGCATGCGGCGATTCGCTTCTGTAAACGATCAACTGGGACAAAGAACTTGATTCACGTAGGCGAGATGTTCGGGAAGCCGTGTACTCACCTTCCGACATACCCGCCACCCGCATAAAGCGAAGGGGAAAGCTCTCCCCGATGGAGGTTTATCTAGACCGCCGCACACAGCTCAAGGAAGCATTGGCTATTCTCACGTAGGAAGAAACACGAGACGCTAACTCTCGACGCGAGCTCCGCTACAAGGAAGTTGATCTGGGCCAAGAGTGGAGGAAAATTAGCAAACCATGAGTATCGCCAAACCCAACTCCAGAATGCCCTGAGCATGCTCAGCAAGAAGGAAAGGAGCGCGGTATACCGTGAAGAGATCAGGGAGACAGTTCGCTTGAACCAAGAACTCTCCAACCTCCCCCAGAGGGTCAGCAAAGAATGCACAGCTCAGCCTGCAACCACTGTTGTACACTGACGTTCGAACAGCTGCGGCAATCCATAAACTACCTCCCCACGGAGGCACCCAAGCCAGTATCCTGGGACAAAATCCGGAAAGCTGCCGAGGCCCCCGGGAATGTATCCACAGTCAATGAATTGAGGGATGACATATGGCCCTATGCTACGAGGAATCCTCCTCTAACTATGGCTCAGCTCAGAGCGGCTTGTTCAGAAGGAACCAAGCCTGTTGTCAGCGTCCTGACCCGTTCGGGTCAAATCCATGCATTACCACCTAAGGCCACTAAAAAGCCGACGGAGCCGGAACCGCAACTCGGCCTGCCCGAAGACGCAAGTTCCGTGAAAGAGGACCCAATCCTCACTCAGCTCAAGCAAACCCAGGCGAACATTTCCCTTTGGTCCCTGCTCACATCCTCATATCCTCACAAGCTCAAGCTAGAGAAAAGTCTGGCCCGTACCATGGTCCCTGTGGACGCAACCCCAGACGAAGTCATTCAGATGATCGACAACATCCACTACGGCAACATTATCACCTTCACAACATTTGGACCTCGCCAAAATTTGGGGGCCGTCACAATGAGCCACTCTACATCACAGTCACTGGACGAGCGTCCCCTTCCCCGCGTGTTGGTAGACGGAGGTTCCGGAATGAATGTCTTGCCCGCCAAGATGATGTACATGCTTGACATCAAGCCCACAGATCTGAAGCCTTCAGTCCACACTGTCAAGGCCTACGATTCCACTTCCCGTACAGTTCTCGGGGTTGCTACTCTAAATATCTGGTTCGGCAAGCGGATGATCCCCACCGAATTCCAAGTGTTGGACATTCCTATCACTTTCACGCCCATCCCTGGGCGACCTTGTGCATCAAATGAATGGCGTGGCATCCACCCTTCACCGGTGCATCAAGTTCATGCAAGGCAACGAGCTAACCACGCCTACGGTGACAAGGCCACCACCGAGGGGACCAAACACCAACAACATTCCAAAGTGTTAGAAATCAAGCATAATGACGATATGGCATTAGCTGGATTCACCACGGAAACCTCCAAGATCCAAATATGCAACATGGACCTTCCTTTGTTTCAAGATAAAATCCCTCTGCCATGAAGATGATGAAACTCATGAACTTCATCCCGGGGCCAGGGCTCGGCAAAAGGTTACAAGGCCAACACCAAGTCATCGAAGTCAAGGAACACACCACGGTCCGGGGGCTCGGTTATGTGCCAACACCAAACTCGATATCGTAGAAACAAAAGGCCTCCCACACCAAGGCAAAGAATATCGCAAAAGTGGGAACCTCCAACGGCACACCCAACCTCCGACCTTACGGTTTCGACCTCGCTCATTACTTCACCAAGGGAACCGGCAGCGAAGCTGGTGGGACCGACAGCGAACCGTGGGGACCGACAAGGGAACCGAGCAGCGACGAAGCGGGGGGGCCGAAGAGAAGCTGATGAAGATGAGAAAGAAGCGAGGGATAGATGTGCACAGAGACTACAGAAAGGATGTAAAAGCTAGCATGGGACCTCAAGCGTTTCAGAGGACTCAAGGCTAATCCGATGAGGGGAGCGTTCCTAGACATCACAACTCTACCTGGACCAATTGCCACCACAGTCCAGCACGAGTACACATTCAAGGGAATCCCAGACTTGGAAGAGCAGCTCGAGACACTCTTCATGGGAAACAGACTGTTCGGGTCAGCAGCCAAGGCCACATTCGAGACAGTAACCCCAAAGCAGAAGGAACCAGAATTCATAGAAGACGCTCTTAGTGGACCCGCTCTACAGAGTCTTTTTGAAGAAGTCATGGAGGTGCCCAACCTGATTGACCTGGGCTCCGAAAATAGCATGATCGCCATGATCAGGACAGCAGAAGCCAAGCCTCTCGACCCCCGAACCCTCATCAAGCATCCAACAATGCCACTGAAGAACTAGGTAACTTTCACCGGACCAAGGGCAAGCCAGGCAGAAATGGAAGACAAGCTGGGCCTGCACCCACATCTCCCTAAACCCGGTCTCGAACCCTCTGAGTCAGTCCTTGTTAAAGTCCAGTCCTCTGAGTCATCCAACGGCCTTACGCCGGAAGACTATGATAATGTAGCCAACCATGTATTTCTGTTCTCGTTTAATGAAAAGTCTGACCTTTCGGAGTATCCCCTCATTGCCACTTTAACAACTGATAAGTTAACAAACAACTTAAAAGACGTTAATAACTCACTTGATAAAGAAGCAAACACATTAAATGAAAAATACATTAAAGAAGTTATCAAGCGTATAGTAGACCGAGAGGACAATCGGACCCAAGCTGCCGAAGAGGTTATGACCAAAGTGAACCTGGGGTCAGTGCAAGAGCCTAAAGAGACACAAGTGGGCAGTTTCTTTGCCGATGCAGAAAAAAAATCCCTGATAAATCTCCTCAAGGAGTATGTTGATGTGTTCGCCTGGTCATACCAGGACATTCCAGGACTCGATCCCTCGATCGTGGAGCACAGAATTCCCCTGGATCCAGAATCCAAGTCTGTCAAACAGAAATTGCGCAAGATCAAGCTAGAGTGGTCCTTGCAAGTGAAAGAAGAGATTGAGAAAATGCTCCGAGTTGGTTTTATCAGAGTGATTGAGTACCCGACCTGGCTCTCCAACATCGTGACGGTCACCAAGGCCAATGGAAAGGTCAGATGCTGTGTGGATTTCCGAGATCTCAACAAGGCCAGCCCTAAAGATGATTTCCCACTGCCCAACATCGACATGCTAGTCGACACCACGACAAATTTCGAAGTAAAATCCTTCATGGATGGGTTTGCCGGATACAATCAGATCAAAATGTCCGAAGAAGATCAAGCCAAGATCGCTTTCACTCCGTGGGGGACATACTGCTACACGGTCATGCCATTCGGTTTGAAGAACGCTGGGGCTACTTACCAGCGGGCTGCAACAGCCCTCTTCCATGACATGATTCACAAAGAAATCGAAGTATATGTCGACGACATGATCATCCACTCCAGAGGATCAGACATGCAGTCACATTCAGTGCTCCTGGTCTCCAAAATGGACCCCGTCCGATATCTCTTTCACAAGACGTCCCTGTCAATACGACTAGCCAAGTGGTCATTCTTCCTGACTGAGTTCGACATCAAGTACATGGTCAGAAAATCAACAAAGGGCAGAGTAATGGCAGATCAGCTGGCAGACTTCCCAAGCAGTGAACCTAAGGGTTCTGATCCGCAGTTTCCGAATGACAGAATCTTTTCACTGACAACAAAACCGCTGGCAACTCTTCTTCAATGGGGCAGCCAACAAGAAGTGGAATGGTATTGGAATGCTCCTTGTTGATCCCAAGGACAAGCACACTCCCATAGCCATCAAGCTGAATTTTGAAACAACCAACAATGCCGCAGAGTATGAAGCTTGCGCAGCTGGTCTGGAAGCCGCTCTCGAGCGCAACATCTCAGAACTGGAAGTATACGGAGACTCAGCATTGATCATCAATCAAGTGTCCAACAGATGGAAGATGATAGATTCTGGCCTCCAGAAGTACCACACGTACATGGAGGAGCTCATTGCTCAGTTCAAGGACATCTCTTTTCATTACTTGCCAAGAGACAGAAACCGCTTCGCAGATGCCCTGGCTACCCTCGAATCTCTTGTCGAAATTTCTGATGGGAAATCAGTAAAACCCATCAGAATAGGCAGACGGGAAACACCCGCTTATTGCTGTGAGATCGAAATAAAAATGAAACGATTGTGAACCCTGGTAAAATCAAATCTACCAGTACCTCCAAAATGGAGAAGCTTCCTTCACAAATGAAGATGAAAAATACAAAGTAGGGATCAAAGCCAAAAACATGATGGCATTAAAATGCCTGGCATCCCATTTCGTCATTCTGGGGGGTATGTTGTACAAGAAGCACCACCAAGGGCCACTCTTTCGGTGTGTAAATAAAGAAAAAGCCAGCGAGCTAATGAACGAAGTTCACAACGGAACCTGCGGTCCGCACATGAACGCCCGAGCATTGACACAGATCATCCTCCGTATGGGATACTATTGGATATCAATGGAAACAGATTGCATCCGCCTTGCTCGAAGCTGCAACAAATGTCAACGGTTCTCCAACCTCAATCACATCCCTCCTCATGAACTCTATTGCATGACTACACTATGGCCTTTCGCCACATGGGGAATCGACGTCATCATCAAAATCACTCCACCAGGGAGAAAAGGTCACGAGTTCATTCTAGTCGCAGTCGACTACTTCACCAAATGGGTAGAAGCCAGATCGTACAAGGTACTGAATTCTAAGAAGGTGGCCGAGTTCATCAAAGAGAACATCATGTGCCGATACGGAGTGCCCAACGAGATCATATCCGACAATGGGACCCACTTCGAAGGAGATTGTGACCAACTGCTAACCGAATTTAGAGTCACATGTCACAAGTCTTCTCCCTACTGCACTACGTACTAATGGTGCAAGAGAGGAGCAAACAAGACTCTTGCAATGATAATCAGAAAGATGACCACCAGAGGTTGGGACTGGCTCGAAAAGCTACATCTAGCCCTCTGGGGATACAGAACATCAGTCAAAA
The DNA here is from genome assembly GCA_022495995.1 of Adenophora triphylla var. japonica. Lineage (NCBI taxonomy): Eukaryota > Viridiplantae > Streptophyta > Magnoliopsida > Asterales > Campanulaceae > Adenophora > Adenophora triphylla. The sequence continues at coordinate 443,535 of JAFEMH010001104.1, read as the reverse complement.
CCGCCACAGGGGAGACTCCATTCGCGCTTACCTATGGAATGGAAGCAATGCTACCCGTGGAATTAGAAATTCCATCCCTCTGAGTCCTCTTGGAAAACGGGATCAATGAAGTCGAATGGCTACAGAGCCACCACGACGAACTAGCTCTACTCGACGAGCGCAGATTGAAAGCCATGTAAAGGTCTGCCCCGCAAGATAGAGTCAGCTTCTGACGAAAGGAATGACCACTTCAGCATCAACATGCTCAAGTTCGATTCGCTCCCCGCCACGGCCACTGGATTCGAAGTCCCGCCAAAGAACCGCTAGCTCGATAGACTTCGCGATCCAGCGAGATCACGAGACTATCAACATCGCAGAATTCAACACCCCCGTGGGTTCAATCAAGCAAATATGGGCGAACTTCTCGGTAACCGAGATCAAGGAAGGCCGCATGGAATGTCCCAGCCCGACTTCCTTCGTCAATATAATCCAAGTGTTTCCGCCATTCGGGGATTTGGATGTGATCACAGTTCTAGACACTAGTCATACGGCGCGCACCTACGGAGACTGCTTAGCTCTCGTAAGGAAAGTCCTCATGGAACTAGCCGCTCAAGAGAACCGTCTCAGGACGAAAACCAAGCTCAAAGGACCCACAGGGACCAAGCCCTTAAAGTGTCACAAGAAGCTTCAGACAGAAAGCTAGAGGCCACTCTAGACCAATTCGACCTCAAGGGTTTTGCTCATGGCAACTTCCTGGACTACCGTCTGTTCTCATCCAACCCCCGCTGCCAAGGGAGAGCGGTCATCGTTCCCGACGACCTAGGATATGGAATGACACAGCAGGACGAGTACCAGCGCTTATCTCCCCAAAGAAAGCAAGTTCTCTGTGAAAGCGACGACGAAGACGATGAAACCATTCTCTTCCAAGCCGGGTATGAAGTCAACAAAATCGGAATCCCAAGGGTCCTGGGAGGATGGGGACGGATCATTTCCGCTCTCAAACTAAAAGTCCAACTTAGAGAGGAAGGTCTATTCAAAAGGAAAAGAAAGATGGAAATACATCTCCAGCAACAGGGAGATTCCACAGACCGGCAAAGATTCGTTTACGTAAACGATCAACCGGGACAAAGAACCGATTACATGGGCAGATGTTCGGGAAGCCGTGTACTCACCTTCCGACAGACCCGCCACCCAGATAAAGCAGAAGGGAAAGCTCTCCCCGATGGAGGTTTATCTAGACTGCCGCACACAGTTCAAGGAAGCATTGGCTATTCTCACATGGGAAGAAACACAGACGCTAACTCTCGACGCAGGCTCTGCTACAAGGAAGTTGATCTGGGCCAAGAGTGGAGGAAAATTAGCAAACCATGAGTATCGCCAAACCCAACTCCAGAATGCCCTGAGCATGCTCAGCAAGAAGGAAAGGAGCGCGGTATACCGTGAAGAGATCAGGGAGACAGTTCGCTTGAACCAAGAACTCTCCAACCTCCCCCAGAGGGTCAGCAATGCACGTTCGATTCGGCAACCACTGTTGTGCACTGACGTTCGAACAGCTGCGGCAATCCATAAACTACCTCCCCACGGAGGCACCCAAGCCAGTATCCTGGGACAAAATCCGGAAAGCTGCCGAGGCCCCCGGGAATGTATCCACAGTCAATGAATTGAGGGATGACATATGGCCCTATGCTACGAGGAATCCTCCTCTAACTATGGCTCAGCTCAGAGCGGCTTGTTCAGAAGGAACCAAGCCTCGCTTGTCGGCCCCGACCTGCCTCGGGTCAAATCCATGCATTACCACCTAAGGCCACTAAAAAGCCGACGGAGCCGGAACCGCAACTCGGCCTGCCCGAAGACGCAAGTTCCGTGAAAGAGGACCCAATCCTCACTCAGCTCAAGCAAACCCAGGCGAACATTTCCCTTTGGTCCCTGCTCACATCCTCATATCCTCACAAGCTCAAGCTAGAGGAAAGTCTGGCCCGTACCATGGTCCCTGTGGACGCAACCCTGCACGAAGTCATTCGATGATCGACAACATCCACTACGGCAACATTATCACCTTCAAAGAAATGGACCTGCCAAAATTTGGGGCTGTCACAATGAGCCACTCTACATCACAGTCCAGCTGGACGAGCGTCCCCTTCCCCGCGTGTTGGTAGACGGAGGTTCCGGAATGAATGTCTTGCCCGCCAAGATGATGTACATGCTTGACATCAAGCCCACAGATCTGAAGCCTTCAGTCCACACTGTCAAGGCCTACGATTCCACTTCCCGTACAGTTCTCGGGGTTGCTACTCTAAATATCTGGTTCGGCAAGCGGATGATCCCCACCGAATTCCAAGTATTGGACATTCCTATCACTTTCACAGCCATCCTGGGGCGACCTTGGCTGCATCAAATGAATGGCGTGGCATCCACCCTTCACCAGTGCATCAAGTTCATGCAAGGCAACGAGCTAACCACAGTCTACGGTGACAGCGTCACCACCGAGGGGACCAGCACCAACAACATTCCAGTGTTAGAAATCAAGCATAATGACGATATGGCATTAACTGGATTCACCCTGGAAACCTCCAAGATCCAAATATGCAACGTGGACCTTCCACTGTTTCAAGATAAAATCCCTCCTGCCATGAAGATGATGAAACTCATGAACTTCATCCTGTGATCGGGGCTCGGCAAAAGGTTACAAGGCCAACACCAAGTCATCGAAGTCAAGGAACACACCACGGTCCAGGGGCTCGGTTATGTGCCAACACCAGCTGATATCAGAGAAAACAAAAGGCAGCCCACACCAAGGCAGCAACCCGCAAAAGGGGAACCTCCAACGGCACACCCAACCTCCGACCTTACAGTTTCGACCTCGCTCATTACTTCACCAAGGGAACCGACAGCAGAACTGGTGGGACCGACAGCAGAACTGTGGGGACCGACAAGGGAACCGACAGCAGAACTGAGGGGACCGACAGCAGAACTGATGAAGATGAGAAAGAAGCAGGGATAGACAGTACAGAGATTACAGAAAGGATGGAAAAGCTAGCATGGGACCTCAAGCGTTTCAGAGGACTCAAGGCTAATCCGATGAGGGGAGCGTTCCTAGACATCACAACTCTACCTGGACCAATTGCCACCACAGTCCAGCACGAGTACACATTCAAGGGAATCCCAGACTTGGAAGAGCAGCTCGAGACACTCTTCATGGGAAACAGACTGTTCGGGTCAGCAGCCAAGGCCACATTCGAGACAGTAACCCCAAAGCAGAAGGAACCAGAATTCATAGAAGACGCTCTTAGTGGACCCGCTCTACAGAGTCTTTTTGAAGAAGTCATGGAGGTGCCCAACCTGATTGACCTGGGCTCTGAGGAAATAGCATGATCGCCATGATCAGGACAGCAGAAGCCAAGCCTCTCGACCCCCGAACCCTCATCAAGCATCCAACAATGCCACTGAAGAACTAGGTAACTTTCACCGGACCAAGGGCAAGCCAGCGTAAATGGAAGACAAGCCGGGCTCGCACCCACATCTCCCTAAACCCGGTCTCGAACCCTCCGAGTCGATCCTTGTTAAAGTCCAGTCCTTCCGAGTCATCCAACGACCTTACGAAGACTATGATAATGTAGCCAACCATGTATTTCTCGTTCGTTTAATGAAAAGTCTCGACCTTTCTGAGTATCCTCATTGCCACTTTAACAACTGATAAGTTAACAAACAACTTAAAAGACGTTAATAACTCACTTGATAAAGAAGCAAACACATTAAATGAAAAATACATTAAAGAAGTTATCAAGCGTATAGTAGACCGAGAGGACAATCGGACCCAAGCTGCCGAAGAGGTTATGACCAAAGTGAACCTGGGGTCAGTGCAAGAGCCTAAAGAGACACAAGTGGGCAGTTTCTTTGCCGATGCAGAAAAAAAATCCCTGATAAATCTCCTCAAGGAGTATGTTGATGTGTTCGCCTGGTCATACCAGACATTCCAGGACTCGATCCTCGATCGTGGAGCAGAATTCCCTGGATCCGTAATCCAAGTCTGTCAAATGTAAATTGCGCAAGATCAAGCTAGAGTGGTCCTTGCAAGTGAAAGAAGAGATTGAGAAAATGCTCCGAGTTGGTTTTATCGTAGTGATTGAGTACCCGACCTGGCTCTCCAACATCGTGACGGTCACCAAGGCCAATGGAAAGGTCAGATGCTGTGTGGATTTCCGAGATCTCAACAAGGCCAGCCCTAAAGATGATTTCCCACTGCCCAACATCGACATGCTAGTCGACACCACGACAAATTTCGAAGTAAAATCCTTCATGGATGGGTTTGCCGGATACAATCAGATCAAAATGTCCGAGGAAGATCAAGCCAAGACTGCTTTCACCACTCCGTGGGGGACATACTGCTACACGGTCATGCCATTCGGTTTGAAGAACGCTGGGGCTACTTACAAGCGGGCTGCAATAGCCCTCTTCCATAACATGATTCACAAAGAAATCGAAGTATATGTCGACGACATGATCATCCACTCCAGAGGATCAGACATGCAATCACATTCAGTGCTCCTGGTCTCCAAAATGGACCCCGTCCGATATCTCTCTGACAAGACGTCCCTGTCAATACGACTAACCAAGTGGTCATTCTTCCTGACTGAGTTCGACATCAAGTACATGGTCAGAAAATCAACAAAGGGCAGAGTAATGGCAGATCAGCTGGCAGACTTCCCAAGCAGTGAACCTAAGGGTTCTGATCCGCAGTTTCCGAATGACAGAATCTTTTCACTTGACAGCGCAAACCGCTGGCAACTCTTCTTCAATGGGGCAGCCAACAAGAAGTGGAATGGTATTGGAATGCTCCTTGTTGATCCCAAGGACAAGCACACTCCCATAGCCATCAAGCTGAATTTTGAAACAACCAACAATGCCACAGAGTATGAAGCTTGCGCAGCTGGTCTGGAAGCCGCTCTCGAGCGCAACATCTCAGAACTGGAAGTATACGGAGACTCAGCATTGATCATCAATCAAGTGTCCAACAGATGGAAGATGATAGATTCTGGCCTCCAGAAGTACCACACGTACATGGAGGAGCTCATTGCTCAGTTCAAGGACATCTCTTTTCATTACTTGCCAAGAGACAGAAACCGCTTCGCAGATGCCCTGGCTACCCTCGAATCTCTTGTCGAAATTTCTGATGGGAAATCAGTAAAACCCATCAGAATAGGCAGACGGGAAACACCCGCTTATTGCTGTGAGATCGAAATAAAAAATGAAACGATGATGAACCCTGGTAAAATCAAATCTACCAGTACCTCCAAAATGGAGAAGCTTCCTTCACAAATGAAGATGAAAAATACAAAGTAGGGATCAAAGCCAAAAACATGATGGCATTAAAATGCCTGGCATCCCATTTCTCGTGCATTCGGGGTATGTTGTACAAGAAGCGCCACCAAGGGCCACTCTTTCAATGTGTAAATAAAGAAAAAGCCAGCGAGCTAATGAACGAAGTTCAAAACGGAACCTGCGGTCCGCACATGAACGCCCGAGCATTGACACAGATCATCCTCCGTATGGGATACTATTGGATATCAATGGAAACAGACTGCATCCAGTTCGTCCGAAGCTGCGACAAATGTCAACGGTTCTCCAACCTCAATCACATCCCTCCTCATGAACTCTATTGCATGACTACACTATGGCCTTTCGCCACATGGGGAATCGACGTCATCGTCAAAATCACTCCACCAGGGAGAAATGGTCACGAGTTCATTCTAGTCGCAGTCGACTACTTCACCAAATGGGTAGAAGCCAGATCGTACAAGGTACTGAATTCTAAGAAGGTGGCCGAGTTCATCAAAGAGAACATCATGTGCCGATACGGAGTGCCCAACGAGATCATATCCGACAATGGGACCCACTTCGAAGGAGATTGTGACCAACTGCTAACCAAATTTAGAGTCACATGTCACAAGTCTTCTCCCTACAGACCACAGACTAATGGTGCAGTAGAGGGAGCAAACAAGACTCTTGCAATGATAATCAGAAAGATGACCACCAGAGGTCGGGACTGGCTCGAAAAGCTACATCTAGCCCTCTGGGGATACAGAACATCAGTCAGAACCGCCACAGGGGAGACTCCATTCGCGCTTACCTATGGAATGGAAGCAATGCTACCCGTGGAATTAGAAATTCCATCCCTCTGAGTCCTCTTGGAAAACGGGATCAATGAAGTCGAATGGCTACAGATCCACCACGACGAACTAGCTCTACTCGACGAGCGCAGATTGAAAGCCATGGAACACACTTGAGCCTACCAAAGCTGAATAGCCTGAGCATTTGATAAGAAAGTCAAGATCCGAGACATCAGAGAAGGCGACTTGATGCTAAAGGAAGAGCCTCCTACGCAGACCAATCCCCTCGGAAAGTGTGAGCCTACCTGGATAGGACCGTTCGTGGTACAAAGAATCTTCTCCAAAGGAGCCCTGAAGTTAGCAGATTTGGATGGGAACCCTTTCATTAACCCCGTGAACGGAAGCAAGCTCCGCAGATACTTCATTTGAGGAAGAGCACGAGTCAACTCTCCTTCCCCATACACCACCCCCTTAGTAAAATTAAAGTGCTAAAAGAGTAATACCCAACTGGATACATTCCTAACAATGATCCAGGTAAAAAACAGGGTCGCACTGCTTTTGTCTTTGTTTTTCTCAAATTCACCTAAAGTGTCGAACTACTGTGACCTGAGCCCCTTAGTCCAATTGTAAAAGGGGAACATAGGCAGCCATCATTGGTTCGGTCTCAAAAATAAAAAAAAAACACAAAAAAAAACAAATAAGCATCAATTGCTTGTGTTTTGAAAAACTCTTTTCAATTAACCTACAAATTCATTACGGTTAAAATAATCTTTGATAAGTTCAAGCACGGTCTACTCTTGACTCGCTACATGCTAGCAAAACTACAATAAAACATTAATCAGTTAATGTGTCTGCAATGACAGTGGGTGGATACTCTGGACAGCAAGGTCAACCTAGTCTCCCGTACTTGGTCCTTCATCCTTCTTCCCCTTCCCTTTTCCGCGGCGAGTGTTCTTCACCTTCACAGAGAATATTCCCGTAGCCCTTCTACCTGGCTCAGGGACCCTTTCTGATGCCTCTGTCAAGCCTGCAGCTGCCAACGCAGCCCTTTCCCTAGCTCTGTCTTGAGCTGCCTCTCTTCGAGCCATCATGACCGTGCTTTGATCGGCCTCCCGACCAACATTGGCCTCATAGTCAGCCATGTCGTCCCCAGTACGATTCTGAGGGTTAGCCCCCGCTTCGGCCCTCCTCAAAATTGAGCTGTCAAGGTAATAAACATCCAACAGCTCACCCCGTCTCCACAAAATAGCCATCTGTGTCTCCCCTATACACTCTTCATACCAGTTCAGATACTGCGTAGACAGAACAGTACCCCCTCTTCGGTGAAAGAGAACCTTGGCAGGAAAGGACGTGTATTGCCACAACCGCATGAGAAGCAATAGCGTCGAAGGATCTTCCATCAGCAGAGATCCCACCTCGAAGGTAGCAGCATAAACCAAACCCGTCAATGGCACCTGCTCCAGCCCGTACTGTCGCAGAACCAAGGATGGAATGTAGAAAGCCATCTGGGACAACCCCGGCACTCTGACAACCAAAAGACCCTTCTGAGCGGTCCGAAAAGTCTGTAACTTCCAGTGAGGAACCCACCATTGCAAGTGATACGTGCGGAGTCTGGCCATCCAGATCTTCAGTTCAGCCTGATTGCCTCTATCACCAGAGGATGTCGAGAGAAGGACCAAGCGTCACAAGACATTGGCACCTCGGGCATCATTTGCAACCTCTCCCTCAACCACATAGTAAGCATAGCGGGACTCCCTCCCCATATGTATCGGCTGCCGGTCGCCATCCGACCTATGCTCAGGAACATCTCACCCAGGACCAAAGGCACGATGTCTCCTCCATTCCGACACTGCCTCACCAGGTCCAGTACGCTGTGATGGCACACACCCAGGGACGTAAATGTGAACAAAGTAGCAATCGCGCACAGAGCAAACGCGTCCCACGCAAAAACGCTCCCCTCAACACCGGCAAATCTATTGGGCAGCCCCAAAATGTCAACATAATCAATGTTCAGTATTAGCATCCCGTATGCTTCTTCAGCCGAGATACCAAGCAGAGACACTAACTTCTCAACAGTGGCCATGCCACCCGCATAAGGAAGAACCAGCTGTTCTGTCTCAGGTCCCCCTTGAATGGCCCGGAAATCTTCGAACGTGGGAGTGATTTCGTTGTACGAAAAGTTGTACACATTCCTTCGTACGTCCCAGAAACGAGCCGCAGCTCTCAAAAGATCCCAATCTGGCATGAGCTCCTTCAAAGCCCAAACAGATTTTATCCCATAACAACCCTCAAAAAAGCCCTTGCTCTGCCTCGTGTGGTTCCGTACCCACGACTGGAAATTGTCCAAGTATCGCTCTTGCATCTGAGATAATAGCCTAGGAATTGGAGCCATGGAAAAAGCAAAGAAAACCTTCAGGAATTTGAGAGAAATTTAGCTAATGGATCAAAGCAAATGCGCAGTTTCTCACAAATTGCAAAGCTGAACTGCAATTTAAAAGATTCTGGAAATTGGTTCTTAGTTCGGTCGGACTCTTTCTCAAGTTGACTGGGTCAACTCTGCAGCCAGCTGCTTTCAAATTGGAAACATTTCCAAACCAAGCCTTGTTCAAGCTTCCTTGAATCTGTGTGCTCCCATGGTTTCAATCAACCACTGCGAACACCACTTCCGCCCTGGGCTCGTGCAACAGTGCAATTAATTAAATAACAGTGCATATAGGCATAAATTTTAACCAGTTCAATTTTTCATGCATGTTTCATTTTGTTTATTTTTGATCAACCAACTTGCTTATTTGCCGAAAATAAAAGGAGGTAATCACTAAATAAATGTGCGAAGTACAGGTTTCGCCTCAAGGGCACCTTTTCAAATACAAGTCAGATCGTTTGGAAAATACACACATTTTGTCTAAAAAAACAGCAAAAGAGGACTACTCGGAGTCCTGCTCGTCATCCGAGCACTCGTGGAGTTCCTGCAGTGTAATTCCAGGAGGAGTACGGCTGTACATGAGCCGAGGCTATCTAGGCCGAGAGACTCGTCTGCCTCCACGACTGGTGGGGCGAACTTTACGCAGGGGTTTGGCCAGTTCTCTGGTGAGACGGCGGGGTTCGGAGCTCGTCACTCTTCGTTCTCGGGGAACGAACAGGGAGAGTCCTCGGGGTCGCAAGCGCAGAGGCGGCCTTTCTCATATTCCCGCCTAGAGGAATTTGGAGATCATCTGTCCTCGGTGGATTCGGCTGCTGCGGGGCAGTACTTTGAGTGCTCGGAGGACGAGCAGGACTTTGAGTAGTCCTCTTTTGATTTTTTTTAGACAAAATGTGTGTATTGTCCAAACGATTTGACTTGTACTTGAAAAGGGCCTTTGAGGCGGAACCTAGTATTTTGCACATTTATTTAGTGATTATCTTCTTTTATTTTTGGCAAATAAGCAAGTAGGTTGATCAAAAATAAATAATGAAATATGCACAAAAATTTGAACTGGTCAAAATTTATGTCTATATGCACTGTTATTTAATTAATTGCACTGTTGCACGAGCCCGGGGCGGAAGTGGTGTTGGCAGTGGTTGATTGAAACTAGGGGTGCACGTAGTTTCAATGAGGCTTGAACAGGATATGGTTTGGAAATGTTTCCAAATTGAAGCAGCTGGCTGCAGAGTTGACCCAGTCAACTTGAAAAACAGTCCGGCCGGACTTGGACTCAATTTCCAAATTCTTTTAAATTGCAGTTCAGCTTTTGCAATTTATGAAAACAGCACATTTGCTTCGATCAATCAACTGAATTTCTCTCTTAAATTCCTGAAGATTCTCTTTGCTTTTTTCATGGCTTCATTTCCTAGGCTATCATCTCAGATGCAAGAGTGATACTTGGACAATTTCCAGTCGTGGATACGGCACCACACGAGGCAAAGCAAGGGTTTTTTTAGGGTTGCTACGGGATGAAATCTGTTTGGGCTTTGAAGGAGCTCATGCCAAATTGGGATCTTTTGAGAGCGGCGGCTCGTTTCTGGGATGTACGGAGGCACGTGTACAGCTTTTCGTACAACGAGATTACTCCTACATTTGAAGATTTACGGGCCATTTTAGGAGGACCTGAGACGGAACAGCTAGTTCTTCCCTTGGCGGGTGGCATGGCCACTATGAGAAGTTAGTGTCTCTCCTTGGTATCTCGGCTGAAGAAGCATACGGGATGCTAATACTGAACACAGATTATGTTGACATCTCGGGGCTGCCCGATAAATTAGCCGGTGTCGAGGGGAGCATTTTTGCGTGGGACGCATTTGCTCTGTGCGCAATTGCTACTTTGTTCACATTCACGTCCCTGAGTGTGTTCCATCACAGTGAACTGGACCTGGTGAGGCAGTACCGGAACGGGGGAGACATCGTGCCTTTGATCCTGGGTAAGACATTCCTGGGCATAGGTCGGATGGCGACCGGCAGCCGATACATGTGGGGAGGGAGTCCCGTTATGCTCACTATGTGGTTGAGGGAGCGATTGCAGATGATGCCCGAGGTGCCAGTGTCTTGTGACGCTTGGTCCTTTTCTCGACGTCCTCTGATGATAGGGGGCGATCAGGCTAAACTGGAGCTCTGGATGGCCAGACTCCGTACGCATTACTTGCGATGGTGGGTTCCTCATTGGAAGCTACAAACTTGTCGGACCACTCAGGAGGTTCTTTTGGTTGTCAGAGTATAGGGGTTATCCCAGACTGCTTTCTATATTCCATCTTTGGTGCTGCGATAGTACGGGCTGGAGCAGGTGCCAGTGACTGGTTTGGGTCATGCTGCTACCTTTGAGGTGGGATCTCTTCCGATGGAAGATCCTTCGATGCTATTGCTTATCACGCGATTGTGGTAATACATGTCCTTTCATGCCAGGGTTCTCTTTCATCGGAGAGGGGGCATTGTTCTGTCTACGCAGTATCTGAACTGGTATGAAGAGTGTATAGGGGAGACACAGATGGCCATCTTGTGGAGAAGGAGTGAGCTGTTGGGTCTTGATTACCCTGACGGCTCGACTTTGAAGAGGGCTGAAGCGGGGGCTAACCCTCAGAATCGTACTGGGGATGACATGGCTGACTATGAGGCCAATGCTAGTCGGGAGGCCGATCAAAGCACGTTTATGATGGCTCAAAGAGAGGCAGCTCAAGATAGAGCTAGGGAAAGGGCTGTGTTGGCAGCTACCGGTTTAACGGAGGCATCGGGAAAGGTCCCTGAGCCAAGTATAAGGACTACGGGAATATTCCCTGTGAAGGTGAAGAATACTCGCCGCGCGAAAGGAAAGGGGAAGAAGGATGAAGGACCAAGTACGGGAGACTAGGTTGACCTTGCTGTCCTGAGTATCCACCCACTGTCATTGCAAACACATTAATTGATTAATGTTTTATTGTAGTTTTGCTAGTGTGTAGCGAGTCAAGAGTTGACCGTGCTTGAACTCATCAAAGATTGTTTTAACCGTTATGAATTTGTAGGTTAATTGGAAAGAGTTTTTCGAAACACAAGCAATTGATGCTTATTTGTTTTTTTTTTGTTTTTGAGACCGAACCAATGATGGCTGCCTACTTTCCCCTTTTACAATTGGACTAAGGGGCTCAGGTCACCGTAGTTCGACACTTTAGGTGAATTTGAGAAAAACGAAGACAAAAGAAGTGCGATCCTATTTTTTACCTGGATCATTATCGGGAATGTATCCAGTTAGTTATTACTCTTTTAGCACTTTAATTTTACTGAGGGGTGGTGTATGGAGAAGGAGAGTTGACTCGTGCTCTTCCTCAAACGAAGTATCTGCGGAGCTTGCTTCCGTTCACGGGGTTAACGAAAGGGTTCTCATCCAAATCTGCTAACTTCATGGCTCCTTCGGAGAAGATTCTTTGTACCACGAACGAGCCTATCCAGGTAGGCTCTCACTTTTTGAGGGGATTGGTCTGCGTAGGAGGCTTTTCTTTTAGCACCAAGTCGCCTTCTCTGATGTCTCGGACCTTGACTTTCTTATCAAATGCTCGGGCCATTCTGCTTTGGTAGGCACGAGTGTGTTCCATGACTTTCAATCTGCTCTCGTCGAGTAGATCAAGTTCGTCATGACGGTTCTGTAGCCATTCGACTTCATTGATCCCGTTTTCCAAGAGGACTCGAAGGGATGGAATTTCCAATTCCACGTGTAACATCGCTTCCATTCCGTATGTAAGTGCGAACGGAGTCTCCCCTGTGGCGGTTCTGACTGATGTTCTGTATCCCCAGAGGGCTAGATGTAGCTTCTCAGGCCAATCCTGACCTTTGACGGTCATCTTTCTGATTATCATTGCGAGAGTCCTGTTTGCTGCCTCTACTGCACCATTAGTCTGTGGTCTGTAGGGAGAAGACTTGTGGCGTGTAACTCTGAATTCGTTTAGCAGTTGGTCACAATCTCCTTCAAAGTGGGTCCCATTGTCGGATATGATCTCGTTGGGCACTCCGTATCGGCACATGATGTTCTCTTTGATGAACTCGGCCACCTTTTTAGAATTCAGTACCTTATAAGATCTGCCTTCTACCCATTTGGAGAAGTAGTCGACTGCGACTAATATGAACTCGTGACCATTGCTCTCTGGCGGAGTGATTTTGCCGATGATGTCGATTCCCCATGTGGCGAAAGGCCATGGCGTAGTCATGCAATAGAGTTCATTAGGAGGGATGTGATTGAGGTTGGAGAAACGTTGACATTTGTCGCAGCTTCTGACGAACTGGATGCAGTCTATTTCCATTGATATCCAATAGTATCCCATACGGAGGATGATCTGTGTCAATGCTTTGGCGTTGTCAAGACGATAGCTTGGATATGTTATAGGACGGGTAGGCTCACTCAGGCAATTCCTTTCACTCTCTTCTTAGCTCGGTGTGTGAAGGCTGTGAGGCATGCCTAAAGATTTGATAGATGAAAGAAATCGTAGTCAAATGACTGGTCAAGGAGAGCTTAATCTGAGATTCACTCCTACTGATATATCTTTCCAGCAATCCGAAAAGGGTCTAGCCGTAATCCAATTCGTTAGGCGCACGTGCACGTAGACAAAGAGAATGATTGCTTTGAGCAAGCTTCAAGGAGCATACTCCCGGCCCTGGCTTAGTAGGCCTTGTTTAGACGAAGTTCTCTGTCTCGACAAGCTGAATTTTAATAGGTGTTCAGATTATGTGCGGACCGCAGGTTTCGTTGTGAACTTCGTTCATTAGCTCGCTGGCTTTTTCTTTATTTACACACCGAAGTAGTGGCCCTTGGTGGCGCTTCTTGTACAACATACCCCCCAGAATGATGAAATGGGATGCCAGGCGTTTTAGTGCCATCATGTTTTTGACTTTGATCCCTTCTTTGTATTTTCCATCTTCACTTGTGAAGGAAGCTTCTCTGTTTTGGAGGTACTGGTAGATTTGATTGTACCAGGGTTCATCGATCGGTTCATTTTTAACTTTGATCTCACAGCAGTAAGCGGGTGTTTCCTGTTTGTCTATTCTGAGGGGTTTTACTGATTTCCCTTCGGGAATTTCGACAAGAGATGCGAGGGTAGCCAGGGAATCTACAAAGCGGTTCCTGTCTCTTGGCAAATAATGGAAAGACATGTCCTTGAACTGAGCAATGAGCTCCTCCATGTACGTGTGGTACTTATGGAGGCCAGAATCTATCGTCTTCCATTTGTTGGACACTTGATTGATGATCAATGCTGAGTCTCCGTACTCTTCCAGTTCTGAGATGTTGCGCTCGAGAGCGGCTTCTGTGCAAGCTTCATACTCTGCTGCATTGTTGGTTGTTTCAAAATTCAGTTTGATGGCTATGGGAGTGTGCTCGTCCTTGGGATCGACAAGGAGCATTCCAATACCATTTCCCTTCTTGTTGGCTGCCCCATCGAAGAAGAGTTGCCAGCGGTTTGCGCTGTCTAGTGAAAATATTTTGTCATCCGGAAACTGCGGATTAGGACCCTTGGGTTCACTGCTTGGGAAGTTTGCCAGCTGATCTGCCATTACTCTGCCCTTTGATGATTTTCTGACCATGTACTTGATGTCGAACTCAGCCAGGAAGAATGACCACTTGGCTAGTCTCATTGACAGGGATGGCTTGTCGAAGAGATATCGGACGGGGTCCATCTTGGAGACCATGAGCACTGAATGTGGCTGCATGTAGTGTTTCAGTTTCCCGACTACCCATACCAAGGTGATTCAAGTTTTCTCTAATGCTGAGTAGTTGAGTTCACTTCCCTGAAGCTTTCGGCTTACGAAGTAGATTGTATGCTCAACTTTGGAATCTTTCTGTTCTTGTGCCAACATTGCTCCGATTGACGTGTCTATTACTGTCAGGTACAGGAGGAGAGGCTTGTCTTCATGTGGCAGGCCCAGGATTGGGGGATTCACCAAGTATGTCTTGATTTTCTCGAAGGCTGTCTGGCACTCGAAATCCCATTTGATGTCGGCATTCTTCTTCATCAGCTTGAACATTGGCTCGCAGAGAGATGTCAACTGGTTGATGAAGCGACTGATGTACTGAAGTCTTCCCATAAAACTTTTCACTTCTGTCAGTGTCTGAGGCGACTTCATGTCGATGATGGCCTTGATTTTCTTGGGAATCATGTCATGGAAGAGGGTTATTGCAGCCCGCTCGTAAGTAGCCACAGCGTTCTTTAAACCGAATGACATGGTCGTGTAACAGTATGTCCCCCACGAAGTGGTGAAAGCAGTCTTGGCTTGATCTTCCTCAGACATTTTGATCTGATTGTATCCGGCAAACCCATCCACGAAGGACTTTACCTCGAAATTTGTCGTGGTGTCGACTAGCATGTCGATGTTGGGCAGTGGGAAATCATCTTTAGGGCTGGCCTTGTTGAGATCCCGGAAATCCACACAGCATCTGACCTTTCCATTGGCCTTGGCGACCGTCACGATGTTGGAGAGCCAGGTCGGGTACTCAATTACTCTGATGAAACCGACGTGGAACATTTTCTCAATTTCTTCTTTCACTTGCAAGGACCACCCTGGCTTGATCTTGCGCAGTTTCTGTTTGATAGGCTTGGATTCTGGATCCAGGGGAATTCTGTGCTCCACGATTGAGGGATCGAGTCCTGGCATGTCCTGGTATGACCAGACAAACACGTCAACATACTCTTTGAGGAGATTTATCAGGGCTTCCTTTTCTGCATCGACGAAGAAACTGCCCACTTGTGTCTCTTTAGGCTCTTGCACTGACCCCAGGTTTACTTTAGTCATAACCTCTTCGGCAGCTTGGGCCCGATTGTCTTCTTGGTCTACTACACGCTTGAGAACTTCTTTAATGTATTGTTCATTTAATGTGTCTGCTTCTTTATCAAGTGAGTCATTATTAAAATCTTTTAAGTTGTTTGTTAACTTATCAGCTGTTAAAGTGGCAATGAGGGGATACTCCAAAAGGTCAGACTTTTCATTAAATGCGAACGGAAATACATTGTTGGCTACATTATCATAGTCTTTCGGCGTAAGGCCGTTGGACGACTCAGAGGACTGGACTTTGACAAGGACTGACTCAGAGGGTTTGAGACCGAGCTTAGGGAGATGTGGGTGCAGGCCCAGCTTGTCTTCCATTTCTGTCTGGCTTGCCCTTGGTCCGGTGAAAGTTACCCAGTTTTTCAGTGGCATTGCTGGATGCTTGATGAGGGTTCGGGGATCGAGAGGCTTCGCTTCTGCTGTCCCAATCATGGCGATCACGCTGTTTTTGGAGCCCAGGTCAATCAGGTTTGGCACCTCCATGACTTCATCAAAAAGACTCTGTAGAGCGGGTCCACTGAGAGCGTCTTCTATGAATTCTGGTTCCTTCTGCTTTGGAGTTACTGTCTCGAATGTGGCCTCGGCGGCTGACCCGAAAAGTCTGTTTCTCATGAAGAGTGTCTCGAGCAACTCTTCTATGTCTGGGATTCCCTTGAATGTGTACGCATGCTGGACTGTGGTGGCAATTGGTCCAAGTAGAGCTGTGATGTCGAGGAACGCTCCCCTTATCGGATTAGCCTTGAGTCCTCTGAAACGCTTGAGGTTCCGGGCTAGCTTTTCAATCCTTTCTGTAGTCTCTGTGCTGACTTTCCCTGCTTCTTTCTCATCTTCATCAGTTCCACTTTCGATCCTCTCAGTTCTACTGTCGGTCCCCTCAGTTCTGCTGTCGGTTTCCTTGTCGGTCCCCTCAGTTCTGCTGTCGGTTCCCTTGGTGAAGTAATGAGCGAGGTCAAAACTGTAAGGCCGGAGGTTGGGTGAGCCGTTGGAGGTTCCCCTTTTGCGGGCTGCTGCCTTGGTGCGGGCGAGCCTTTTGTTTTCTCTGATATCAGCTGGTGTTGGCACATAATCGAGCCCTTGGACTGTAGTGTGGTCCTTGACTTCGATGACTTGGTGTTGGCCTTGTAACCTTTTGCCGAGCCCCAGTCCTGGGATGAAGTTCATGAGTTTCATCATCTTCATGGCGGGAGGGATTTTGTCTTGAAACAGTGGAAGGTCCACCTTGCATATTTGGATCTTGGAGGTTTCCAAGGTGAATCCAGTTAATGCCATGTCGTCATCATGCTTGATCTCTAACACTGGAATGCCGTTGGTGCTGGTCCCCTCGGTGGTGACGCTGTTGCCGTAGACTATGGTTAGCTCGTTGTCTTGCATGAACTTGATGCACTGATGAAGGGTGGATGCCACGCCATTTATTTGATGCAGCCAGGGTCGCCCCAGGATGGCTGTGAAAGTGATAGGAATGTCCAATACTTGGAATTCGGTGGGGATCATCCCCTTGCCCAGATATTTAGAGTAGCAACCCCGAGAACTGTACGGGAAGTGGAGTCATAGGCCTTGACAGTGTGGACTGAAGGCTTCAGATCTGCGGGCTTGATGTCAAGCAGGTCCATCATCTTGGCGGGCAAGACATTTATTCCGAAACCTCCGTTTACCAACACACGGGGAAGGCGATGCTCGTCCAACTGGACTGTGATGTAGAACGGCTCATTGTGATCAGCCCCAAATTTTGGCAGGTCCAAATCTGTGAAGGTGATAATGTTGCCGTAGTGGATGTTGCCGATCATCTGAATTACTTCATCTGGGGTTGCGTCCACGGGGACCATGGTGCAGGCCAGACTTTCCTCTAGCTTGAGCTTGTGAGGATATGAAGATGTGAGCAAGGACCAAAGGGAAATTTTAGCCTGGGTCTGCTTGAGCTGAGTGAGGATCGGGTCCTCTTTCACGAAACTTGTGTCTTCGGGCAGGTCGGGTTGCGGTTCTGGCTCCGTCGGATTTTTAGTGGCCTTGGGTGGTAATGCATGGATTTGACCCGATCGAGTCAGGACGCTGACATCATGTTTGGTCCCTTCTGAACAGGTCGCTCTGAGCTGAGCCATAGTCAGAGGAGGATTCCTCGAAGCATAGGGCCATATGTCTTCTCTCAATTCGTTGACTGTAGATGCATTCCCGAGAGCTTCGGCAGCTTTCCGGATTCTGTCCCAGGATACTGGCTTGGGTGCCTCCGTGGGGAGGGAGTTTGTGGTTTGCCGCAGCTGCTCGAATGTCAGTGCGCAACAGTGGTTGCCAGAACTGAACTGTGCATTGCTGACCCTCCTGGGGAGGTTTGAGAGTTCTTGGTTCAAGCGAACAGTCTCCTTGATCTCTTCACGGTATACCGCACTTTTTTCCTTCTTGTTGAGCATGCTCAGGGCATTCTAGAGTTGGGCTTGGCGATATTCATGGTTTGCTAATTTTCCTCCACTCTTGGCCTAGATCAACTTTCTTGCAGTAGAGCCTACGTCGAGAGTTAGCGCCTGCGTTATTTCCCATGTGAGAATAGCCAGTACTTCCTTGAACTGTGTGCGGTAGTCTAGATAAACTTCCATCGGGGAGAGCTTTCCCTTATGCTTTATCTGAGTGGCGGGCATGTCGAAAGGTTAGTACACGGCTTCCCGAACATCTGCCCATATAACTGGCTGCTGTCTCAGTTGATCGTTTCTGTAAACGAATGCTGCAGTCTGTGGAATCTCCCTGAGTAGTTGCTGGAGATGTATTTCCATCTTTCTTTTCTTTTTGAATAGACCTTCCTCACTCAGTTGGCCTTTTAGTTTGAGAGCGGAAATGATCCATCCCCATCCTCCCAGGACCCTTGGGATTTCGGTTTTGTTGACTTCATGCCCAGCTTGGAAGAGAATGGTTTCATCGTCTTCGTCGTCGGTTTCATAGAGAACTTGTTTTTCTTGAGGAGATAAGCACTGGTACTCTTCGTGCTGTTTGGCTAGGTATTCTTTTTGCTGTGCCATTTCATCTCCTAGGTCGTCGGGACCGTTGACCGCCCTCCCTTGCCAAAGGGGGTTGGATGAGAAAAGATGGTAGTCCAGGAAGTTGCCGTGGGCAAAACCCTTGAGGTCGAATTGGTCTAGAGTGGCCTCTAGCTTTCTGTCTGAAGCTGCTTGCGACGCTTTAAGGGCTTGGTCCCTGTGGGTCTTTTGACCTTGGTTCTCGTCCCAGAGACGATTCTCTTGAGCAGCTAGTTCCATGAGGGCTTTCCTTGCGAGAGCTAAACAGTCTCCATAGGTGCGCGCTGTCTAACTAGTGTCTAGAACTGTGATCACATCCAAATCCCCGAATGGCGGAAACACTTGGATTATATTGACGAAGGAAGTCGGGCTGGGACATTCCATGCGGCCCTCCTTGATCTCAGTTACCAAGAAGTTTGCCATATCTGCTTGATTGAACCCACGGGGGTATTGAATTCTGCGATGTTGATAGTCTCGTGATCTCACTGGATCGCCAAGTCTATCAGAGCTAGCAGTTCTTTGGCGGGATGCACGAATACGTAGGCTGTGACGACTGGGAGCAGGATCGAACTTGAGCATGTTGATGCTGAGGTGATCATTCCTTTCCTCGGAAGCTTGATCTGTCTTGCGGGGAAGACTTTTACAGATGTTTTCAGGGTGGCTACTGGAAGCGTTCCCGAGGTTGATCTGATTCGTAGCAGGATGAGGAGCTTTGTCTCCTTTGCTGTTGCCCTTGGCCTTGGCGGCGCTTGTGGCTATAAGCTTGATTGACGGCACGGGCCGGTTGCCATTGGGGCTGGTAGTCTGAAGTGATGAAGAACTCTGATCTCGATTGGCCAGGGCCTCGTTTACCATGAGCAGGCAGTCGTCCAGGGTAACTTTGGCATTGCAGAATCTGATAATAAGGACCGAATCCTTGGTATCAACGGGATTATCAGGAAAATATGTTGTTGACGAAGTCGCGTCATTCACTTGATCAGAGGGGTTCTTTGTCGTGTCAACCAGTTGTTTCCATTCGCCGGATAACCGCCTGTACGGGATGTTGAGCTTAACAATTTCCATGGTATTGGAGCCCTCGTCGTAGGTGACATCATCGAAACTGGTGCCGTCCTCGAAACTGAGCATATGTATATAGGGATCTTCCCGCGGATCTGTCGCGTCCTTGACTCCGGAGAGTCCTGATTCGTTATCGTCTGACGGCTCAACCCAGACATAAGGACGCCTCGCGTCCTGATGCGATGCTGGAGCTGCTAGAAAAACATCATACCCTTCGCTCGAGAAGAGGGGCTCGGCGGGTAATTCCTCGTGGAGGACATCCCATACGACTGCCATACATTCATCATGAGTGTGACGATGCTTGTTGACCTTTATCACGAAGATTTCTTCGCCTGGCGAGGCCAAAGAGTAGGATTGAAGGATGCTGACAAATCTCCAATCGGAGACAGGGGGTTTACGTGCCCGCATCATGGCGATGCTCAGGGTTTCTTTCCAGTCTGCTTCCAAGTTTCGGAAACGGCAGTTGAACTTGATGAATCGGCGCCTGTGGTCCGCACTTTGCTCGAGGATGTTGATATAGTTAGCATCTCCGGACTCTGAGGGATTCTGATGAGATTTGCCCCGATAGTCCCTTGGTCGACTTGAAGGAGGTAGCCCCGGTGCCTGGCTGCGGGCACGCTTGGCTGTTGTCTCGGCTTCGTTCCCTATGAGGAAACTGTCTCCTCTGATGACTTCAAGATCTCCTTGCCGGTTAATGAACTTGACACACTGATGGAGAGTGGAAGCTATGGCTTTCATGTGGTGTAGCCAAGGGCGTCCCAATAAAGCTGTGAATTCGGACGGAATGTCCATCACGTGGAATTTTGCTGGCACCATTTGGGTTTCGAACCAGAGCTTCAGAGTCACCGTCCCCAGGATGGGACGAGACGTGCTGTCGTAGGCCTTAATAGTCCGGGCAGATGGAATCATGTGGCCTTCGTCGATGCGTAGGGATCACATCATGCTGAGAGGAAGGACGTTCACTGCTGATCCGTTGTCTACCAATACTCCGGGGAGAGATATGGTGTTGAGCCATAGAGTGGTATACATAGCTTCATTGTACCCTGAGGCGTCTTTCGGCAGGTCTTCGTCACAGAAGGTGAGCATACTGCCATACAATCGGGAATCGTAGATCTGGTCTCTTTCCGGAGAAGGAGAGTCATCAAGCCATCTGTTTCCTATCTTCCTCTTGCGAGGTAAAGCTTTGGGTGGTGTGCCTCGGGATTGTGCTGAGGCTGCTTGCGACGGTGGCCGCCCTTGGTCAGCACGTTGATTGAGTGCGAGTGCCAAGTTGATTTTGACTTTCCTTTGCCGGCCCATGCCCTGAAGTTGGGCAAATTGAACCTTGGCTGATCCCGCGGGGGGTTAGGCTTCTGACTGGCAGTGAGGTTGTCAAGATTTGAGGTATTTCGGCGTCCTGAGGCCTGAACTCTGGTGTCAGCAGGACTTTTCGGCTTTCCCACGCCTGCCTGCTCTAAAGCTGCATGGCCTGGAGGAAGAGAGGACTGGCTGGAGTAGAGTACGTAGCATTCAAACTTCCCGAATGGCTCTCCGAGTGTACCCACACTGGTATCTCCAGCTTCATATCTTTCTCTCAGTTTACGAGAAGACTTCTTCTTACGCTACGGGAGAATCACCCCTGATCATGTCTTGGAGCTCGTACTCAAGGCATTCAGAGCAATCACAAACATTGTAATTGATGTGGACATTTGATGAGGACCTGGCTGGAAGAGGCGGAGGATCTGGCTCTGTGGCAATCTTCTTTGGCACCCATTCAATGGAGTTCATACTGTTGTTGCTCGGAAAAGGGTTTTCGACTGTATTAGGTCCACGGGGATGCTCCAATTTTCCTTCCTCTATCAAATTCTGAATTTCGTACCGTAACCCCACGCAGTTGTCGGTGGTATGGCCATGATACTGATGGAAAGCGCAGTATTTGCTCTTGTCAGCGTTGACTACGGGATTCTTGGGTTTGTAGTTTGCAACGGGTTTGAGGAGGCCTTCTTTGATCAACCCTTCCAGCATCTTACTTAACATGTCGAAGTGTACGACAGGCTGCTTCTGAGTGGAGTTGCTGCTTTGCGGGACTGGGTTTTTGTTGCCCAACTGCTCTCCCTGATGGATGTAGTTGACAGACGTATCTTTCCCTTTGTCAGGGGCCGGTGCGGTATTGAATGCAACTGCTGATAGGTATCAATATGACTGTGCTGTGGCCAATTTTTCCTTGAGATCCTTCTCGAACTGTGAGCCGGCATTGACCATGGCTCGGAGATCTGGGAAAAAGTGATGACTGATGAGATTTCTGATGGACGGCCTCAGACAGGACTTGAAGATTCGCATCTGTTCATCCTTGGAGAGTGGCTCCATGATCTCGGAGAGTTTCCAACTCCACCTCTTGTAGAATTCTCCGACGCTTTCATCTGTTTTCTGCTCGGTGGTGATTAAGTCCTCACGACTTGTTTCCCACTCTAGGTTGGATCTGTACCACTCTAGAAAGATGTTACTGATCTGATCCCAGGTATGGCGATCTGTAGGCTTGACCCTTAGGAACCATCGTAACGCTGAACTCTTGAGCGTATGCTGGAAGTGATCGGCCATTTGCTGAAGGGTTGCTCCTTTCGCTCTCATGCCGAGAACGTAGGTGTTAACTTGCGTTTGAGGACATTCGGTTCCATCGAATCAGTCTATCTCTGGCATTCTGAACTTGGCAGGGAGAGGCGTGATCATTCCCGAATCTGTGGATCTGAGCGTTTCTTGCTTAAAGCTGCTCATACTGGCTTTCAGGTCTTTCATCTGTTCGACCATCCAGGCTAAGGTTGGGTCCAGTGATGGACTTTGAGGCTCGGCTCCGGGTGCTACCATGTGAGTGGTAGTGATTGGAGGTGGAAGGCTCGATATATGTGGATATATGGGGGCCTTCTCTGGACTGTATCGGGGTTTATTCCCGGTGTTTTTGGATTTGTGTATAGGCAATGGGATGAACCCAGGAGGGTATTGGAGGATATTGGCATCTGTTTGAGATGGTCCAGCGGTGCGATGGTTGTACTGGGTGATGGGAGTAGTACTGGCTTGGCCGTATATGACAGGGTTCCCCTGAGAGGTGGCAACATGAAGCCTAGGTCGGCTGTTTCCTTGGTTCGAAGGCATCCCGTAAGTTGGCGGGGGAGGAACCTGGTTGAAGGTTTGAGGAGCCAGTTTCGGGGAATCATCATCCTCGACTAGGACGAAAGTAACGTCTGACTGGGGGATAGCTGCTATACCTGGCTCATTCAGAAGCTGTACCACGAAATTCTACAGATCTTCTTTCTGCCTCTTGTGAACCTCACAAGCCCGGATGGCTTCTTCCAATGTCATATCTGTTATCGATGGCGGGGGTCCGTCCCCGTCACGATTTCTCGGTGAGCTAGACATGTCGGATATTCTGCTTGAGGGAACTGAGGGAACCGAAGAAGCTCGACGCCGCCGTAGCGTGACTCGCGAGGCGGCGGCCGGAATTCTCGAACCACTTTACGCTCATTGCGAGGAACGAAAGGCAGGGTTTAGGCTTCGGAATGGGTATTTGGCTCAGGGTTTCGGGCTAGTGCAATGTGCAGTTACCGATTAATGTCTACTTAAAACGCATTTTCTCAGAGTCCTAATAGGTTGGAAAAGATCGTGTCTTCTTTTTCGCAACTAACCTAAGGCTCTAATCAATGGACCTTGTCACTACGTTTATAAGCCCCTCATTTTCCATTTGTAGATCATCTTCTCGGGATGGACAATCCCGAGTGAGGGTCCTATAAGGCAAGCGAGTTCCACCGACAAAGGAAAAAGTGAACTTAAGGCTAGCTGATCACGCAAACTTCCAACGCATGTGACACACGAGCCACAGTCGAAGTCAACGTCCTTAAGTTAAGGTGGGGATCGTGCCAAAATTTCGGTATGACCTCTCCTGACTCGCTTGCGCGAGGGGCCTTAGCTTTTGGCGTTGGCTAAGTTGTGGCTGGCACGGTGCATACGGTGAGGGTTTGGTGACACGGTGTCACATTGAACCTTCGGGTATATTTTTCGGCAGAGCTCCGCGTCAAAGTCAAGGATGAAAAGCTCAAGATTTTGGGTCGGGAACGACCTTCGGTCTCAATCTTTCGAGCTTGACTCGTGATGGAACCCGGCGTAAAAACATACACTTGGGCTTTATGACACGTACTAAGCCAAAAACCAACCGGAGTCTTGGACGAAGTGTGACACAAAGAGTGCATGGCTTACGAGTCGTAGTGTGGAGTGTACCGAGGCAGCAAGTGTACGTGAAGTGAGGTGTACCGAGGTAGCAAGTACGAGTAGTGTGCGGTCACTAAAATTCTTTTTCTGAGTAAAACAAATATTTTTCAGAATGTGTCTTAAAGAATTTTAAGCGTGGTTCAAAATGTAGCATGAAAATCAAGTATGAACGGGAATGCACGAACATGTTATGATTTTGAAAGAGACGATAATGCAACACCTTTTGAAAAAAACCGTTCGAGGTTTAAAGTAACACACACACACAAAAACGAGGAAGGGTAAACGAAAGTTTGACCCACGGAAAGCTTTTTGAAAACAACAGAAGTTTTGAAAAAGTATCCAATGTCCCCAGCGGAGTCGCCAACTGAAATTACCCGGGATTCGCGCGGGAGTGAAGCGCGGTTGTCTTTCGCGGATGGTTGGTGTTTGAGACCTCGCTTTCGGGAAGGAGAGGAGTCGCCACGCGGTTTTGTATTTTGAGCCCAAACGTAGAAAAACGGCTTTTGTGAAAATGGTGTAGTTTTTATTGGTAGCAAAAACTTTGAAAAAGGCTTTGAAAAGGGGTGTCATTTTTATTGGTATCAAAAACGAGAAAAAGGCCTTTTGAGTACCAGAGATTTTTAGGTTCGGAGGTCACGTTACGTTTCGGGAAGAGTTTTTTGAGATCACCCAAAACGCCTCGTATGACGAGTCTTTCTACCTTTCTCGAAAATGTGTGCGTGTGTGTGTGTGTGTGTTTGCATTTTGAAAATGGGGGCTTGAATGACAAGCTTAATCTTGGTTTGAATGTCAAACGTTGATTTTGTGATTCTTTTTGAAAAGGCGAGCGTTTGAATGACAAACGTCGGTTTTGAAGTTTTTTAGGAAAAGTGACCGAGTGCTGATTTTGAACTTTTAACTTTAGTGTCAAATGTTGACTTTTAAGAAAAGATCGTTTGAATGTTAAACGTCGGATTTTGAGTTTGAAGATGATCGTTTGGATGCCAAACGTCATTTCACGCGTTTTTGAAAGAGAGTTCGAATGTCGAACTCCGGTTTTGAACCGGGCATTTCATTGTTAGCAATTTTACGGGAAAAAAACATTAAATGATATTTGAGAGTCAAATGTCTGGTTTTAAGTTTGAAGATGATCGTTTGGATGCCAAACGTCATTTCGCGTGTTTTTGAAAGAGAGTTCGAATGTCGAACTCTGGTTTTGAACTGGGCATTACATTGTTAGCGATTTTATGGGAAAAAAGCATTAAATGATATGCGATCAACGAATCTTTTTGCGACTCGGACTTTGATAAGTAAATACTATCACGAGCCAAATGGCTTGGACTTGTAAATGACAGTATTTAAAGTGCGGTATCGACGGAATCAAGCGACCCGGATTTTAAAGATGCGTTTAACGAACCAAACGGCTCGGAATTGTAAAGTTGCGTAAAGTAAACGACGATCGACGGATCAAACGATCCGGAATTTGTAAATGACATGAAAGTAAATGACGTTCAACGGATCAAACGATCCGGAATTGTAAATGACATAAAAAGTAACGGAACGGGGCCGGAACGCCGTTTTAACACTACAAGAAAGGAGGCTATTTACGGCGCTCACATACGGCGGTGGACACGCGTCCGCCGTATATAACTAATATATACGGCGGTTGTGCATACCGCCGTATATAACTAATATATATACGGCGGTTGTGCATACCGCCGTATATAACTAATATATACGGCGGACGCTGCCGACGTAAATAAGTAATGTACGTACATTTGGCATGTACGTATACGAGATCGAAGTTATATACGGCGGTATATCAGTAACCGCCGTATATAGGTAATTATTATCGGCGGTTGATACGCGTCCGCCATAAATAGGTACTTATTCTCGGCGGTTGATACGAGTCCGCCGTAAATGTTATTAAATACCGGGAAACCAAATTTCCCTATTCAGTTTCGCGGTAATCTGAAGGATCTGTCTCTCTTTCTCTCCTCCATTCTAGGGCACGATTTTCCGACCGCCGGTGACCCAATCAGCAGGTAGGTATACGTATTTACTTTTAATTTTTGTTGTTCTTGGTGTAACGGTTTAGATTTAGACAGTTTGGATTTAAACAGTTTGGATTTCTGTACAATTGAACTGCACAGATCCGGATCCAACAATACTCCGGCACCTTGATCTTCTTGCTTGCTTGTTAGCCAACTCTCGAGGTACCATAATATCTGAAATTTAGTTTTTTTTTTTGTTGTAAGAGCCTATACATGATTTGTCTACTGTTGTACTGTAAATAGTTAGTACCAGTAATTACACGTAGTGAGCTATAGATCTGTTTAACCAAAACTGCATTGTCGTCGACTAATTATTTGTTGAGAATCAATGTATCTAATTGTAGTGTTACTATTTTGACCAATTTTTTATTTTTTGTTGGTAAACTATTGAAAATATTTTATAATAAGCAGTTGTGCAAGATACATTGCATATGTTATTATCTGTTATTTTTCTCAACTGTAAGCATTTGTCTTTCTTGCAATCCATTCTTGAGCTACTTGCCTCCTTCTGTATGTCCAGTTATTATTTCCAATACCAAGTTATTTAATATCTTTATTTTTATACAAAAAAAACGAATGATAGGTAATGGAAACGTTGTCTAGAAAAGACCTCCATATCTCAAGCTGAGAGGGTCACTCCTAACTAATAGGCTTTAAACACCCAGCGAGTGGTACACATAGCTCAAGCAAATAATTGATATTGGCCATTATTTAATGTTGTCAAAGCCAAGAAAACGAAAGCCCAGACTTCAAGTGGCAATTTCTCAAGCTGAGAGTTCTCACTTGAAACAACAGTAAGGTGTGGCTTCAATTAATACCATCAACGCTTTTATCTTATTTCTTTCCTTTTTTTTCATGCAGCAGTATTTTACTTGTGCCAGTGAACTTTTGGCATAAACTGCATTCTGATTTAAAATCTAGTCGAACTAAGGATAGATACCACAAACCCCAGGACCCAATTGATAGAGTAAAAAGGAGACCAAGCTAATGAGTAGAAAATTAATGGTCAAAAAGTATCAAAAAGTTGAATGCTGATTCTACATTGTTTTGGTTTATAGTATTTTGTAATGTAAATCTAAATAATATTATCATTGCTCTGTTTAGGGGACAGTTAACGGTATAGCTCTTTTCATGTTTAGTCTGTCCACGCACACACCCTAACTTGATAAAGCACATAATCTTTTTAGCAATCTAGATGTTGTTTTGCACATCAACCTAGTTCCTTAAATTAGCTTCTCAATTAGGGGGGGGGGGCTTGTGAGAGAGAACGAATGAATGTTGTCATAGGGTTATACTATATCATGGGCCCAAGTTCGACTAATAGGCTAGGCTCCAACAATGTGTATTATCTATATTTGGACAAAAGTTGTACATATTTAGACTATGTTTGTTTATGAGTTTATTTTTATTCTAAAATTTGTGTCTCTCGGTCTTATATATAGGTTGTATTTTAACGTTAAAAATATCAAGTCAAGTCATATATGGACAAAAGTTGGATTGATTTGGATAATCGAATTTCAAATGAGTATATGCAGGGGTTGACAACTTTCTCGATTTTGCATTCTCAAAAAGTCTGTTGGTGTTAAAGAAATATATTTTCCTTGTAAAAAATGCGCAAATCGTTACCAAAAAGACCGTGCAACCGTGAGATCACATTGTATTGAAGTGGGATTTCAAAAAGATTACAAGAATTGGATTAGGCACGGGGAAGAGTACATTTCGGCGCGTAAGAATGATAATAATGATAGGACAACTGAAGATGGCATTGAAATTGAATTGGGCGTGCAAGATTGTATGAGGCGAATGGTACATGAAGGGATGGGTATGCCGGATAGTAACCAGTCAGGAATTGAAGAAATCGTACAATCAGATGCATCCACCGCAAAGTTTCTTAGACTTTTGAGAGATGCTGATCAAGCCTTGTGGGAAAGGTGTGATAAGTTTACAGTACTCTCATTTATTGTAGAACTTATGCACTGGAAGGCTAATTATCGAGTGACCGATAAGGGATTTACTTCTTTATTAAAAATTTTCATTAGGGCATTGCCTCAGTCAGCGAAAGTGCCAAGTTCCTATCGTGAGGCGTACAAGATGACTGCGGATTTGGGTTTTAGTTATAAAACGTGGGATGCGTGCATTAATCATTGTATGTTGTTTCGAAATGAAACTGAAGAACTTACTAAATGTGAAATTTTTGGAGCCTCTAGATATAAGCAACAAGAAGAAGGGGGTAGCCGTGAAGGTGCGGAAACAAGTGGCAAGAATAAACTTCCCAAGCAGGTAGCGATGAAGAAAGTATGGTATTTTCCCTTAAAGCCAAGGTTGCAAAGGTTGTATTGGTCATCTAAGACCGCGACACTCATGAGATGGCATGCCGAGAAAAGAATAGACGATGGTGTGCTGAGGCATCCTGCAGACTCTCGTGCGTGGAAGGAATTCAATGAACGTTATCCATTATTTTCAAGTGAAATTCGGAATGTTAGATTGGGATTAGCATCTGACGGATTTAATCCTTTCAGAACAATGACTATATCTCACAGTACTTGGCCGGTTGTGCTTATGCCATACAATCTTCCACCTTGGTTATGCATGAAACAACCATATTTCTTCTTATCGGTGCTTACTCAAGGCCCAAAAGGGCCGGGCAACAAGATAAATGTGTATCTCCAACCGTTAATTGATGAGTTGAAGGAATTGTGGGAAGATGGTATATCAACTTATGATGCATCAAGGAACGAGTTGTTTACTTTACGAGCTTCACTGTTATGGACACTAAATGACTTTCATGCATATGCAATGTTGTCTGAATGGAGCACTAAAGGTGAATATGCTTGCCCTTGTTGCAATGTGAGACCTCAAGCACGATGGTTGGATCATGGTGGCAAGTATTGTTATATTGGTCATCGACACTTCTTGCCTAGGAGTCATGCTTTTCGTAAGGATAAAGGCTCTTTTGATGGTACTCATGAAGTGAGAGATAAGCCCAAGTTATTGTTTGGAACAAAATTACTTAAACAAGTTGAAAATATGGAAACAGAGTATAAAATAGAAGATGTTATTAAAAAGAGGAAAAGAGAAGAGGGTGAGAAGCAACAAGCCAAGTTGGAGAAAAAGAAAGGTTCCTAAGTTGTGTCACAATTGGAAAAAGAGGAGTATCTTCTTTGAGTTGCCATATTGGGCAAATAATCATGTTCGTCATAATCTTGATGTTATGCACATTGAAAAAAATGTGTGTGATAATGTGCTACATACTCTGTTAGGTACTGCGGGGAAATCAAAAGATAATGATAAAGCAAGAAAAGACCTAAAAGAGATGAACATTCGGAAATCATTGCATCTACAAAAGCTTCCATCTGGCAAAGAAATTATGCCTCCGGCTCAGTTCACAATGAGTAAGAAGCATAAAGACACATTCTTGAAAGTTCTAAAGGGAGTCAAAGTCCCTGATGGCTACTCGTCAAACATATCTCGTTGTGTACATCTAGAGGAAAGAGCTATTTGGGGTCTTAAGAGCCATGATAGTCATATTTTTCTCCAACAACTACTCCCTTTAGCTGTTCGAAAAGCATTGCCTACTTATGTTGTAAAAGCCATCATTGAGTTGGCAAATTTCTTTAGGCAATTATCCTCAAAGGTGAATACACTTGCTGATCTCGAATAGATACAAGATCGGATGGCTGTCACACTATGCGCTCTCGAGAAAATATTCCTACCAACTTTCTTTGATATTATGGAGCACTTGCCGGTGCATTTAGCCGAGGAGGCCCTGCTAGCAGGCCCAATACAATTTCGTTGGATGTATCCGGTAGAGAGGTACATCCATATTAAATTTACTTTGAAAAAAGTTAAATTCCTTTTTACATTTGCTTTAGCATAAGTAAATGTTTTTGTAGGTTTCTACTTACATTAAAATTATATGTTCAAAATCGAGCCCATCCCGAGGCCTCCATAGCTAAGGCAATTGTGGCTGAAGAATGCATGACTTTTTGTACGCAATATTTGGATGACATTGAGACAAAGTCCAATCGTCCTAGAAGAAATGATGATGAAGGTGATGAGTTAGGCCGCTTTGTAGGAAAAGAAGAGGTAATTACCCTTGATTACATCACACGAGTACAAGCGCATAGATATGTGCTTTTCAATACTGAAGATGTTGAACAATACCTAGAGTAAGTGATTCCTTACATGAGGCTTACATTCCTTATATCTTTTATATTTCAAATTAATACTTAATTCATATTTTCAATCTGCTCAGAATGCATCGTGTACATTTGAGGGAGACACTACCTCGTAATCAACGATGAACGAAATATAATTTCCCCCTAATTAAATATCCCTAAAGATAAGGAAAACAATTATCCTAATCCAATAGGGATTTATTCTCACTCAAGAAGTCTTATTTGGAGCAGACTCCTAGCGGGCTAAGGAACCTAAATTAGATGAAGATTCACTCTCCTAATACAAATCAACTATGAACTCCTATTCTTGGAGGACTCATCACTTGGAAGCTATAAATAAGGGTCAAATCCCTCACACAAAAGGTACATTCAAACACGCTCTCAATACTATAATACGCCTTTCCTTCCGGTTTATATCATCTCTGCGCCCTAACGGTGTTTGTTTTGCAGATCCGTTCGTCGTTCGTCCAGGAATCCAACGCCGCATTCCCGACTGATTAGGTACTCCCGGTACCGCTCATTTTTTGCTGCATCAGTTTGGTTCCATTGCCGGGAACGAAGAGCACCGCGAACGACCGACGGACGGATGACGACAATGATGACAATGGATTTAAAAAAGAAAAAAAAGAAATTTACAAATGAAAAACCAAAAAACCCATCTCTGGTCCCCTTAAACCTTACGAAACAGACCCCTCCCAAATTTGTCCCTCTCGCCTCGCCGGCACCGGGCTCAATCCGCCTCACCGTTGCCTCACCAATCACCGGATTTACACGGTCTCCCTCTAAATCGCCCCTTTTCTCTGCTAATTAGACCTCTGGCACCTATTTCTCCGGCCGCATCCCTAGAATTTACCGGCGAGATCTTGCCTTCGTAAATTCTCAACTCTGATCAGATTCGAATAAATGGCTCCGGTTTCAGCTCTCGCCAAGTACAAGCATGTCTTCTTAGGAGATCAATCCGTCGACAAAGGCATCCTCTCAGTTGCTGTTATTGTCATTGTTCTTGTTGGGAACAATATTGACCTCGTAGACAAGAGGCAGGTCTCTATAGAGGAAGTCTCTATGCCCACTAAAGGAGCAATTTCTTCAGAGAAAGAGCGAATACGGCTGACAGCAGTGGGCAATTCGATCTGATCGGATCCACCTTGTCAAATTGAATGTTTGGCCGAAATCACATCATAATCAGGTGCACTCCCTCCAATTTATTAACAAAATTGGCAATTCTTTGGAAAAACATTGTTATTTGTAGCATAATAACATGCCCAATCATTGAAAATTTTCCCGTATGTATATTATTTTTGTCGCTCAACAGCGTTGCAATCCCTCTAGTAAACATAGCACGAGCAGACTATTGCATGATTAGTTATAATTTGACACTTATATAATTGCTTTCCTTAAAGCTCGAATAAGCGTAAGGATCTTATTTATAAACTCCTATGCTGATATGCTAAATATGTATAAGTTTATACGTATATTTATGATGTACCTCATTTGTTACATCTGAATAAAAAAAAAAGGCATTAGAGTGCTCCAAGCCAGTAATTAAATCGTGCTTGATTCCATTGCTTTATTGTAAATGACTTTTGCTTGTAGACATTAACTGGTAGTATTACAATTATCTGCAAAAGCTGCTACATTAATGTCTTCTCTGTTTGATCAGGCAACTCTAAATAGAGTCTTCGATTGCCTCTCTTCCCTAGCAGATAGCAAAATGCAGCAACCATGTTTAAACTTTGCTACTACCAGCGAAAAACGAGCCCAAAATTTCAAGAGCTAGTGGGAGACCTTCAGCATAAGCCACTATTTTCTGTGATAGCTCGGGATAGCCTTCTTCAGGATGCTCTGTTTTGAAGGCAGTCCAACTAAAGATTTTTAGAGACTCAACGTCATTCAACTCTGCTGGTCATTCCACAGAACAACACACAGGACAACAATATGACAAAAACTAATGGAAGTAATCAAAACACACCAGCGGATGATCTGTTCCTGCAATTAATTGAAGCCTACCTGAAACCAAACTGCCACTCTGCTGATTCTCAAGCCGCACAAAGGGTTCTTGGGATCTATCCATTTCAACGCTCAAGACTTCAGTAGACATGCGCAGAGTTTTCTGGGTGGCCTTCGGAGAAAACAGTTCGTCAAGTTTAGGAGTTTGTCTTCCACTAGATCAGTGACTGAGCATTTGGGCAAGTACTATAGCTAGCCAAGCAGCTCGCACAAGATAGGCCGACCTAAGGGCAGCTCATTTCTGAGCACTCGACTAACAAACCCGTCAAGGCAAAGCCGAATGAAGATCGACCATTTGTGGCCAACCCTCACGACCTCCTTTGCAAACCAGGTGATTTCCTTCCATTTAAGCAATCTCTCCATATTTTAGCATTGCTAGAATATACTATAAATAAATGCAGTGCCTACATAAAAATGTGTAGAATAAGTGTTCTCTTATTAGTTGGGGCAAAAGTAGAGCCCACTTTTATTTGAAATATTGCATGCTTGGAAGACGATATTACGTCGTGCATATGTGCACTCACAAGCATAATAAGAGATAATTACGTAATCACACGAGCGTTGTACTGCGCAAACACAATGAAAGTTCCTTAATTAAATCTGCAAAAAATATATGCATATATTGTTGTCATACTTATCTCTTATAAGAGATAAATCATTTTTCACATATATTGCTATGAGTCATGCAGTCAATTTGCGTATCTGCAACATAAAAAAAAAAAAAATCTATGATTTAAATCTTGGTTGTGAATCTAGTCAGCAATCTTAAAGCTTCATTGATTACCTTGACCTTTGCTTCTAGATACTTATTAGTTTTTAAACTAGTAGTATTACTATGATACTATCATGCAATTAATTAATGGCACCATTTTTCTTTCACGATATGTTGCTACAATGAATTTGTGGGTGAGATCAGAAACACACACAAACACAGGAATCATCAAACAGTATGGAAGCCAGTTCGCTCAAAACAGCTTCGTCTCTCAGATGGAAAATCCTTCGCTGGGCCCTTCTTCGCCGTCCTCCTCCCGATTCCGATCAGCAATCTGAAAGGGGGATTGAGTATATATCCTGGAAAGCCAAAAAGGGTTTTAATTTGATACCCTGCCATCGTATGGATAGCCAAATTGAAGCAAATCACGACTCCTATTTGAATGCCAATCATAGCATCAGCTCAAGAGAAGCTTGTGTGTGTTATACATTGTCGGGTGACAATCCCAGTAAACTTCTACTATATCAGAGAATGGACAGCTGCGCAGACCTTGATGATTTTAAGATCTGCAACACATATGACATCAACAACACAGGGCTCGTCTGTCCTTGGCCATCAGAGGAAGTGCGGCTTATTGCGCTTGTCGCATGTAGATAAATTCAGGTCGAGGAGAGTCATTGAACTTGGTTCTGGCTATGGCTTAGCGGGCTTAGCCATTGCAGTGGCGATAGAGGCTTTAGAAGTAGTGATATCAGATGGAAATCCTCAAGTAGTTGATTCATAACATAAATGCCAATTCTGGTGCTTTTGGTGGTACAAATGTGAAATCTATGATGCTGCACTGGAATCAGGAAGATATCTCTGATTTGTGCAACAACTTCGATGTCATTGTTGCAAGTGACTGTACTTTCTTTAAGGAATTTCACAAAGGCCTTGCTCAGATTATCAAATGCTTGTTAAAACAAGACAGACCCTCCGAGGCCATATTTTTCAGTCCAAAAAGAGGCGACTCGTTGGACAAGTTTCTAGTGGAAGTAAAAGAGAGTGGCTTGCATTTCAATGTAGATGAGAACTATGACACAGAAATTTGGAGGCGTCACCTGGGATTCATTGACAGAGTTCTTCAGCAAAATCCATAATCAAACAAAGCATGACATCCCATATACGGGGTTGAGCTCGACCACAACAAAGCAAGACATCCCATATACGGGGTTGAGCTCGACGCCAACAAAGCAAGACATCCCATATACGGGGTTGAGCTTGACGCCAACAAAGCAAGACATCCCATATACGGGGTTGAGCTCGACGCCAGCATCGAAGCGACATTGCCACGTAACGCCTATTCGTATTTCTTGGGGGCCAGTTATGACTAGAAGATAAGGAGAGCTGTAGGACGTTGACGAACTAATTCAGATGGAGATACCAGACGTTCGTGATACAGTTCTGTCCGTCCCAGATTTAGCCCCTCTTCTCGTCAGCGGCCATACCCTGACTTGAGACAAGGAGAGCTGTAGGACGTTGACGAACTAATTCAGATGGAGATACCAGACGTTCGTGATACGGTTGCATCGTCCCGATTTAGCCCCTCTACTCGTCAGCGGCCATACCCTGACTTGAGACAAGGAGAGCTATAGGACGTTGACGAACTAATTCAGATGGAGATACCAGACGTTCGTGATACAGTTCTGTCCGTCCCAGATTTAGCCCCTCTTCTCGTCAGCGGCCATACCCTGACTTGAGACAAGGAGAGCTGCAGGACGTAGACGAACTAGTGTAAAGGAGTCAATGAAATTCAAATTCACTTCTTCAAATGTGCAAGGCCACTATCAACTACTGACACCAACGCTGGAAGACGAGGATCTCATCTCCTACTCTTGCCTTACGTCTTGACGAGGGTCCGCCTTGACTAAATGACTATAGGCTCTTCACAGCCAAGACTGAGGATCTCTCCTCAGCCTACTGGCTTACTTTACATCCTGACGAGGGTCCGCCTCGATTCAAGGATTACAAGGTTCCAACCATCAAACCTTACATCCTGACGAGGGTCCGCCTCGATTCAAGGATTACAAGGTTCTAACCATCAACCTTACATCCTGACGAGGGTCCGCCTCGATTCAAGGATTACAAGGTTCCAACCATCAACCTTACATCCTGACGAGGGTCCGCCTCGATTCAAGGACTACAAGGTTCCAACCATCAAACCTTACATCCTGACGAGGGTCCGCCTCGATTCAAGGATTACAAGGTTCCAACCATCAACCTTACATCCTGACGAGGGTCCGCCTCGATTCAAGGATTACAAGGTTCCAACCATCAACCTTACATCCGGCGAGGTCCGCCTCGATTCAAGGATTAGAAGGTTCCAACCATCAACCTTACATCCTGACGAGGGTCCGCCTCGATTCAAGGATTACAAGGTTCCAACCATCAACCTTACATCCTGACGAGGGTCCGCCTCGACTCAAGGATTACAAGGTTCCAACCATCAACCTTACATCCTGACGAGGGTCCGCCTCGATTCAAGGATTACAAGGTTCCAACCATTAAACCTTACATCCTGACGAGGGTCCGCCTCGATTCAAGGATTACAAGGTTCCAACCATCAAACCTTACATCCTGACGAGGGTCCGCCTCGATTCAAGGATTACAAGGTTCCAACCATCAACCTTACATCCTGACGAGTGTCCGCCTCGATTCAAGGATTACAAGGTTAAAACAATCAACCTTACGTCCTGACGAGGGTCCTCCTCGATTCAAGGATTACAAGGTTCAAACAGTCAAGACCAAGGAGTCTCCTCGGCATCTACCTCATCATTTCATCTTGAACCAGCGGACAACTGAAGCGACACATGTCACTTGACGCCTGTTCGTATTCTTATAAACTGAGATAGAGCTTACTTCCTCCTCGTCATCGACATGGCCGAGCTAGGAAGTCGGGGGCCACTGAACGGAATATAATTTACCCCTAATTAAATATCCCTAAAGATAAGGAAAACAATTATCCTAATCCAATAGGGATTTATTCTCACTCAAGAAGTCTTATTTGGAGCAGACTCCTAGCGGGCTAAGGAACCTAAATTAGATGAAGATTCACTCTCCTAATACAAATCAACTATGAACTCCTATTCTTGGAGGACTCATCACTTGGAAGCTATAAATAAGGGTCAAATCCCTCACACAAAAGGTACATTCAAACACGCTCTCAATACTATAATACGCCTTTCCTTCCAGTTTATATCATCTCTGCGCCCTAACGGTGTTTGTTTTGCAGATCCGTTCGTCGTTCGTCCAGGAATCCAACGCCGCGTTCCCGACTGATAAGGTACTCCCGGTACCGCTCATTTTTTGCTGCATCAAACGACATCTTATAGAGAAAGAACATAAAGCTTTCCTTAGTAAGTTGTCCATTTGCTGGTATCAACTCCGCGAAAGGAATGTGCACTTGTACTATTAGAATAATTTCCGTGTGCATCTCTTTATTACCAACCGAACCACCCCAATTCATTTGTTTAATAATAAAATTTAATTTTATACTCTACAACAACAACAACAACAAAGCCTTGGTCCCAAAATAATTTGGGGTCGGCTAACATGAATTCTCATATGTCATCGTGTAAAAAGGTTGTTGGAAAAAAAAATCAACCCCCCACATGGATTTTTGCCCTCCACTTCGGCCTCTTCAACACCATACTTTCATTCACTCCAAGTAAACTCATATCATTTTCAATCACTTTAATCCAAGTTTGTTTGGTTCTTCCCCTATCCCTCGCCATTTTATCATTTCTCCACTGTTCCGGCCTCCTAACCGGTGCATCACTCGGCCTCCTAACCGGTGCATCAATCAACGACATGAGATTTTATACTCAAAATCATTTCCGTGTGCATCTCTTTATTAGAATAATCCGATTTCATTATTACAGATACATCTTCTTGTTTGATGTTGTCCATTTGCTGGTATCAACTCCGCGAAAGGAATGTGCACTTGTACTATTGTTTGAATTGTGATATATTTAGTGTTATAAAGCTTTCCTTAGTAAGTTGCTTGCCTAGCCTAATGAAATAATAAAGGATGACTACCGTATTTCAAGATGACGTTGAGTTAGTGAAACATTTTAATTGAAAAGAAGTTTCGAAAGTACTTGCTGAAACAGCAATTAAATTGGCTTAATGATTTGATAAGGTAGATATGATGCGGTTTGTTGCGTTCTCCATGTCTTTCTTGCCACATAGACTAAAGTGGCAGACCTCGAAATCCTTGTCTTATAATTTGATGCTTTGCTGCAGGAGTTCCCAAGGTCTGACATTGACATCCCAGTTGTGCGAGTAGATCGACTGAGGCTTGCGGGTATGTATTGAACTTAGATATACTGAAGTTAATGTGAAACAAAGAATTAGGTGTTGATAAATATACTTGTGCTCGTTGCATTCACATTTCCCCAGCATTCCCCTTAAGTGCAACTACTGAAGTGCACGTTGCACTTCAGTAAAGAGTCTTTTGCTCAGTGTGGTCACTCTCACCAAGTTTGCTGACAGTGTTATAGTAGGCACAGATCAACCTAGGTTGTTGTTGTTATTTTCTGTTGCTGTTGCTGTTGTTATTGTTGCTGCTGTTATTGCTGCTGTTCTTATTGTTGCTGCTGTTATTGCTGCTGTTTTTTTGTGCACTATGAATACATAGTTGATCTTATAATGGTGCCATGTGTTGTCTTTTTCCCTATGAGGAATCTGATTGAAGATGTTTAAGATAGGTCAACATATTGTAGGATTGCATCAAACACAACTGATTTTGTAGATCAAATGGATTGCATTAAGTGATCTTATAATGGTGCCATGTATTTCTGATGTGGGTTGCATTAAGTGATAAGTGGAACATCAAATGGATTGATATTCCAATATTTGTAATTGTGTCAAGAAACTTTTTTTTTTTTTTTAAGGTTTTGCTCATTATGGGACTATTAAAGGTTTTGTGTTTCAGTGAACTTAGTCCAATTTTACTAGAAGATACATTATCATACCCCCTCCGTCCCAAAATGAATGACATTTTCATATTTAAGGGGCACTCTACAAAAAAATTTCATAACAACAGAAGCATTTATCAAACAAAGAAGTATCAAATTATGTTGGTTATTACAGACCAAAAGTACTCAAAATCAAAAAATTTAAACTCCCTCCTGAAGCAATGTTCTCCAAATCAACACTTGCATCAACAAACTGATCTCCATCTCCATCTCCATCTCCATCTCCATCTCCTTTTTGTGGTTCTTCAGTTTTAGCATTTTCATTGGCAGCAACTTCAGCTTCTACTTCTTCCTCTCCCCCTTGACCAAAATGTATATTAATTAGGAAATGGAGATTAGCTCTAATCTTCTTCAGGTTCTCAGTATGAGAATGAGAAGGAGTTGTTTGTGCTTGAAGTGAAGTAGTCTTTTCTTGCAGTGAGGCAGTGTGAGCCTCAGATACCAAAATTTCATAATCAAAAGCCTCAAGTTGAGCTGCAAAAGAAAAAAAGTGAAAATTAG
The DNA here is from genome assembly GCA_022495995.1 of Adenophora triphylla var. japonica. Taxonomy (NCBI): domain Eukaryota; kingdom Viridiplantae; phylum Streptophyta; class Magnoliopsida; order Asterales; family Campanulaceae; genus Adenophora; species Adenophora triphylla. The sequence goes on along the minus strand of JAFEMH010001104.1, from coordinate 405,462 downwards.
AAGCAACAAATATTGGACTAAGTTCACTGAAACACAAAATGAAGGAGTTGTTTGTAATAATTCATTTAGGGACAAAAAAAGGTCATTCAGTTTTGGGACGGAGTACTAATTAACCAGTCCTCCTACTAGTATTAGGCAATTAGATATAATCTTGTGCTCATCAGTGCAGTCTTCAGAAAAGTGAGTAGTTGGTTACATCACCCTATAATAAATGGTTGAATTGGCAGTTATCACCATCTGGCAATGGTATCTTCGTCTTATATAAGATACATAAGACCTATAATAAATTTATAGGTCTTATACATATATTATAAGACTGTTTTTTTTGGGTCCTTTACTTGGTTTATCCAATTTTTGTGCTATAATTGAATTGTCATATGACAGATATGCCGCCAAAGAAAAATTTATTTACAGGTCAGGGCTCGAACCCTAAAGGAAGAGGGCTGGCAAAACTAACCAGCAAATGGGGTAAAGAGAGATTGAATATAATATGGAATAAATATGGTCAACCAGTTGGTGGGAATATGGCAAAACTAGCTACTCAGATAGGAATTTTTGCTAGAAATGGGGAACATTTCCCATTAACTAAAGAGTGGCCTCAGATGGACCATGAGTGCATAAATGCCGTATGGAATGACGTTCTGGTAAGTTGTAATCCATATTTCTTACATAAATTTCTAGTACGTAGTCAAAAGTCTTATGATTCTCTAACAATTGTTTTTTTTTTTTTTGTTGAATTGCGTATATAGGATAATACAAATGCGCCTCTGAAGTATTACCCGGTTATGAATCTTTCTCTCAGTAAAGCGTGGCGTATTTGGAAATACCAGTGAGACAAGCATATAATAAGTATTACTCGATTATGAATATTACTCGGTTATGACTTTGTTATGAATATTATATCGGTTATATGACTCGATTATGAATATTACTCAGTTGAAATCTCATTATAAGATGTATGAATCCGACCAAGACGCATTGGCTAACCCACCCCGTGGGTGCATTGCGGATCAATGGGCTGCACTTGTTGCGATGTGGGGTACGGACAAGGCTCGGGTATATTTCAAATTAATCTCAAGCTATTATCGTGAGTGTCTTATATAAGTAATCAAATTAATACTAATATTATCTTTTTTTTTTCCAGGAAATATCAGAAACAAATAAATTGAATCGAGAAAAGCAAGCGTGCCTGAACCGGACCGGAAAAAGTCCCATCCCAAACTCATAAAAGAGGTTTGTCATCGTTCAATTTAGTTCTCAGTTGTCAATTAATGTTTCTTTTTGTATCGTATATAAATATATTTTTTTTGGTCAAATGATTCTATTATAAATTGTAGAGAGACGACAAGGGTTTACCAGCCGATCGCGTAAGCTTGTTCATAGCTACGCGCACGGGCAAAACACTGCGAGATCAAGAAACCACTCAAATGATTGTAAGTTAAAGTTTCAACCTTTTCTGTTTCAGTTTTGTTATTCTATAAAATACTTTTTTCATTTCTAACTTCATTTTCATAATATTAATTAAAGTTAAAACATTTATATTGAACATGTTGTTTTTGTTACAGCAAACGCTTAATGATGCAATTGATGAGCTGCCAGAGGAGCAACAAAACTCTCCCACGGCGCGTGAAAAGATTTTTGTTGGTATGATGGGCACTGATGACCACGGGAGAGTGTGATGTATGGGAGGCGGTGTTAACAAAACTAAGGTGTTTGGTAAATCCCCAACTACTCAGACAGCTGTATTGGAGGCGGTGACATCCGTCAGAGCAGATTTTGAAAGGCAACTTCAGGAGGAACGCCGACAAAATGAGGAGCAACGACAACAGTTACAACAACAGTTACAACAACAAATTGATGATTTGAAACGTTATTTGATGGAACGTGGAAAAGATGGTAATCAATAGGTGGTGAATTTGGTTTTTGTGATACATTCAACATTAATGGTTATTATGTTTGGAAACGACAAACGTTATTTGTATAATGGTTATTATGTTTGGATACATTCAACATTAATTTTGTGTTAATATGTAGATTGTAAACATTGATTGCATTTGTGTATTTTTGGTTATATACAAGTTGCATTTGTGTGTGTACAGGTTGAATTTGGTTTTTGTGAACGTATTTTTGGGGAAAGTGAATTATACAGGCCTGGGAAAAAAAATAGGCTTATTTACGGCGGAACCCTTCATCCGCCGTAAATAAGGCCTAGACGACTCGTGCCCAAAGGGGGGACGAGGGAACCAGTAGGGGGTGCAAATGGGACGACTCGTGCCATGTGGGACGAGTCGTCTCTATCAAGTTATTTACGGCGGTGACTAAATCCGCCGTATAAAATGGCCATGGACGACTCGTCTACAAAGGGGGGACGAGGGAACCAGTGGGGGGTGCAATTGGGACGACTCGTTACGGAGAGGACGACTCGTCTCTTATTTACGGCGGTTACACCTACCGCCGTATAAAGATTACTCAAATACACCTTAAAATACGTATTGTATTACATTTATATACGGCGGTGGTATTTCCGCCGTATATAGTATTTATGGCGGTTATACCGACGTATATAGTATTTACGGCGAGGCTTTATACGTTGGACTATTTACGGCGGAAAGTCTGCCGTATATACTATTTACGGCGGGGCGCGTTTTATATACGGCGGATTTTAACCGCCGTAAATAGTCCTCTTTCTTGTAGTGTAACGCTGTTTTAATGGATCAAACGATCAGGGACTAAAACGTATCGGACCCCGTTGATGGTGACGTCTACATTTCAACAACGTTCGTCCGAAATGGTTATAGCGACTGGCGCATAAACCGAGACGGAATGAGTGTTTAGGGAGAGAGAGTGTTACCTATGGCTAGGGGTTGACTCGTTTGGCTCGGGAGGCGTATACGTGATACGATTTAGTGTTTGGAACGGTGTTTCAAGGTGTTTTGGTTTGTGTTTGGTTGAAATACGGGATTTTCATGCAAATCGAGGCAAAACGGGGCTCGGGAGAGGGAGGAAATGGTTTTGGCCGTGGCTTGGAGAAAAAATGGAGTATGTTTTTCTTCTTTTTGAAATGTTGACAGCCCTCTGTATTTATAGGTGAAATTTGCAAAAGAGTCCGGACGGACTTAGCCTAAATTCCAGTGGGTTTTGTGGTATTTTTGAAATTGGAGGGACTTGCTGGCATTTCTGTTTTGCCTACAAAAGAGTCCGGCCAGACTGGGACTGCATCCCAGGGGTATTTTGGTCTTTTCACATTAAAATCCGATTGATGTTGACCGGAGGGTTGTGGCATGCGTGCCACGTGCCCCTGTGACTCACCAGGGCATGGATATTCATGCCATTATTCCCCGTTTTGTCTGTTTTTTAAATAACTGTCCGAAAAATGTCCGAAACGCCCCTGGAAAGAGCATTTTTCAGGAGAAGTTGTACTTTTACGTGCGACGACGTGTGTTGAGTACGCTTTGACGTTGGGATGCACGGGGCAGTCCCGGGACGTCTCGTTGGCTTGAGAACGGGAAGTGTAAAGGGTTCCGGTTAACCTGGAGCGGGCCAGTTAACGGATTTCGATTAACTTTTAACGGATTTTGGCGATCCGGATTTGGGTACTTACAGTGCCGTGTGTGTGTGTTTTGTGTAAATAATTTTTGGTGTAAAAATTGTTTTACAAATTATTTTGGGTAAATATTTTGGTATCAAAAAGGTTATGATTTTGAATAAAAGTGTTTTGGGTTAGAAATCTAACCAAGATTAAAAGCTGAAAATCAATTTTCCAAAACCCTAGTGACCAAACTGAAAATCTGAAAATTAGGGGCTGTTTTGTAAATCCTGAAAGTCAGGGGACTGTCTGTCATTTTTGAAAGATGAGAGACTGTTCTGTAATTTTCTTAAAGTTGAGGGACTGTTCTGTAATTTTTGAAATTCAAGGGACTGTTCTGTAATTTTTGAAAGTTGAGGGACTGTTTTGTAAAATCTGAAAGTTGAGGGACTATTTTGCAAAATTCTGAAAGTCAAAGGACTTATTTGTAATTTTATAAAGTTAAAGGACCTTGTTGCAATTATGAAAACAAAAAGGGATTTTTCTGGGAATAAGAAAATCTAAAGGGACCTTTTGAGAATAATGAGAAGTCAAAAGACCTTTAAGAAGTTATATTAAAAGGGGAAGAAATAAACTAACACTTTTAAATAAGACGAATACTAAAAGACATTTAGGTTTTTAAAAGTGTTAGGTTTTCAAAATAGGAAATTTCTGAAGAAGGAAACTTTCCAAACAAAGAAGGTTACCCAAAAGAGAAAAGGTACCTTAATTAGGAAGCTATCAAAGAGTTAGACTTCCATGGAGAGGAATGAACCTAAGTTTCCACAAGAGGAAAGATCCATAAGAAGAAAATTTCTAAAATTAGGAAACTACTAAATTAGGAAAGTTTCCTAAAATAGAAAGTTAGTTAACCAGTTAAAGTGAGTCAAAGAGTAACTCATAGGTTAACCAGAGTAAGTAAGAATAGGTACATAAAAAGTAATAAACAATTACTTGTGCCTAAGTTATGTTATTACGTGATTGTAGATTTCGCTTAAAGGCGTTGCTTAGAGAAGGGAAGCAAAGCTAAGGTAATGAATTACGACTCTAAATTTTGAGTTATCAATTTCGTTGGAAACTCCATCGAGTCTTTTCAAAAACATGAATGCTATCTGTGGCTGATAGTACTTTTATAAAATACTCTTTTGAAATGTATCGTCATTGGAAATTCTCTATTCTATGATATGATCTTGTTCATGGAATATCTTCAAGTATTGAAATTTCTATGTGTGTTCGCGTACCTATGAATGCACTATATGTTATGACTTGTATGAAATGATGCATGATAGTCTGGTATTAGTATATAACATGAAATGATGCATGTTACTTGTGAATGTATTATGACTTGTATGAAATGATGCATGCTAGTCAGGTATTATTATATAACATGAAATGATGCATGTTACTTGTGAATGTATTATGACTTGTATGAAGGGATGCATGCTAGTCAAGTTACACTATGCTTAAGGTAAAGTAAGTGTAAGGAAAATACGACATCAATGTAGGTGATCGATATTGGGAATACTCAATGTAGGGTATAACCTATGGAATTGACGGAAGTGATGAGAGTATAACTAAATGTGTAGTTGCCACACTTTCCTTGCTTACTATATACTCCCTCCGTCCCGTTACAAATGAGACAGCTACTGTTTACGCGTGGATTAAGAAAAAAAATAATGATATAAATGTTGTGAGTGTAAAAGTAAAATAGGAGAGAGAATGAGTGGAAGGAATAGTAAGTTATAATGGTGTTGTAAGTATTAAAATAATGTAGGAGAGAGAATGAGTACAGAAAATAGTAAAGAATCTTTGCCATTTTAGGAAGTGTGTGATTTGTAGCGGGACGCCCAATGAGGGAAATGTGTGATTTGTAGCGGGACGGAGGGAGTATATATATGCTTGATTGTAACCTATCCTTGGATATATTTCTTTGGATTCGTTCATTCCGGTCGTCTCTTCATTGACCCGAAGAGACCACGTATGAACTTACTGGGCATTGTTCGCTCATTCCTTCATTTCTTTTCACTCAGGATCGGATTAGAGAAGAAGGAGAACCGTCACCAGAGAGAGACAGAGCTTTAAGTAGAAGTAATTCATCTATTTAATTATTCCGAGTTTCAAAACATATTTCTAAGTACTAGTAGTTGTACGTAGCCGTTACATTTGATTATTCCGCACTGATGTAATGGTTTTGAATTAAGTTACTGTTATGGACCCGTATTTTGTGATATTTATTCATGTGTATGGATTTATTTAATTAATGGAAATTCGGAGTCGTTACAGTTGGTTTCAAAGCCTGGTTTTAGGTCTCATGGGAGGTTTTAGATCTAAGTACATTGGAGTTGATAGAAGTGACTTTTGAGGAATGGACCCCAGAGTTAAGAGTTAGTTCTAAGTTTACAATTAATAAAGTTAGGTAGACTAAGTGGAAAATTTAAAGGAATAACTTACTTGTTACTTTATAAATTAAGGTATATTTACCTTAAATATATAAATATTGTGTATTGAGGATATACTAATGATGGTCTGTCTTGTGTGTAGGAAATGGCTAGGAGACCAATGAAGTCGGTAAGGAGTAGAGCTCTTAAGATGGAAACAATACTGGCACAAGAGTCAAGAATCAAATCACTCGTTAAAGAAATTGACGATCTTAAGAAGAAAGCCACAGTAGAGCGGAAGAAAAATGGCATATGACCACCGCACAGTTGTTGAAAATAGAAGGTGAAGCTAAGACACTTGAGGATAAACTGAAGGAAGAGGTTCATTCAGTGAAAATTTTAGAAGAGGATGTCGAACTTCTTATGAAGTGGAGGAAACAAGAAACCGAGGCACATAAGAAAAAGATGATAGAGCTCACTGATAACCTGCAGAAGGAAACCCAGAAGGCCAAAGACATGGAGGCCAGTGCTAGAGTAGCTCACAGAGAGTGGACAAGGTTAAGTACACAATTAGCTGAGGAGAGCATGTTGTTCTATAGGTTGCAACGAGAAATAGACGAGCAAACCCAACGTGAGGCAAGGATAGAGGCCAATATTCATGAATGGTATGGCAAATATCATGAAGTAAATGACGCCTATAAGAAGCTGATTGTGGAATTCATGGAAGCTACGAAAGCAAATAGGAAGATAGCTGCTCAACCCAATTGAAGAAAATGAATTCTTTATTTAATTAGTTGTTTTATTAAACAAATACTTTGGTTAGTATGTTAGTTTGTTTCTATTGGTTAATGAACCAGTATTTAGCGTTTTGAACCAATAGTTTTAGTAACACTTCGGTGGAAGAAATAAATTTTATTTAGTTATTCAATAATCTTTAAGTGTGGAAATGTGTGAATGACTATTTTATTATAATACCTACAAGAATTTAAAGGGTCTAGTAAAACGATCCAAAAGAAAAGTAAAAGACTAGTCAAATGATGGGCTAGTAAGAAATTAATCACCGTTTGATGAAATGGAAAATCCTCAAAGATTAAAATCAAATATGTGAAGACAGAAATATGAAACCAAATTCAGTCTGTTGAGACGAAGCCATAAAGCATTAACTAGCCAGACGACTACGTATGCATATGTAGTAAGCTAGGTAAACTAGTCATGATAGTTCTTACTACTTACCGTTGAGTGAGTGAGTGATTGATAATATGATAAATCGTAGTAATAATAAAAGTATTACGCAGATGTCGCAAACTGGAAATCGTAGGGGAAACCGTAACGCTGGAAACGGAAATGGCCAAGGACAAGACCCTATGGCTGCAGTGTTGCAAACATTGAATCAGACGTTGGCAGGTATTGGCCAGGTGGTAACCGGTTTAGCGCAAGAAAGGCCGGCGGCTCAAGTGCCACTACGTGATCCTCTAGAATTATTTTAGTAGAGGAACCCATAGAGACCATATTTGGGACTCTGACATGTATGCCAGAACAAAAGGTGACATTTGCTACGTTCATGCTAAAGGGAAAAGCTAGATCGTGGTGGGAAGCTGAGAAGCGATCTGGAGCTGCTCGTGGAATTATGGAATATAATTGGGAAGCATTCAAGACAGTATTTAATGATAAGTACTATCCCGAGAGTGTTAGAAATGCCAAGGTAGCGGAATTCATGATGCTGAATCAAGGAAGTATGACTGTAGATGAGTACTGTGAAAAGTTCACAGACTTAATGGAATTTTCCCCGACATTTTTCGACAATGAAGAGCAAAAGGCAAGAAAGTTTGAAGCAGGATTAAGCGATCGAATCAAGTACCGGATCACTCCGTTGATGCTGAAAACTTATGCTGATGTGCTGGAAAGGGCTAAGGTAGTTGAAAGGGAAGCTAACAATTATCGCAGCAAGAAAGAAGAAAAAGGCAAGGCTACGAGCAAGGAAGCTAGTGGGCAGAAAGGTTCCACGGGTAATTGGAATAAGGAGGGCCATAACAATAAGAGGAAGGCCATTGAAGATGGTCGTGAGAAGAGTAACTATGCAGCAAAGTATCCAAACAATAATTCTGGAAACCAAAAAGAAGGCAATAGGAATGAGACCCAAGGGCAAGGGGCAACTGATAAGTGCACCATTTGTGATAGAACCCACAAGGCTGAGAACTGCTGGTATAAGGACAAGAAATGTTACATATGTGACAAGGTGGGACATCCTAAGTGGAAGTGCCCCGAAGCAAAGAAAAATGAGCCTGCTCAGGGAGCGAAGAATACCAATGGAGGTGGAAATGGAGGGTGTCGTGGACGGGTGTTCACCATGATGGCAAAGGCAGCAAATACTACAAATGATTTGGTGGTAGGTACACTCCAAATTTCCTTTCGTAACGTCTATGCATTGATTGATACGGGCGCTACGCATTCTGTGATAAGTAGTTCTGTAGCAAAGAAACTGAATTTGAAACCTGAATCGTTAGAGATACCTTTAGTGATAGATACTCCAACTAAAGAAGCAATACCTATCACAACCTGCTATAGACATTGTCCTTTAAAGATAGGAGGCACCGAAATACCGGTAGAATTCATTGAATTAGAATTGAACGAGTTTGATATTATCTTGGGAATGGATTGGTTAGCTACAAACCACGCTAGTGTGGATTGCCATAAGAAAGAAGTTACTTTCCGAGGACAAGATGGGAAGGAATATCGGTTCTTAGGGGCGAAGCCTAGGAATCCGATGAGTATGATTTCTGTAATTAAGGCTCGAAAACTACTAAAGAAAGGGTGTGATGGATTTTTGGCCTATATCGATGAGACCGATACAAAGGAAGTAAGTATTGAATCGTTGGAAGTAATAAGGGAATTCAAAGATGTGTTTCATGAAGACTTACCAGGGATACCACCAGAAAGAGAAGTTGAATTCTCGATAGAATTGGTACCGGAGATGACACCAATATCGAGAGCACCGTATAGAATGGCTCCAACGGAATTGAAGGAATTGAAGGAGCAACTGCAAGAGTTACTAGACAAAGGTCTTATCCGATCGAGTGTTTCACCATGGGGAGCACCGGTACTGTTCGTAAAGAAGAAGGATGGAACAATGAGATTATGCATCGACTATCGTGAGCTGAATAAGGTGACAGTAAGAAATCAGTACCCATTACCAAGGATCGACGACTTGTTTGATCAACTAAAGGGAGCGTGTTACTTCTCAAAGATAGACCTTCTTTCTGGGTACCATCAATTGAGGGTAAAAAGCGAGAATGTTGCTAAGACTACCTTTAGGACAAGGTATGGACATTATGAGTTCATTGTAATGCCATTCGGACTAACTAATGCACCGGCAGTATTTATGGAGTTGATGAATAGGATCTTTCAAGAGTATCTAGATAAGTGCGTTATTATATACATTGACGACATACTGGTATATTCGAGGACAAAGGAGGAACATGCAGAACACTTAAGATTGGTGCTAGAAATTTTGAGGAAGTAGCAGTTGTATGCCAAATTTAAGAAGTGCGAATTTTGGTTGGAGAAAGTAGCGTTCTTAGGACATGTGGTGTCTAAGGATGGAATCGCTGTAGATCCGGCGAAGGTAGATGCCATAGTAAATTGGGAAAGGCCAAGCACAGTGAAAGAGATAAGAAGCTTCTTGGGTTTAGCTGGTTACTATCGGAGATTCGTTGAAGGATTCTCGAAATTGTCTGGACCGTTGATAAGGCTGACTCAGAATGCGGCAAAGTTTATTTGGTCTGAAGAATGTGAAAGGAGCTTTCAAGAAATGAAGAAGAGGTTGGTAACCACACCAGTTTTGGCATTACCCACGGTATCAGAAGGTTTTGTAATCTATAGTGATGCTTCATTGAAAGGGTTAGGTTGTGTGCTAATGCAGAACGAGAAGGTCATAGCGTATACCTCAAGAGAATTGAAGAACCATGAAAAGAATTACCCAACTCATGATCTGGAGTTAGCTGCGGTGGTGTTTGCATTAAAGATATGGAGACACTATTTATATGGGGTGGCATGTCAGATATACACTGATCACAAGAGCCTTAAGTACATTTTTACTCAGAAGGAATTAAACATGAGACAGAGAAGGTAGTTAGAGTTACTGAAGGATTACGATTGTACTATATTGTATCATCCTGGAAAAGCCAATAAGGTGGCAGATGCACTGAGTAGGAAGAACCATGGAACCTTGGCGATGTTGATTTCCAAGGGGGTAAGAGTATGGAAAGAGATTGAAATTTCAAGTCTAGAAGTACGAGTTAGTGGATATTTAGCGCGATTGAGCGTGCAACCTGTGCTTTTGGTTTGGATTAAAGAAGCACAAGGATTGGACGAGGAAAGGGATGTCCTCATGGGCAAAGGACAAGGCAAAGATCTTCGTATGGGCGAAGATGGGATCTTAACGTATCAGTCAAGGATATGGGTACCAAGTAGCGATGAGCTCAAAAGGGAAATCTTAAGGGAAGCTCATTGTTCGAAATTCTCCGTACATCCAGGAAGTACGAAGATGTATCGAGATCTGAAGGAATCATTTTGGTGGAACGGTATGAAAAGCGACGTGGCTGAATTCGTGGCAAAATGTTTGGTGTGCCAACAAGCGAAGAGTGAACATAAAAAACCGGCAGGACTGCTACAGTTGTTACCCATTCCAGAATGGAAGTGGGAGCATATTGCAATGGATTTGGTAGTTGGATTGCCAAAGACACTCAGAGGAATGAATGCAATATGGGTCATAGTAGATCGATTGACCAAGTCTGCTCACTTCTTAGCAATCAAGGTGACAGACTCGCTAGAGAAGTTGGCTAAGTTATACGTTGATGAAATTGTGAGACTACATGGAATTCCAGTTTCGATAGTGTCTGATCGAGATGCTAGGTTTACGTCGAAGTTCTGGAAAAGTTTGCAACAGGCATTGGGGACGGAGTTGACAATGAGTACAGCTTTTCACCCACAAACGGATGGACAGTCCGAAAGGACGATTCAGACTTTGGAAGACATGCTAAGGGCTACATCATTAGATTGGCAAGGCACATGGGATGAACATTTACCACTAGTGGAGTTTGCGTATAATAATAGCTTTCACGCTAATATTGGTATGGCTCCGTATGAGGCACTGTATAGATGCAAATGTAGATCGCCTACCTGCTAGGATGAAGTAGGTGAAAGGAAGTTAACTGGACCAGAAATTGTGCAAGTGACTACAGATAAGGTACAACAAATTCGCAAATGGTTATTAACTACACAAAGTAAGCAGAAGTCGTACGCAGATAATCGACAGCGTGATCTAGAGTTCCAAGTGGGAGGTCGTGTATTCTTGAAAATTTCACCAACAAAGGGGGTTATGAGATTCGGTATTAAAGGGAAGCTAAGCCCTAGGTACGTGGGACCTTTTGAAATTCTGGACAGAGTTGGCAACGTGGCCTATAGGTTGGCGCTACCACCTGTACTATCTGGAGTGCACAACGTATTTCACATCTTAATGTTGAGGAAGTATTTAGCAGATTCGAGTCACGTAATCGAATACAAGCAGTTGAGATTTCGTGCTGATTTAAGTTATGACGAGAAGCCCATAAAGATCGTAGATCGGAAGGATCAGAATCTATGGAGACTGGTGATTCCTTATGTGAAGGTGCAATAGAGCAACCACACCGAACGGGAAGCAACCTGGGAACTCGAAAGCGAGATGCGCGAAATGTATCCCGATCTCTTCGAAAATTGAGGTACGTTTAGTTTGGAGGACCAAACTCTTTTAAGGGGGTAAGAATGTAAAGACCCGAAAATTCCTTTTAATTTTAATAATATTATTTTAATTAGAAAATAAAATAATACTTGATTATTTAATTGTTTTGGACTTGGACTTAATTAGGTGGGCCAAGTTAAGGAATGGGTAAGTGGGCTTTGTAAGGAATCCAAAACCCAATAGGTTAAAAAAAGCCTTTTTCCTAAATGGATTAGTAATATTAAACCTACCCTATTTAAATACCAAAACCCTTCTTATTTTTCTCATAATCCCCATAATTTACAAAGAGAAAAAAAATTAAAAACCCTAAGCTAGGGGCGGCGGCCGAATCAAGGAGGGGGGGGGAACTTGGGTTTTCCAAATTCTTGGTGAAGATAATCTTGGAACAAGGTATTAATCCTATTTCCCTAGCATTTAAAATTATTTAATTGTAGTTTTAATTTTAGATTGTTAACCTATGATCAACTAGGGTTTAAAGCTTTATTAAGAGTATGAATATATATTAAATGATGGAAAAATTAAATCCTATGAATGAGTATTGAAATAGGGTTTGTGTATGAATCAATAGATGTTAATCTAGGGTTGTTCATACCAAGAAATATTAAAACAAAATAAATATTTTGTGTGTTTTGTATGTGTGTGCCGTGTGTGTGTGTGCCGTGTAAATAATTTTTGGTGTAAAAATTGTTTTACAAATTGTTTTGGGTAAATATTTTGGCATCAAAAAGGTTATGATTTTGAATAAAAGTGTTTTGGGTTAGAAATCTAACCAAGATTAAAAGCTGAAAATCAATTTTCCAAAACCCTAGTGACCAAACTGAAAATATGGAAATTAGGGGCTGTTTTGTAAATCCTGAAAGTCAGGGGACTGTCTGTCATTTCTGAAAGATGAGGGACTGTTATGTAATTTCTGAAAGTTGAGGAACTGTTCTATAATTTTTGAAAGTTAAGGAACTGTTCTGTAATTTTTGAAAGCTGAGGGATTATTTTGTAAAATCTGAAAGTTGAAGGACTGTTTTGCAAAATTCTAAAAGTCAAAGGACTTCTTTTTAATTTTAGAAAGTTAAAGGACCTTGTTGCAATTATGAAAACAAAAAGGGACTTTTCTGGGAATAAGAAAATCTAAAGGGACCTTTTGAGAATAATGAGAAGTCAAAAGACCTTTAAGAAGTTATATTAAAAGGGGATGAAATAAACTAACACTTTTAAATAAGTGGAATACTAAAAGACATTTAGGTTTCTAAAAGTGTTAGGTTTCCAAAATAGGAAATTTCTGAAGAAGGAAACTTTCCAAACAAAGAAGGTTACCCAAAAGAGAAAAGGTACTTTAATTAGGAAGCTATCAAAGAGTTAGACTTCCATGAAGAGGAATGAACCTAAGTTTCCACAAGAGGAAAGATCCATAAGAAGAAAATTTCTAAAATTAGGAAACTACTAAATTAGGAAAGTTTCCTAAAATAGAAAGTTTGTTGATTAGTTAAAGTGAGTCAAAGAGTAACTCATAGGTTAACCAGAGTTAGTAAGAATAGGTACATAAGAAGTAATAAACGATTACTTGTGCCTAAGTTATGTTATTACGTGATTATAGATTTCACGTAAAGGCGTTGCTTAGAGAAGGGAAGCAAAGCTAAGGTAAGAAATTACGAATCTAAATTTTGAGTTATCAATTTCGTTGGAAACTCCATCGAGTCTTTTCAAAAACATGAATGCTATCTGTGGCTGATAGTACTTTTATAAAATACTCCTTTGAAATGTATCGTCATTGGAAATTCTCTATTCTATGATATGATCTTGTTCATGGAATATCTTCAAGTATTGAAATTGCTTTGTGTGTTCGCGTACCTATGAATGCACTATATGTTATGACTTGTATGAAATGATGCATGCTAGTCAGGTATTAGTATATAACATGAAATGATGCATGTTACTTGTGAATGTATATATATGCTTGATTGTAACCTATTCTTGAATATATTTCTTTGGATTCGTTCATTCAGGTCGTCTCTTCATTGACCCGAAGAGACCACGTATGAACTTACTGGGCATTGTTCGCTCATTCCTTCATTTCTTTTCCCCCAGGATCGGATTAGAGAAGAAGGAGAACCGTCACCAGAGAGAGAGACGGAGCATTTAAGTATAAGTAATTCATCTATTTAATGATTCCGAGTTTCAGAACATATTTCTATGTACTAGTAGTTGTACGTAGCCGTTACATTTGATTATTCCGCACTGATGTAATGGTTTTGAATTAAGTTACCATTATGGACCCGTCTTTTGGGATATTTATTCATGTGTATGGATTTATTTAATTAATGGAAATTTGGAGTCGTTACAATAGGACCCTCGCCCGGGGCTGTCCACCCTGGGATGTCAAAATACAGGTGCAAAACGAGGGGCTTATAGACGTAGTGATGGAGCCCACTGATCTAGGATCTAGAGTAGTTGCGAAAAAGAAGGGCAACCTTTTCCAACCAAATAGAAATAATTAAAAGACAATGTTTTAAGTAAAATTGAACAATTAATGGAATCACAATTGCATGGTCCCATTTCTGTTATCTCTAATTGCGACCTTTCACGATCCGATCTCCGATTTTTGATCTCGGCCTTTCACGCTCAAATCTCCAACCGAGACCCTCACGGTCCGATCTCCAATTTTTAATCCTGACCTTTCATGGTCAAATATCCAATAGAGACCCTCACGGTCCGATCTTCGATCTTCGATCCCAACCTTTCACGGTCAAATCTCTAATCGCGACCTTCACGGTCTGATCTCCGATCTTCGATCTCGACCTTCACGGTCAAATCTCCACTCGTGACCCTCACGGTCTGATCTCTAATTGAGACCCTCCCGGTCCGATCTCCAATCGAGACCCTCTCGATCCAATCTCCAATATTTAATCTCGACCTCTCACGGTCAAATCTAATTGCGACCTTTCACGATCCGATCTCCGATTTTCGATCTTGACCTTTCACGGTCAAATCTCCAATCGAGACCCTCACGGTCAATCTCTAATCGAGACCCTCACGGTTCGATCTCCGATCTTCGATCTCGATCTCTCGCGGTCAAATCTCCAATCGCGACCTTCACGGTCCGATCTCCGAACTTCGATATCGACCTTTCATGGTCAAATAGGCAATCCCGACCTTCCATGGTCAAATCTTTAATCACAAACTTTCATGGTTAAATCTCCAATCAAGACCCTCACGGTCCAACTTTCAATCTTGAACTTTCAAGGTCTAATCTTTTCCGGTCAATTAGGATTAGGATAAAATGTGTTTTAAGTAAAACTTAAGCAGTACATGCATGTTACTTAAGCCTTCAGTTTAAACACCTATCTCCGAGTCTAAACCTCACCTACCTCCGAGTCTAAATCTCACTTACCCCGAGTCTAAACCTTACCTATACCCAAGTCTAAACCTTGCCTATCTCTTTTCCGCAGCGAGAATGAAGTGGGTGAGAATACCGGGTCAGCGACTTTTCAGTGCGGAAACCTCAGGTTCAGACAGTTCAGCAGAATCATCAGTTTTGTCTACTCAGGGGTTTAGAATGGCAGATATGATAGAAAACAGTGATGGTACGGGTAATCCGATGACTAGAGAGGAAGATTTAGCCCTCGCTTTGGAAAACAGCTGCAAGATTCATGAAGAGCAACAAGTCATGCTCATCGATGCTCTCTGTCGCCACGTGGTTCAGGTAACAGTTGAGGCAAATGATTCTTTGACCATGGTCGAAGATGAAACTCCCAAAGCAGTGACTTTAACCCCTCCATCCTATAACCAATACTCTCCATCCTACAACCAATACCCTCCGTCTTATAACCAATACCCTCCATCCTATAACCAATACTCTCCATCCTATAACCAATACCCTCCTTCTTATAACCAATACCCTCCATCCTATAACCAATACTCTCCATCCTACAACAAATACCCTCCGTCTTATAACCAATACCCTCCATCCTACAACCAATACCTTCCATCCTACAAACAATACCCTCCTCCTTCGACATATGATCCCCCACCAAGGACTACGGTCCTCCAGTTCCTCCCAGTGTCTCAGGCCATCAGTGCTCCATCGCCCTCAGCTCCTCAAAACGAATTGGGCTTCATCACACATGTTTCTCAGTTTCAGCAGTACCTGCCAGTTTATGCTTCAGCTTCACATAATCAGTTTGAGCCATATGGCTATGTTCTGAAGCCCCTATACCCGCCCAAATATGATAGTGAGTTGCTAAGAGAAAATCCAGATTCCTCAAGTTTTCCGTTGTCGCCTGCCGGATTTAGTGAATTCACCCGTCAGTTTCACCAGTCTACTACTATGGTTCCCTCTACTGATAAAAGTCTTGTTGCGAGTTCCAGTAACTCGAGAGTTCCCATTGACCCCCATGTGGCAATATTGATAGAGCAAGTGAAACGAATGCAAGAAAAGATTGATCTCATGATGAGTACCAGTACTCCGTCGACCCAATATGTCGAACCAGACAAAGAAGTGATTATGCCGTGCAAAATTCAAATGCCCGAAGTGAGAGAATCTGATAGGACGTCTTGCTCCAGAGCTCGCTTAGCCAATGCCAATTCTAAGCTTGAGAAAGGCTCGAAGACACAACCAGCCAGTACTACCCCTTTCACTCAATACAACCAGCGCAGCGCTGGATCCTCTCAAACAGATCCCAATATCCCTCAAAATCCTCCCAGGTTCAATTCCTTCCAACAATATGCTCAAAATTCATTGGGTTTCGCCCCCGTGTCTTTTCCAACCCATTACTTCGGACAACTTGTATTTGCCCCAGCTGCTCCATGGCCTCAAATCCCTCAACTTCCACCAGTATCATGGGCACATAACTGATCACTGCCTCGGTCTGTGGTATGGAATTCAGAAGTTAATGGAAGATGAAAAGCTCAAGCGTCCTGGCAATTCAACAACAAAAGAGTAGGGTTTACCTATCCTCAGGATCTGTCAATAATCTCTCATTCAACCTTTGTAGGTTCTAGTGCTTTACTTTTAATCAAGTCCTCCTTGGACATTGTAGTAAAAATGTTTAACTTTCTAAGAGTCTTTTTCTTTTCTTGCTAGACTTAAGACATTATTTGCACACCTACATTGCATATAATGAAATTGTTTTATTTTATATGATCACTTTCATTGCTCAACAAATAATCTCTCGAAATAACTAAGATTTAAATTAATCGGTGTGAGAAAGTCAACTAATGCCTTCCCCCATACATTTTCATTACCTCATAAAAGCCTCCATCAAGCCATACACTTTCCAAATCATGTCCCTACCATCACCTTGACCAAGTCAACAACGGCGGCAACATCAAGGAACAACAAAAGATCACTCAACATTGAAAGACTAACCACACGTCGACAAACAACCTAGGAGCTTGCCATCGCCCTCATGTGCATCAAGAAAGTTCAAGCGGGGGTCTGCCTTCGTCCTTAAGTGCTTCAAAAAAAAAAGCCCAAGCAAGAGCTTCAAAAAAAATAAAAATAAAAAAGCCCAAGCAGGAGCTTCAAAAAAAAAGAAGAAGAAGAAGAAGAAGAAGAAGAAGAAGAAGAAGAAGAAGAAGAAGAGGCCAAGGACCCAGCATCACCAATCAGAAAGCTTGACAGATAGGCAAAATCAAAGCCCGAAGAACAGATGTTGTCGATAACAATGGAGCGGTTTAAGAAAAGGCAGAAGCATATCGTAAGTCCTTAAGCTAAATTCAAATTATTTCTCTCCCGATAAAAGATGACTATCAAGAAGCAACAGAATCATTGAAGTAGTCATCCAAAACGACTGGTCAAGGAATCATCTCAAGGCCCATGCCTCATCATCCAACCTTCTCATCCGAGCCTTCTAACCAAAGGAACCACAAATATTCATCCCCTTTCCCAAAGCCAAACACAATTCAGCCGACCTACGGCGACCTGAGTTCCTCACAATGAGGGGAACGTAGGCAACCAGAAAATGGTTCGGTCATAAACACATTCAAATTCCAAGAAATTCGTTCTTATCAATGGCCTCTACTATACACAAACTTTATTCGCATTGGTTGACTTTCTCCTCATGATTAATCAAAATGTTTGTTCATATCGAGATTAGTGGTTGAATAATCTGAACATTAATAAAGGGTTTAAAGAAATCTTGTGATCATTGTAAATAAAACAAGTTTTCAGATGTCTTGACAAGTCTTCTTTTTCTACATCTTAGGAAAAATAGTGCTAAATACTGTTTTTCTGTCAGCAGAGGCTTCCATACACTTTTACAAACCTTTCTACACTTATACTCTCTCAAAAGAGTCAAACCCAAAGCGAGTTCTTGTGCCTACGTCAAATGAGTCCATCAAAATAACACAAAATCGGGATCTATTCACACCTTTCGAAAAATTATGCCCCAACATGTATAAATTTCTAAAATTATTTTCTTTCACATCTTCTTGCGGTTGACTAAAGAAAATAAGAAAGTAAGTATGAAAGGATAGGTTTTCTCTCTTCTGCTATAATTTGCATTAGGGCTGCATTAAAACTCTTCAAGGTTGGGGCTTCATCAAGTCATTTCTTTAGAATGGGGTTTCTCTAGTCATTTTTGGGTCCGCATCGGGTTCCTCACTATGTCACAAGATGGATTCGGTCTTGATTAGATCAACCTTAGGATCAGTTTTGCAGTACCAATCATATTGGGACTTTTGCTAGGTCATCAGATTGGGGCTTCACCAAGTCACTTCTTCAAAAACTAGACTTCGCCTATTCAGTTCATCAAACCAGGGATTTACCAAGCAAAGGGAAGTTTTGTTTGTTGGAAGCCTGTCACGAACAAATTCTTTGGTGTCATGATCGGGGCTTAATCATGACTTTAAGTCCAACATTGGAAGTCGAGTCTACAAGACCCCTTCGCACCAATCAGAATGAGAATCTTTTCTTGAAACTAGAATGGGCTTCACGCTTCATAACGTAATGCTTCAACGGATTGGGGCTACATTAAGTGCATTTTGAGAACAGTCATGGTCAACCAACCAGTTTGGTTTTATAAGCAATACATTCGGGCCTTCCCCATGATACTTTGTCAAGTCGGGGGCTTCGCAAGTCATTTGGAGAAGTTTCGTTCATGGATTCCTTGAGGTCGCTTCAAACACGACTCTCTCTTTGGATGACCAGTCAGTTTGGTGTTTCGCCGTTATCTTGGATCAGACCATCAGTCGGAGCTCTACCAAGTCACCTCTTTAATCCGAGGCTTTGCCAATGAAAGGATCTTTCCTCGCTTTAATAGAACCTGGGGCTTTTAAGAATTTTCCCCTCAGACCGGGGCTTCGTTAAGTCACATCCGTCCTCAAAAGAGAGGTTTGGTCACTTTGACATTTGCTTTAGCCTTTGGTTCTAAAAGCCTGTCAGCATCAGCTTCAAGTGCCAGAGTTTAAGAAAGGAACTTTAATCAAGACCCGAGGTTTAAAACCGATCTCAGCCCAAGAGGAAATTCTGGTCCACATGATGCCTTTTGGCAGCATTGACAACACTCAGCAACAACAGCAGTTCAGTCCGCACCCAAGGGCTACAACCCCACCTTCTCAAAGCCTGCATAAAAATCATGCCCAAAGACATTTCATATGTCCCAAACACATTTCATATATATCCTAGCCCAATTTCCA
The DNA here is from genome assembly GCA_022495995.1 of Adenophora triphylla var. japonica. Classification (NCBI taxonomy): domain Eukaryota; kingdom Viridiplantae; phylum Streptophyta; class Magnoliopsida; order Asterales; family Campanulaceae; genus Adenophora; species Adenophora triphylla. The sequence goes on along the minus strand of JAFEMH010001104.1, from coordinate 386,114 downwards.
CCACATTTCCACACAAAAAATTGCCCCGTGGCTTAAGTAACGTGCCAACTAGTAATGATAACAACAAATAATTCCCGTTATCTCCAAATGGAATAACGCTTTCTCCCAAAATGTCCCGTTATCTCCAAATGGAATAATGCTTTCTCTCAAAATTTCTCGTTATCTCCAAATGGAATAACGCTTTCTCCCAAAATTTCACGTTATCTCCAAATGGAATAACGTTGTCTCCAAAAATCTCCGTTATCGCCTAATGGGATAGCGTCTCTTATGAAAAATCTCCGTTATCGCCAAATGGGATAGCGTCTCTTATGAAAAATCTCTATTATCGCCAAATGGGATAACGTCTCTTATGAAAGGTCTCCGTTATCGCCAAATGGGATAACGTCTCTTATAAAAAATCTCCGTTATCTCCAAATGGGATAACGTCTCTTATAAAAAATCTTCGTTATTGCCAAATGGGATAACGTCTCTTATAAAAAATTTCCGTTATTGCCAAATGGGATAACGTCTCTTATGAAAAATCTCCGTTATCGTCCAATGGGATAACGTCTCTTCTGAAAAATCTCCGTTATCGCCAAATGGGATAACTATGAAAAATTTCCGTTATCGCCAAATGGGATAAAGTCTCTTATAAAAAAATTTCGTTATCGCCAAATTGGATAACGTCTCCTATGAAAAATTTCCGTTATCGCCAAATGGGATAACGTCTCTCATAAAAAAAATTCGTTATTGCCAAATGCGATAACGTCTCTCATAAAATATTTTTGTTATCGTCAAATGGGATAACGTCTCATATGAAAAATCCCCGTTATCGTCAAATGGGATAACGTCTCCTATGAAAAATTTTCTTTATTGCCAAATGGGATAATGTCTCTTATAAAAAATTTCCGTTATCGCCAAATGGGATAACGTCTCCTGTGAAAAATTTTCGTTATCGCCAAATGGGATAACGTCTCTTATAAAAAAAATTCGTTATCGCCAAATGGGATAACGTCTCCTATGAAAAATCTTTGTTATCTCCAAATGGGATAACGTCTCTTACGAAAAATCTCTATTATCGCCAAATGAGATAACGTCTCCTATGAAAAATCTCCGTTATCGCCAAATGGGATAATGTCTCTTATGAAAAATTTCCGTTATCGCTAAATGGGATAACGTCTCCTATTATCGCCAAATGGAATAACGTCTCTTATGAGAAATATCCGTTATCGCCAAATGGGATAACGTCTCTTATAAAAATCTCCGTTATCACCAAATGGGATAATGTCTCTTATAAAAATCTCCGTTATCGCCAAATGGGATAATGTCTCTTATGAAAAATCTCCGTTAACGCCAAATGGGATAACATCTCTTATGAAAATATTCCGTTATCTCCAAATGGAATAACGTAAGGTGACAGCCTTCGAATTGTCAAATTCAAGCTTTAGCTACCTCTATCTCCTCGATAGCGACGTAAGCTCTAGTTTCATAAGGTGACAGCCTCCGAATTGTCAAATTCAAGATTTAGCTACCTCTATCTCCTTGATACCAACGTAAGCTCTAGTTTCTTAAGGTGACAGCCTCCGAATTGTCAAATTCAAGCTTTAGCTACCTCTATCTCCTCGATAGCGACGTAAGCTCTAGTTTCTTAAGGTGAAAGCCTCCGAATTGTCAAATTCAAGCTTTAGCTACCTCTATCTCCTTGATAGCGACGTAAGCTCTAGTTTCTTATGGTGACAGCCTCCGAATTGTCAAAATTCCGAGGATCCTAGACCTGTTCCTAACTGTCTAGCAGATCCTAAACTACGATTATGGCTTGATTCCCCCGGAATGCGTAGGTAGCCTTTCAAAGGTCCAGCCGTCCGACCACATTGGTCACCCCCTTCCTTCCCCACTCCTCAGTTATGCGTGAGCCTTTCAAAAGGTCCAGCCATCCGACCACATCGGTCACTTCCTTCATTTCGCATATCCCCAGCAGGATCAGCCATTCGACCTTTCCATCTTCATAGCAATGGACTAGTTTCTCTTCGCCATTCCCCATCGGAACCCGAACTACGATCGTGGCATGATTCCCCCGTGATACATAGGTAGCCTACTTCAGGTTCAGCTAATCCGTCACATATGACATCCTTTCCCCAGTGGATCCAGAACTACGATTTTGCTTGATTCCTCTTCAGGATACGTAGGTAGCCTTTCAAAGGTTCAGCCACTCGACCTCCTTGGTCACCTAATCCCAATCCGTCTCGGCAGTTCGCCAGATTGGATTCTCACTTTTATCGACAACCCCACTTGCTTTGCAAGTACCGTTGCCGAGGGGCTTCTGTAAGTACCCAAATCTGGCTCATGCCTTCCGATTAAAGTTTCCTGGCAATTCCCCAAACTTTCATAAAGTTTAGGGGCAATTCGGGAATTTTTCCAAACTTTCCAAGGGAGGAAGGACCTGCTATGAATTAGAATTTCAAACAGGACCTCGCTGAAAAGAAGCTTCCAAGCTGCCACCTTGCATGAATCTAGAAACATTCTAAAACGACGGTGGATAACGCCGGGCGGCTTAATTTGCCAAGCGATCACGCCGGGCGGCTTCTTTAGGAAGCACACAGACGCCTATAAATAGAGGCCTCCTCTATTCATTTTGATATATAATTTTTAGCACTATTACTCTGCCAAAATCACAACACGAAATTCCAGTAACCAAAATCACTCAAAACTCTCCTCTCTCATACATTAATCCTACCCTAATCTTTTCCTAAATAGATAGTGCCTAGGAAAATCCCCTTGGGAGATAGAGAAAACCAATATTGGTAATCTCTCCTTCCTTTACCCTTGATTTACTCTTATATTATCTTGTTCCATTTATTACTTGTCATTTATATTGATTTATTGTCTTAAAGTTTCCATCTTTGCAATGTAATCATCATATTCCTACTCCCCCTACACAAAGGATTCATTGGAGATCCTCTCCCAAGGATGAATAAGGTTCCACAAGTGGCCTGTTCTAGGGAAGATCTAACATATGATGATGTGATTTCCCTTTACTTTTATGAATAAAAATGCAATCTTTATTCATATTATGTCATCTCCTTCCCTTGACCTAGATTTTCCAAGGATTGTCCACCTTATGAGGTCTTAAAGGACATTGGAAAAGCCATAAAGGTCATCCTCTTTACATTATGTCTTTAGTTTATGATACTCATTGTATTATTCCTATTAAAAATGCAATCTTTACTTTAAAGTTATTTCCCACATGTCCCTAGAGATGTATCTCTCTCTCCGATGATTGTCTAAAAGCCTTCTAAGGCACAAAAGACATAGTATGAGTATAAAGATCCAATATTTATACCCTTTTCCCCTAGTCTCTTCATTCTTGGAGCATTCAGTTGTGAGGATCGGTGTAATGACTCCATCTTTACATTATTTCCACCATAAAAATGCCACAATCTTTGTCCCTTTAGAATTCGATGGATCTTAGTCCTGACATCTCCGATAATCACTTGAGACGAACATAAAATGTCCCTACGAATCGTTATCGTCTCGAGATGTAGGATCGATGGGCAAAGGTTCATCCTTTTCTAAAGAGTCTCATTCTTGGACTTAAAGATGAGCCCCTTTTGATCACATGTGACTAAATCCCCAAGGAATGTTAGATTAATACATACCAAGGCTACTACACCTATCATGGTTGATTAATCTAATGGGAGGGTAGATAAGTCCCGTAATGATGATCACAAGTCCAAAGTGAGCACAAGATCAAAATCTCGAAAACATCAAATCCAAGGTATCCCAAGCTAAAACCTTCTTAAATGGTATATATGTCCGATAAATAAAATTGGCACATTCCTTTCTATTTTCAAATCACCCATGCACACGAGTACACAAACAAGCACAAACTTCAGATCTAGAAAGACTTGTTTTTTGCAAGGCTCCTTGGGTGAATGCCAAACGTTCTTCCCAAGGAGTAACTTAACCTTCGGACCCTTATCATTTTTTTCAAAGTTTTGAGGAAATCAAAATGGCGTGGCGACTCCATTTTTCAATAAAACCGGTGTCTTCAAACTGAGGTGAACGGCGACCCCTTTTTTTCGTAAAAAGGAAAACGGTTTTTTCCGGGGCCACATTCACAATCCTAAAATCTCAGCAGAAACTCTTATCCTTCCCACATCTCTTGACTGAGTCCACTAGCATTGATGAGTGTCCATGTATTCGTTGTAGTGTTTCGAAATTATCTCCATGTCTTACTGAAAAAGATAAAATAGGTAAGTAAAACAATAAATATTATGCATTACTTACAGTGTTTTAAGATGTCAACATGCAGACGTGCTGAAGATGTCAACATGTGAAAAATATGCCCATAACAATTAATATACGTTTGAGCATTTGAATTAATAGGTTATTAATAACTATTCTTCCGACATTGTAAATTACAATCAACAGATGTATGATATCTATCTTAAGTTTCTTTAGCCGTCTGGGGTACCAATTATTTCATTATAAAGGACACATAACTCCTTATATATTTTCAATTTTTGGCCGGATCCCCTAATAACATTGCAAACCGCTTTAGTGCTATTGATCATGTTCTTAAGTGAGGCAATTTAATCATGAACACAAATGTTACTGTGAAAACCCGCGCTCGAAAAAAATTTCGTTCTCGTGTAAAATAACGAGTTTTTCTCATGCTAAGTGTGCGTTGAATGCACTCAGTTTCTCAAAATGGTACCAGTTTGGGGTAGAATTTTACTTAGCACTGCATTGACATCTTGGCTCATATGGTCCTATATCATCTTGATTTTTCAGCATCTTTAACATGGCACCTTGTTTCTAACAACTTGAAGATGCAGGTTCAACCCTTCTTATGTAGATTCAATCGTCCCTATTTTTCATGAATAATTACTACGCAAGGATAAAAGACAAAGTCTCCCACATTTCAAATGCATTTCTAACGGAAGAGAAGACAATGGCAACGCTCCCTTATCTTCAGCAACCTGATCCAGATTTTTAGGGATTTTCGATTATACATTTAAACAACCTTTATCATTCTTGGGGTATAAAAGGAGAGAGAGGGATAGGCGCCAAGGACGGAAACTTTGTAACTCTCACTATACTTCCAATTTTTACTCACACAACAGAAATTTATAAATATTTTTGGTTAAGGTAGGCTTTTCCTAAAGCCTCCCAAGATTTTGTGCCAGAGATCAATTGATCAAGGGCTTTCCTTGTTACATCTTGGCGTAGCAACTTGAATTTTCTCATTCTTATATTCCATTTGTGCCTAAAATCATTCCACCGAAAGTTCAATTACAAAGCATACAAAAAATTGACCAAAACAATTTGGCGCCGTCTGTGGGAACTTTGGTTTTTTAAGTTTGCTAAGAAAATTCCAAGATGAGAAATCCTAGTTCTAGTCAAGGTATGCAGAATGTTGCAGGAAGGACTGGAGCACTTAGAACTTCTGGAGCTTAAGTTGCACATACACTTGGAATGCCTTCTCAACAATCTTTACCGATTGCCACCTCTTCAGCCGTGATTCTTCAGGAGATGACCTTTGATTTTTTTACCAACCTGACCAAGATGATGGATTACTTGAAGAATCAACACGAAACTCAACAGAATACCATCCAGATGTTGTTCAATGCTATTACCCGTCTTCAACAAGAATCTGCTCAAGGTCCTGGATCATCTCCAGTGTTAAGCACAATATCTCCCTTACAACCTAGACATTTCATTTTTGCAGGAGATTTAGGTGCATGGGGTTCAAGAAGTCACGTGACACAAACTGAAATTATCATCACTAATCCGTGTTCCACTTTGTCAACCTCAATTCCATCATTTCAGACACCATCTTCAGGATTAACAGGGGGTTATACAAATTATGCATATAACTTTGTTAATCCTAATCCTAATAATCTTGATGCAGGAAATTTCGTGGCTAGACAATTGCTGGAATTAAGGGAAATGGTCATGAACGATCCAGGCGTTGCATATCCCATACATAGATCATCTCCAACATGCTACAATGATACCCATTTTGTACCTGCTATTGCCTACGCGGAATTACCCAAGAGATTTATTGTCCCTCAAATGAAGCAGTATGATGGTACTACAGACCCAATGGAGCATGTAGCACTCTATCAGGAGAAGATGTATATCATCCATATCCCTTTGCCATATAAAGAAGCCTGTTTATGCAGAGGCTTTGGATCAACATTAACAGGAGCAGCCTTAAGATGGCTCATAAACCAACCTTTGGATTCTATTGGATCTTATGCACAATTAATTGATATGTTCACTAATAAATTTTCTTGTAACAGGGTATTTGAAAAACATACTAGTGATTTGTATCGGATAACTCAGCAACCAGAAGAAACTCTTAATGATTATTTGAGCGGGTTCAACAAAGAAGCAGTAGACATACCAAACTTGGACATGTCAACTGCAACTGAAGCATTAAGGATGGGTCTCAAGAAGGACTCACCATATTATGAAGACCTAGTCAAAAACCCATGCGAGAAACTTTAAGATGTCAGAACAAGAGCCATTCAATTCATACGTCTTGAAGAAAATAGGCTAATCCGAGAGAAGAATGCTAAAGAGACCCCTGTTTATGAAAGCACTGTCAGGAAGGCAGAATCTTCCCATCATAAGCATAATAGGGGAAAACCCTACACTAAAACCGAGGATCATAAATTAATTATGTTGAAGATGCTATAGATAATGATGATTCTGAATTTCCAACAATTGATGACTATTGTTTTTTTGTCAATATTGCAGGACTATTATGTGCAATGGACAACTTGGGCAAAAAAGCAAGATGACCCAGGAAAAATAAAAAACCAACAGCTTGGAAGGATAAGTCTAAATGGTGTGCGTATCATGAAGACTTTGGCCATACTACATACAAATGGATTGCCCTTCGTAAGGAGATTAGTCATCTCTTATCTAAAGGCCATCTTAAGGAGTTGCTGTGCAGAAGGAAAGAACATGGTGAAACTAAGGATCCCACTCCAGATACACCTCTGTCACCCCCAATGGTCACAAAACTATCAATGTCATCTCAGGAGGCTCAGAAATTTGCAGTACAACTTATTCAGCAGCAAAGCGTCATGCCAAAGATTCAAAAGAAGACAATTCAATACACCAGTCAGGTCATCTTCAAGATGTGAAGATTCACAAATAACCTTTGATCAAGATGACAAAGCAGATATCATAGGTCCACACCATGATGGACTAGCAAGGTGAAAATGATTCTTATCGTCAATGGCAGTTATGTCAACCTAATGATGCTCAGCACCTTGAAGGAAATGGGCATTCCAGACTCTAAAGTTGTAAAGAACTCTTTTGTGTTAATTGGATTCAGTGGTGAAACCAAGCAAACAGTGTGATAAAGCAAATTACCTATATATGTTCATGGTGTCAATTCTATGGAACGGTTTTAAGTTATAGATTGCCCGTCTTCATATAATATTATCCTAGGTAGGCCATGGATACACAATATGAGGGACATACCATCTACATACCATCAGTGTGTCAAATTACCAACACCATGGGGTATAATCAAGCTTAAAGGAGATGAGCAGATAGCCAAGGAATGTTACAAGACATCCATAAAAGCCTCATCTGCATCTTATCAAAAATAGCAATCAAAGGTGACCTTATATCTTCAACATGTCAAAGTCATTGCAAGTGCCATATCTTTCAAATTCTTAACCAGGTTCCGAAGAAGGTAAACTCAAGAGTAGATGCCCTATCTTGATATTCAAAATGTCAAGCAACTTGAGGTCTAGATTATAATAATCAGACTAGGGGCATCTCGATTATTAATGTCTAGAGGATACGCAAAGTCTTCTGATTATCCTATTTTATGTAAGTCAAGCGCATATTCGGTACCTTTGATTTCAGGTACACCTTCTTTGCTTATTCTGTTTTCTTATTTTATTTTTCTTTTACCTCTTTTATGAAACATTACTAACTTAAGCATCTGAGGGGTGTTAGCTAAGCTAACACCCAACCCTAACATGTTTCTGTTTTGCAAGTCTCCACGTACTTATATGTTCAACATACAAGAGGAAAGCTTAAATCCATCTACATCACAAGTTGGAGATAGCTCGTGCCCTAGGATGTAAGGTACAATACCATCTAATTTAATTAAAAGATTATGCATCATTTCTATAGATTACTTGTTATCTGAAATCATGCCTAAGCGCACACTTTTCACTACATGTGAACCAAATGCTTAAGGTTGTAACATTTACATGTTACTTACAACTTAAGGTTGTAACATTGGCATGTTACTCACAAAGTTCAAAAGGTTAAACATATTAAGTGTTTCATACGATCAAAAGAGTACTTGGTTAAGAATATAATTGTTTCCTTACTGAAATATCCAAATTCAGGTCATGTAAACGTTAACATGGCATGTCAAAAACCAAAAGTGTATGCCAACAAAGGCATACCAAATGTCTACAGCTAAAATCCAAATTCATATGCCAATAAAGGCATACCAAAATATTACAAATTAAAGATATTGATTTTTAGGACACACCCTCAACAAAAACTTAAAAAGACTTGAAATTAAAAATTGTTTTTCAACTAAAAAAGTTTTTTACTTCTCCTCTTGGCCTGCTGCCGCAATGCTACCATTTCCCTTCTCTTCTTTCTCATTGTCAACATTGTCCTTGCCCTCACCCACATCCTGCATATCCTTATCATCTTTATTAGCTGTAACATCAACATCTGGAGAATTCACTTCATCACCATCCACATCTTCTCCGAGGTATATCTTCAGCATGTAATGAGCTTCTTCGACATCCCATGAAAGATGCTTGCCATCCTTAAAGTATTGCATCATTGCAACCTTAGTTTCCAGCATCATCCTTATAGCATCATTAATGAATTTCTCTTTTACTTCATTCAATTCCTGTAAATGAGCTGCCTCAATAGTTGACAGTCAGCCCGATTGCTCTTCCATCAACTTATTCAAATTTTCAATCTCCTTTTCAGCCTTGGTAGCTCTACTACCCTCAAACTTGGCCTTTTGCTCAAAAATCTTGACCTTGTCATCTCGAAGATCTATCTCCTTCATCAGAAACTCAATGAAATCTGAGGACTGGAACATTCAAACATGTTAATATGATTCTTAGCCAGAAAAAGCAACTTGAAGGTCAGAAAGTAATTACCTCTTCCTTGAAATTATCAGTCTTCTCCTTCAAACTCTCAACCATCTTATTGTAAACTTCCTTCACTGAACCAACTTGCCAGTTCTTTTTCTCCACTATCCTTACAATCTCAACATCATCTACCTTCCTTTTCTTAGCTTTTGAAGACGAACTTTCCCCTCTTGGGATAGGAAGCTTTCCAACTTCAACTTTACCTTCCTTCTTCACCTCGGCTCTGGCCTTAATCCTTGACATTACATGATCCATGGTGAAACCTCCGGTGTGTGGTCGGTTGACTGAGTTGAAATGAAAAGAAAATTATAAAATACTATTGCGAAATTCAAATATATCAAAGCATGTTTTTCTTTACCTGAAGACATTTTATTAATGCTCAACGTGGGAAAACTTCTACTTTCAATCTGCCCTTCTGGGGTGGCTTCTTCAGTACTTGCAACCTCAAACTCCACTGGCAATGGTTTATACTTATGAACATCCGCTGACAAATTTAAAATCTTCTTCACATTGTCATATGTATCTTCTTTCTCGGGGAACAACACGCTCAACTTAGCAACTGAAAAAATTGAGGGGTAAGCAACAAAGTTATGCAGAAATAAGGGCAAGCCAGAAGATGCTGAAAGGAAAATCAAGGTTATACCTTAAGACCTCTACTTTCTGTTCAACTCATTCCCCCCTTCCAAGGTATCCTTTCTCATATAAAAGAACTTACTCTTCCAACCTCTATCCTGAGCTTCAAACCCTATCACTAGATTATCCGCAAACGATTTAGCCCGATTTAGCCCTAAATTTGTATCTGTGAGGGCCAAAAGACCTAATTTCAGACGTGAAAGCCAACTCTTCCAAATCAACGGGCATGTCAGTCTCAAGGGCAAGTCTATCTAGGGTTTGGAGAATCCTCCACCCAACAGGCATAAGTTGAGGATATGCTAACTTGGTAGCCTTAAAGAAAAGGTTCACTAAAGGGGAGAAAGGGAATTTAAGGCCAATACTGAAGGGATACTCAAGAAATCCAACCCATTTTTTTGAAATGCAATCAGCTATAAAGGATTTGTCGGGGATCAAGAATTTAGTACCTATAGGAAAAGCGTTCCGTTTAACTAGGTTATATATACGAGTCTGCTTTATTGAACTCCTTTCAGAGTTAGACTTAAGAAGTTCAAGGTGAATGAAAACCTTAGGGAGGACAGGGACATTATCTTTCTTACTCTTATCCATAGCCAAAGGTTACAAAAAAAAATCAATGAGAGGAAGAGAAGAGTTAACTTACCTAAGGAGGAGCGGCGATAATGAAAGAATTTGTTTGCTGAGATAACCTTTTTGAATCGCCAAAGGAGATGTCTTATTTATGGGAGGTTATAGGCAGTTATGAGAACCCTACAACTACTTAAAAGCCTAAATCGTCTTCTCAAGAGTCACGTCAATTAAATGAATGGACACGTGTTAAAAAAAAATCTGACTCCTTGGCTCCACCTAAGAGATTCAAAAAATTTGGGGGCAATTATTTGGGGTAGAATTTACTTAGCACTGCATTGACATCTTGGCTCATATGGTCCAATAGCATCTTGATTCTTCAGCATCTTTAGCATGGCACCTTGTTTCTAACAACTTGAAGATGCATGTTCAACCCTTCTTATGCAAATTCAACTGTTCCTATTTTTCAGGGATAATTACTATGCAAGGATCAAAGACCAAGTCTCCCACTTTTCAAATGCATTTCTAACGGAATAGAAGACCATGGCAACGCTCCCTTTTCTTCATCAAAACGATCCGGATATTTAGGGATTTTCGGTTATACATTTAAACAACCTTTATCATTCTTGGGGTATAAAAGGAGAGAGAGGGATAGGCGCCATGGATGACAACTCTGTAATTCTCATTATACTTCCACTTTGTACTCAGACAACAGAAATTTATAAACATTTTTGGTTAAGGTAGGCTTTTCCTAAAGCCTCCAGAGGTTTTGTGCTGGAGATCAATTGATCAAGGGCTTTCCTCGTTACATCTTGACGTAGCATCTTGAATTTTCTCATTCTTATATTCCATTTGTGCCCAAAATCATTCCACCGAAAGTTCATTTTCCAAGCATACAAAAAATTGACCAAAACAGTACCCTTGGAGTTTCGCAAAAGCAAGAGTCGCCCCACCTCGTTTATTTTGTAAAGAAAAACAAAAATAAAACCTTTTAACAGAAGATGGGTATTGGGGCTAAGTTACGAAGAGGAAATGTATTAAGCATCCTATTTGCCATTTCGATCTCTAGCGCCACATAGATTGATTTTAGTTGCCCTTAACAAAATGACTTGATTATGTATGGAGGTGTCGTCCTAAACTAGGTTTGTTCATTAAAAGGGGCACAAATGAGAGTGGGTTTGGGTGTACTTCCATTTGATTTTCAAAAATAGTTTTAATGTATATTTACAAGTATGAAAAGCAAGTAAAACAAGTTAGGGGAGGGATTTATGTACATGGTAATTTTTTTTATTTTTTATAGAAGATACAAAAATGGGAGCCAAATCCCATATAATCACAAATGTCCAAGATTTAGATTTTCTCCTTTATGAACTGTTGTCCATCCTTAATCTGCAAAACATGTTAATCTGGAATCTAAAAGTCGAAGATTCTTCCCGACACATCAAGCACCCCTCATTTTTTATATATAATTCTTATATTGACATTTCATGCTAAAAATACCATAAGAACACACAACACACATCTGCCAGAACAACGAAAACAAAGTAGAACACACAAATATCAACTGAGCAGACCACTTTAGCATACATCATAAGATGAAGTACACCAAAAAACACAACACATTTTTCCAAATTGTGCAACATTAAGGCTGTCTGAGGTTCTTGGGCGGCCAAGCAGATTTCTAGGTCAGTTATCAGGGCCCGTGCAGACCGAGCTATCCATATGGGCCACAAGCAATTGACATGCAAGCTTGTCTGCGGGCTTGGTATCTATTTTTAAGCATCGTCAGACAAATAAAATAGATGGGTGGGTTATTAAAAGGAGGAAAAAAATTGAAAATGACAACAAGAGGGTATTGATGTGGTTGTGAAATATGGAATTTGGGTCTGAACAGTAAGTTAGGCTCAACACGACGAAATGGGCCAAATGGGCCAAATATGTATAAAGTGGTTATTATAAGTAAGCCCATATGTAGGTGAAGCGACATTCGAAGTGAGGCGACAAGAATAGTGGCGACATGAGTAGGTCGAAGCATGAGAATAAGCAGTAAGCGAGAAGTACCCGTTGGCAGTCAGCGACATGTTTTGGTAGGATTAATAGTTGACAAGTATAGTGCGAGTAGAGGATGGGATTGGCAACAATATGAGTATTGTCCCCTTCCTAGGGGTTGTCTCTAGGCGACAAGTATGACTAATAAGTTTAAATGACTGATATGCTGCCACGTATGTACCCTACTACAATCGTCAAAATAGTATGATGTGACAAGGTGAACAGTGCTTTCCCACAAACTTTGGGGTGGTTGGCACTTGGCTTGGATGATTGACACGTGTCCATCATGTGCAAGACACATGTTGCATGAGAGTATATAAGCCTTGGAGAAACCATTATTTGTAAGTCTCTCACACTCTCTCTAAGCTCTCTTTCTCTCTCTAAGTTTCCATTGTTACCAAGCTCATTACCAGTCACTTATTCTCACGCCAGAGGGGGTTTTGCCGGAGCCACCCCCGACTTAGTTCACGTTCTTGCTTGTGTGTAGGTGACTGTTTAACCATTCAGAGGAGACCAGCCGGAGTGTCCATTGTTTCGGTTCAGCATCAGTTCATGTGCAACCCGTTTAGCCGGTGTAGCATCAGTTGGTTCCATTGCCGGGACCTAAACGTTTTCTTATTTGTTTGGTCCGGTGGAGTTTGGTGGTCATTGGTGGTTAGTTTGAAGGTGGTACACTGTTCGTGTTCTTGTTCAGAAATTCAGGAGATCCCTTTTGTCAGTTGCTGTCAGTATTGTGTTCCTGTTGGCGTGAGTTTGTTTGGGCTGTTGAAGCTTGTGGTGGATTTGTAGTTCGTGTAAGGTTGGTCATTGTCAGAAGCTCTGTTTGGTGGTTGTCAGTTCTTGTTTAGTTGGTGTGCTTGGTAGTAAATTTAAAAGTTGTTAAATGGGTCAAGACAAAGGGATCCACTCCAAGGCTGCTCAAAATTTGGCATTGGTGACCCCAAATCCTAAGGAGATTCATGGAGGCCAGGGGTCTGAAAGGGAGGTTAAGGTACTTCTGAGATAGACTCTAGTGTCAGGCGAGCTAGAGAGCGGGAATCTAAGGCGAAGACTAATAAGGCAAAGGCAGTGGCTGAGGGGCGAATTCCCGCCCCATCAAAGAACGACGAGGCTAGAGCAAAGGCGGATTAGTTGAGGGCGGATAATGAATTGTTGTTGCAAATTCTCGCCAACAACAGGAAGTTGCGGGAAATGAATTAGGAGCCTTCTCAGATCCCGCAGGATGTGCTGGGTAAGGCGGCGGAAAAGCACCCAGAAGGAGAGCAAGAGGCCAGCATGAGTGTGGCCAAGGAGCCGAGGTGGGCGAGCGACATGCCGCCGCCAAAAGAAAAAATTAGGGAGCACAGGCGATATCAAGTGAAGGCGTGATCTGAAGGGGCATTTGTGAAGAGGAGGCATGAGGAGTTAGAAGAGGGAGGAAAGAGGAAGAAAATATACCATAAGTCTGGCAATTCGCAGGAACAGTCTTATTATTATGAGTAAGAAAAAGATTCTTATCTGGCTCCGTTTCTGAAGAGCATTCAATGTGCTGCCCCAGATCCTTCCTTTCGAATGCCAAATTTGCCAAGTTATGCCAGGAAAACCAGGGCGAAAACCCATGTAGGCGGGTTTGAAGTGACGCTTTATTTATTGACGGATAATGAGGCCGTTTTGTGCAGGGCTTTGGCAAGTACGTTAACTGATCATGCATTGGAATGGTTTTTGGCTAAGCCATCATAGTCAATTTTGGGCTACCAGGATTTCAAGAGGAAATTTCTGGCGAGATTCAGTGCATCGGGGGCTCAGCCCGTCAGAAAGCAAGAGTTGTGCAGTATCAAGCAGAAGGCTGGAGAGGGAATTGCAAGCTTTACTGACAGGTTCATGAAAGTCGCAAATCAAATTTCAGATATTGAGCAGAGTCACATTATCATGTTGTACAATGCCAGCTTGTTGCCTAGCCCTTTTAAGCAAGAATTGGGCATGAGATTGCCGGAAACAGCTGGTGAATTGAATGAGAGGGTGAGAGGGTTCTGCGGAGGCTAGAGTAATAACGATGTAAAAGTAACTCATGCGGCAATTTCGGCGCAAAAAAAGTTGGTAAGGATAGAGTTGAGGTGGTGCGAGATGATCGCAGGACAGATGGCGGCAATCGGGGCGGAGGTTAGGCAGGAGGAAGCGGAGGCTGAAGTGGTGGCGGCAATAGGGATCCGCGGAGCATTATCAAGTATCGTAGGCTGAATACCAGTCTTGGCGAGATTTTGAAGAGGGTGAATCTGCCTGAGCCGTACCCCATAAAGGAAGGAACTTCGGGAGCCAGAGATAAAAACATTTATTTTGATTATCACAAGGATAGAAGGCACACGATTGAAAATTGTTACAATTTGAGGCAGGTAATTCAGATGCAGATTGACAGGGGTGATTTGAAGGAGTATTTGGAGGAGAATGTTGGGCGAGATGATCAGAGAAGGCATGAGAGAAATTGGTTGATGTGATTCAGGATCCATTGCCCAGTGTAACTCAGTTGAATAATCAAATAATGACTTTGTCGCACAGTTTTGATATTCCCCAGTATTCTGCCAGCGAAGATAGGGTGATTTGCTTTTCCCGGCGAGAATTGACTGTCACTAAAAGCCACGGGAATCAGCCAGTGATTATCACGATTTATCCAAGCAACAACATAGTGCAGCGAGTCATGGTGGATTCAGGGGCGAGCATGAATGTTTTGTATTATGATGCTTTTAAAAGGATGAATTATACGGAGGCCAATTTGGTGCCATACAAGGGATATTTAGAAGGCTTTACAAACCATTCTGTCAAAGTGAAAGGAACGATTATGTTGGAGGTTGAGATTGGCGAGGGTAGGATGGCGAGATCTGAAAATGTTAAATTCATGGTGATTGATCTAGTTTCCCCGTACAATGCCGTAGTGGGAATCCCTTTCATGTTAAGCTTTGAAATGGTTTTGTCGATTCCCCACCAGAGGGTGAAATATCCTACGCCTAACGGAATAGGTTGCTTGAAGAGTGAGGTGATTACCATGATAAGAAAAAAGAAGGAAATGCAGAAAGCCAAAGCGGAAAGTACGAGCTCAATGACTACCAAGTCTGCTTCTCGTCAATTGAGGAATGGAACAGCTATGGTAGGTGCAGCGACCAGAGGAATTCTAGAAGTGATGACAGTTGAAGTAGAGGAGGCGCAGAAAGTTAAGGTGATGGGCGTGCGAGAATCTGGTGCGGTTGATGCGCGAGAATTGAGAGATGAAGTTATTGAGGTACGAGAACCTGAGGACGATGCTCCTGAGCAGGAAGTTGATGTGGTTGAAATGCGGGAATCAGAGCAGGAGGTGGCTAAGCGGGATGTTGATGGCAGAAATAGTTTTGCAGTGGAGGTGGTAAATGTGGACCAAAATTTGAGTTATGCAAGGGTTGCAAGGTTTGTGCATATGGCAGAGCCAAGAATCGAGGAAGTAGTTGAAGAAGTTGTTGAGGAATCTGATGAAGATTGTGAAACCATTGAGGTGGAGGACGCAGAAGGGCGGCCAACTGGGAATGTTTTTACTGATCCCAGGAAGGCGAATGTCTCCAGAAGCAGGAAGAGAAAAATAATGGAGGTGGAACTTTGCAAGTGCGGGATGAGCTTGACATTCAGGCGGGTGAAGAATTGGAAGAGTAGAAGTCAACAGTTATTTCCCAGAGCAGAAGATAAAGATTGGGAAACAATTGTCGCGGGATGAGCGGGATTGTCTTGTGGAATTTTTGAAAGAAAATTTAGATGTTTTTGCCTGGCAGCCAGAAGACATGAGGGGTATTAATGAGAATGTGGCTATGCACTGTTTAAACGCTGATCCTAACATAGAGCCGTTCAAACAGAAGGTTAGGCATTTGTCACCTGATAAGGAAAGGGAAATTTTGGAGGAGGTCGACAAGTTGTTGAAGGCGGGAATAATTGAGAAGATCCAATATCCCATTTGGTTGGCCTGTCCAGTTATGGTTTTGAAATCAAACAAGAAGTGGAGGATGTGTATAGATTTTACGGATTTGATTACGGCGTGCCCCAAGGATTGCTATCCTTTGCCCAAGATTGACAAGTTAGTAGACTCTATTGCCGGCCATAAGGTCTTCAGTTTCATTGATGCTTATTCTGGTTACCATCAGATTAAAATGGCCGAGGAGGACAGGGCAAAAACGGCCTTTAGAACGCCAAAAGGAAATTTTTGTTACAAGATGATGCTATTTGGGCTAAAGAATGTCGGAGCGACTAATCAGCAAATGGTGAATGAGGTGTTCAAGTCACAGATTGGGCGGAATATTGAAGCTTACATAGATGACATGGTGATAAAGACTAAGGAAAGGGATCATGTGGTGGATCTTGCCGAGACGTTAGAAAATCTAAGGAGAAATTCAATGAAGCTGAATCCAAGTAAGTGCACTTTTGGAGTCACGGTGGGAAATTTTTTGGGATTGTTGGTGAATAGGCGAGGGATTGAGGCCAACCCATAGAAAATTCAGGCTTTGCTGGACATGTCGCCCCCAACATCCATTCGCGAGATACAGCGGCTGAATGGCAGGATAATTGCATTGTGGCTGTTTATTTCTAGATATGCGGGAAGATGTTTACCTTTCTTCAAGGTGTTGAAGGGCGGGAAGAAGTTTGAGTGGGATGAAGAGTGCAGAGTTGCGTTTGAAGAGATGAAGGCTTATTTGGGAAAGCCACCATTATTGTGTATCCCAGTTGAGGGGGAAGAGCTATTTGTGTATCTGTCGGCTTCAGATTATGGGGTTGCCGCAGTTTTGGTGAGAGAGGATGGGGGCAGTCAGAGGCCAGTTTACTATGTTTTGAAGGCATTGAGCGAGATTGAATCAAGATATTTTAATGCCGAGAAGTTGGCTTATGCTCTGGTGGTTGCGGCGAGAAAGTTGAGGGCTTATTTTGTCGCCCATACTATTGTTGTTTTGACTGATGCCCCACTGAGAAAAATCTTGCAGCAGCCAGACTCGGCGGGAAGATTGTTTAAATGGTCGATTGAATTGACAAAGTTTGATATAAGGTATGAATCCCGCCGGGCGATAAAGGCGCAGGCGATGGCGGATTTTATTGTCGAAACTTCATTCACAAAATCTCAGGCGGAGCTGACAGAAGATGTTGGGTTTTATGGGTCCATGCGCAGCGGAATTAAGCATCTAATTAACACAAAACCCAAGAGCCTAGGATCCGTTCTATATAATTAAATTGAAACCTATGAGATAGAAATAACCAACCTTGAACGCTTTCCGTTCTTGAGCTATCAAACGATTTATTGATGTGATTCTGAATACAAACTTCGAACTCTAGGCCTTGATCATTGAACGAGCGAAGACCCTCTTTTGGTATCCACACCTTCGAATGAACCAAGAACGATTTCTTGATGATTGCTAGATCAAAAACCTTGAAGAATATTGAGAATTATGTTGTGAATTTCTTTTTAGAATTTCGGCTGGCTTTTTAGGGCTGACAGACTGTTATATTTATACTACTTTAGCATCAATATTTGTTTCCTAATCAAATTAGGAAACCAGTCCGAAAATACCTCTATGGTCTTAGAGTGTCGCACGACCAGACGAGTCCCAATGGACTAGTTCTGTCGCGCGATACACTAAGTCACATCAGGTTTCTCTCAATCATTCTTCATCTAGTTTATTCAATTCATTCTAGTTGTGTGTGACCCAATAGGATTACATTATGTTGGAAATGAGCTCGATCATATCGACTCTCATAAGACATAAGCGGACTCTAGCAAGCCATTATGTCTACCCAAATAATATAACGTAAGAGTTCACGTTTTCAATGGTACACTTCCATTTCTCCCTTTGTCTCATGATGTTATATTGAACACAAGTCATGGTCCTCATCAACTTGTCTTTGTTCAATGCTTTCTCAATTCTGAGTATAATGATAATTCCAATCACATTGGGGTATGTCCATACACTTTCATCATTATCACTCATTGAGGGGCCCAAGCAAAACATCTTTCTTACGAGGGACAAATTCCATCTTGACTTATCATCCTTCCCATCATGAATCTGATCATGCCAAAATTAGCCTTTATAAATATCGTGTTAAGATATCGTTTGACTAAAATCAAACATGAATTTCATCATATGTAAGTGTTGTGGGTATTTTTCAGCATGATGACATCTTCAGTTGATCCTGCATATCAAGATGTCATTCCACTGTAAGTATCGTTTTAATATTTATTTATTTAATATTTCCTAATATCTGTATTCTTATTTTCCAGTAATTAAGAGAGAAATACGGGATATTTTCCACTCACGTTCAACACATCTTCAACGGCAAGGACGAATTGGTCTCACGGAGGTTGAGGAGGATAAGCTTCTATCCCGAGATTGTAGGAACCGTATTTGACTTATTCATACTTACTTATATTTAAGGGGAAATGGAGACGGAACACACTCACTCCCATATACGCACACAATTTACACACAAGCTACTTGTAATCCTCCCCATTATCTTCCAAAGTTGTATTCGTGATCATCATAGTGAAACTTTTAAGGTTGGAGACCTAACTCCCGGGGTTTTTTCCAAAGAGGTTATCACCTCTAAGGTTTTCCTCGTTAACAAATCATGGTGTTATTGTTTCTTTTCTTGCTTTTGTTCCATATAATCGAATTCCACAGTCCCCTTCTTATTGTTTAATCCACACACTAGTCAAAGTTAAGATTCAACTAAATTGTTTTTTCTACCAAAACAATTTGGCGCCCACCGAGGGGCCTCGTGGTTTATCGGTTATTTGGATCATTTCCTAAGCAAATTCATTATGTCGCACCCCCAATGTGTCCGCCGCCGGCAAGAGTCCTGCTGTTGCTCCAACATCAGGAGGTAGAACCAGCTTGTTGCCGCCACCTCCTCAGACCGGACCTCAGCAAACTCAACCTACGAAGACTCCACAAAAGGGAACGACCTCTTCCAATGTAGATGCTGACATCCGGAGTATCCTGACCAAGTTGAATCGGAAATTTGGACCAACAAGACAGCAATTCGAAGGTTCTGGCCGATTCCATGATTAAGGTGCAAAAAGATCAACAGTTCATCACATCTCGGCTTGACAACATATCGCCATTACGTGCGAGGAACCTCAACTTCGACAACACCGAAGGACCTACACTTCGAGTGAATTTATTCCAATGGGTAGTCCGCCTCAAACTCGTCGGTGACATCCTTAATGATGTCAACATCTTTGCCAGGGGACACCACGATGACGCCACCTTACTGCAGGATACACTCAGTTCATCCCATTCATCGACAACACAACCTGTCCACAACTACTACGAGACAACTCTAGTTTGCTAAATAATCTTTTCAATAATAATAATTTCAATCGTATTCCTATGGCCGACCCTTTTGCAGGAAACCCACTAGCCAAACAGATGCGGGATCTCGGAGAGGCGATAATGAACGTGCCGGGCGTAACTCCTCCGATCTAACCGGTGACTCAAAGCCCTTTCTGATCAATCCCGGTTTGTCCCAGCAATTGCAAATGTCGACATCCCGAAGCGATTCGATGTACCATCCCCATGAAGTTGTATGACGGTACCACGGATCCCGAGAAGAACACGTTGCCCACTATCAAGAAAAGATGGACATCATCCATATTCCTCTTCAATTCGGGAGGCCTGCTTATGCGAGGGATTTGGATCAACCTTGTCTTGGACCAGCCCTCAAATGGTTGATTAGGCAACCTCTAGGTTCAATTGGTTCTTACGCCCGGCTTATCAACATGTTCTATAACCAATTCTCATGCGATCGACAATTTGAAAGGTTGACAAGTGATCTCTACAATGTGACCCGGCGGCCTAATGAAACTCTAAAGGACTATGTCCACCGGTTCAATAAGGAAGTGCTAGAAATTCCCAATCTTGACATGTCGGCAGCCACGAAGCATTCAAAATGGGGTTGAAGAAGGATTCATGATATTACCGAGATTTGGTGATGACTCCTTGTAAGCGGTTGGAAGAAGTCGGGAGCGGGCGGTGAGATTCATAAGACTCGGAGGAAGACGAGTTGTGAAGATCGAAATCCTCATCCAAGATGTCGACATATGACAACCCCGACGGAAAGACCGAATCGTCCCATCGCGAGAACAACCGTTCCAATCCTTATCCGAGAAATTGACACTAGCAAAATTAATTCAATAGACGGTGAGGATGAAGATAATGATAATGTGCCTAACATTTCGATTATTGTTTCTCTGTTGACATTTCGGGTATACTACGTGCAATGGGCAACCTTGGGGACAAAGCCGGATGGCCAAAGAAGACGGATAAAGCCACGGGATGGCGTGACAAATCAAAATGGTGCGCTTACCATGAAGACTTTGGACATGTCACCGAAGATTGCATCGCATTAAGAAAGGAGATCGGTTACTTGCTCTTGAAAGGACATCTTAAGGAGTTCTTGGGATCCGAGAAGAAGAAGGCTGAAAATGCGGAAGCTCCTCATGAAGCCGAAAGACCGAGTCTCTCCCGGCACCAACAAAGGTGATTAATTTCATTAGTGGAGGTTCAGAAATATGTGGAACATCCTATTACGCTGCAAAGCGACATGCTAAGGAGTCAAAAGAGGAGAAACCAGAAAGACAGCCCAGGATGCTGACATCTTGCCAGGATCCAATCACCTTTGATGAAAGCGATCGAGATAACTTGCTGGAACCCCATCACGACGTTCCTTGCAGATCACCAACTGTACAATCCGGCGCATCCTAGTTGATGGGGGTAGCTCTGTTAATCTTATCATGTTGGGCACCCTTAAGGAAATGAACATCCCAGAATCGGAGATCATTAAGAAATCCTCAGTGCTGGTAGGCTTCAGCGGTGAAGTCAAAGAAACGGTGGGGGAGATAAAGCTTCCAATATACTCGAAGGGTCTCAATACCATGGAATGATTCTGCGTAATTGATTGCGCAACATCTTACAATGTCATTCTTGGAAGACCGTGGATTCATGGAATGAAGGCCGTACCCTCCACTTACCATCAGTGTGTGAAGTTCCCAACACCTTGGGGTGTCGCTAAGATTTACAGTGATCAACAGGTGGCCAAGGAATGTTACAAAACTTCAATGAAGGCGTCGACGTCTCCAAAACAAGCATAGCAATTACCGAAGAAAGTACGTGAAGTCCTGGAAGCCAGGGAGGATGATGTGAAAGAAGTATTGCTAGACCCTTCCAACCCGGACATGAAAGTACTTATAGGCACTGACATCCCACCAGAAATAGAAGAGAAGCTTGTGGACCTATTAAGAAGCAGAATAAAGAGTTTTGCTTGGAAACATGATGACATGACAGGCATCAGCAAGGATGTCATCACTCACAAACTTAACATAGATCCTAGCTTTAAACCAGTACTCCAGAAACGTAGGAAGTTTGCGAAACCGAAACCGGATCATCAAGGAAGAGGTAGAGCGCCTACTCAAAGCCAACGTGATACGAGAGGTCGATTATCCAAGATGGTTAGCAAACGTGGTTGTGGTAGAGAAGAGAAACGGGAAATGGCGAGTACGTGTCGACTTCGAGACTGAATAAAGCTTGTCCAAAAGATCCTTTCCCTTTGCCACACATAGACTCGTTAGTTGATGCCACTTCCGGACATGAGCTCCTCACATTCATGGACGCATCCTCGGGATTTCAACAAATCCGAGATGGAACCATCGACCGAAGGACACCGCCTTCATAACACCCACATGTATTTATTGTTATATTGCTATGCCTTTTGGTCTAAAAAATGCAGGTGCAACATATCAGAGGCTCGTCAACAAAATGTTCAAAGATCAGATTGGGGACACAATGGAAGTATACATCGACGACATGGTAGTAAAATCCAAGAAAACCGAAGATCACATAAGTAACTTATCCCAGGCCTTTGACATCTTGGATTGTTTCAATATGAAGCTTAACTTGACTAAATGCAACTTTGCAATGAGGGCAGGGAAGTTTATGGGCTATATGGTTACTAAAAGAGGCATTGAAGCTGCCCCAGAACAGATACGTGCTATTATCAATCAGTCGTCACCTCAATTTGTCAAGGACGTCCAAAGATTGACAGGAAAGATTGCTGCACTCACCAGATTCATTTCAAAATCCTCGGATCGATGCAAACCTTTCTATGATATCCTAAGGAAGAACAAGAAGTTCCAGTGGGAGAACCAACATGAAGACGCCTTTCAAGAACTCAAAACTTACCTGTCGACACCTCCATTATTGGCCAAACCTCAGGAGGAGGAACATCTTTACATCTACTTAGCAGTATCAGAAGGTGCTGTAAGCGCAGTCTTGGTGACAGAACGAGATGGTAGTCAACAACCAATCTACTATATAAGTAAGACACTCTTAGATGCAGAGACCAAGTATTCTCATTTACAGAAGTTAATTTTAGCTTTAATAACTGCTTCTATTAAATTAAGGCACTATTTTGAAACACATACTATAATTGTACGCACTAACTATCCTATTAAGAATGTTATGAGAAAACCAGAGATGTCAGGTCGAATGGAAAAATGGTCTGTACAATTAAGCACGTACGACATCAAATATGAGCCTAGAACTGCAATAAAATCTCAAGCCCTAGCTGATTTTGTGGCTGATTTTAGTCCAACCATGGAACAAGAGGTGGAATTGGAAGTACAGCAACTTCAAGATGATGACATCCTGAAAATTTGGACTCTCTACACAGATGGTGCCTCTAACATGAGAGGTACGGGTCTTGGAGTTGGACTAAAATCGCCACAAGGGGACATAATACCACAATCCATCAGTCGCAGTTTTAAGGCCACTAATAATGAAGCAGAATATGAGGCATTAATTGCAGGTTTAACAGCAGCCCAGGACCTAGATGTCAAGCATATCAGGGTGTTTATGGATTCTCTGCTAATTGTTAACCATTACAACGGATCCTACACAGCGAAAAATGCTAAGATGACGACATATTTGGAAATCGTAAAAATTCTTTCGGCAAAATTCAAATCATTTTCTTTGGACCAAATCCCACGAGAAGAAAATTCTCAAGCAGACGCTCTGGAAAACTTGGGTTCAGCCTTCAAAAGCATTTCACAAACAAGTATTCCAATTGTGCATATTGACATCCCAGCAATTGACCATCTTGAGATGTTCGCTCACAGATGTCGACGTACCTTCCTCTCCAGCGGCAACCTCTTGGACGGCTCCTATTATCAAGTATCTCTTAGATGATACGATCCCATCCGAGGAGAAAAATGCTAGAGCCTTCGGGGTAAGAGTATCTAAATATTTACTTATTGATAACCTCTTGTTTAGAAAATCTGCTTTGCGAGGTCACTACTTAAGATGTCTAGAAGCGAGATAGAGCCCATCGGTTCTCAAGGAGGCTGCATGAAGGACAATGTGGAAATCATATCGGGCGAAGTCTACATACCAAGGCTCTTAGAATGGGCTATTTTTGGCCCACAATGAGAAAAGACGCCGTCGACTACGCAAAGAAATGTGATTCCTGTCAACGGCACATGGGGACATCCTACACCAACCAGGTGAATTGCTACATCCTATTACTGTCTCTATGGCCGTTTATGGTTTGGGGAATGGACATTGTAGGAAAATTACCCAGGCACCGGGTGGAAGAGTATTTTCTTGGCTATGACGGACTACTTTTCTAAATGGGTAGAAGGCGAGGCATACGTACAAGTTCGTGACAAAGAAGTTATATCTTTTATCAAAAGAAACATATTCGGCCGATTTGGAATACCATCGAGAGATAATTTGTGACAACGGCTCTCAATTCATTAGTAAGAGAACCCAAGATTTCTTGACATCTTGGGGAGTCAAGATGGTGACATCTTCGCGTTCACCCTCGAAGCCCGATGGATGGCGAGAATCTAGCAATAAAATAATCATAAGCAACTTGAAAAAGAGGCGGAACCGGAAGAAAGGGCGATGGAGAAGAGTTACCAATGGTTCTATGGGTGACGGGGACGACATCTAAGAACGCTCTTGGGCAAACCCCCTACTCACTTGTATTTGGAACATAATCGGTTATTCCGGCGAAGTCCTCGTACCTACGGCCCGATACGGTTTGTTGACATCGAACATAATAAAGACATCTTGGCACATGACTTAGATACCGTAGATGAACTGAGGGACATGGCCAAAGTTCGCATGGCAGCATATCAACAAAGGGTAGCCAGATCTTACAACAAAAACGTAAGGATTAGAAGGTTTCAAGTAGGAGACTTAGTCCTACGAAAGGCATTCCAAAATACAAAGGAGCTCAATGCAGGCAAGCTCGCCCCAAAATGGGAAGGACCCTACCTAATAGATGCACAGGCCGGGAAAGGAGCATATCGCCTGGCAACCTTGGATGGCCTAATGATACCACGAAGTTGGAACGCCATTCACCTTAAAAGGTATTACATCTGAACGAAACCCCCTCGAATTCATCTCTTCCCAGGTATGGACAAACTTTTATTTATTTATAACTTTTTATTTTTCTATGTACTCTTTCATTACTTTATTGCAAATCAAGATGTCACTAACGCACCTTGTGGAGAGGCGTCAACATTAGTTGACGTCCGTCATTAACATGTTTTTATCTTATGAGGTGTTGACATACATACGTGGAGACATGTCGAGAGTACACAAGGAACAACGAATTCTCCTCCGTTAGAGACTGGCCATCTCTTCTCAAGTTAAGGTACACAATCCCTTCTAAGGTTTAAAGAGTTAATTACCTCTTTCTTAAGATGTTAGGTTACCACACCTTCGCCTGGAGCGCAAGATATCTCTTTAATTGAGGTGTGGGGTGGGCCTATATGGGTAAACTCATATAGCTTACCCATTCCCACTCAGTTAAATGATTGATCTAACATATTATTCTTATGGTTATGACATATACGTGTCATCTAAAGTATCTACGGGTTATGGCATATCCATGTCATCTTAAGTACCTACCGTTTTGACATATTATCATGTCACCTTACGAACATAACGAATAACCAATACAAAGAGAAATTTCATCCAAAAGAAACAAGCCTTGACATGCTTGAAAACTACTAAACTTTAACTAGATTAAAGTAACCATAAAAATATCCAAGCTACCAACATTAAAGTGCAAAAGAGTTGGACCAACCCAACACGTAAAAGAAATTGTCTTTGGTCCTTATGGACCTATTACATAACCAAACTAAAATTAAAATTGTCTTTGGGGATTCCACCCCAGTAAAACCATTCAAAAACCAGAACAAATTTATTTTACCTTTTCGAGTAGCATCCGCCGCGGGTGTTGTATTAGGAGTAACTTCTCCAAACTTACGCTCTTTCTTATTAAGCATCATACTCTTTTCCCATCCTAAGAGTCATCCCATGTATTGTCATGATCATCATCAATCTGCTCAAGATCCTTGGAGGCTTCATTCGCCTTTTAAGTCATGGATCCGGCAAAGGCTGTTTTCTCATCATTTAGGTTCCAATTCACATGCTCTCCCGCTTTGATATTCTTCAATCATTTGGATCCTAGTTTGGCTGCTTTTGCGGTCTCATGCACCAGTCATCCCGAAATGCTTCCATTTCCCTTTCATGGTGATGTCGACACTCGCATAGCTGGACCGCCATTTTAGTATCTCTTCATTCTTGTATTTGATTTCCAAACCCTTTTCCCTTATTATCCTTGCAGCTTCTTTCAAATCCTTCTCATATTCAACCCTACTCATATCAAAGGTATCGCATTTTTCCCTCCATATCCTGATTTCTTTGGACATTAACGTAGCCATCGAGACAATCTGTCATCAACAAACAAGAAGAGGCATTTTACTAAAATGAAAGAGGATCAATGTACCAATGACCCAAATTAATTCTTACCTGATTCTCCAACACGTCGTCTTTCCAAATTTGTTTCTCCACACCGGAGATCTGTTCTACCCTTTTTCTTTTCGGAGTAATCTTATCCGTCTCTGGTATGTTCTCTTCCGCTTTCATCTTGCCTTTGTATTTGGCTACAATATCACTCGTCGTGAAGCCGGATCGAGTCACTGCATGCAAGGATATATGTTAGCAAGGATTTTATAGAGTCGCAAATTCAATAAACATATTGATTCTGGCTCACTTTTTTTTGAGAACGTCGCAACTATGTATTGAAGGAGGAGGGATAACAACTGCGCTCTTTGGGGCTACTCTCACCGTAATATAGTAGGAGACGTCAGATTTAGATAAGAATTGGGAGAAGATTTGATGGTTATCCAGAATTACGGTTACTAGTTCCTATAAAGACTCTTCCTTTCTAACCGCCTCGTATCCCTAAACCGTCCTATCAAGTAAAGCTGGCGGTTGAGCATTTAATTGGAGAGAAAAACATTTTGCCTCTTCAGTTGCCTACATAGCCAAATGTTTTTTGGGACAAATTGTTGTGGGTATTTTTCAGCATGATGACATCTTCAGTTGATCCTGCATATCAAGATGTCATTCCACTGTAAGTATCGTTTTAATATTTATTTATTTAATATTTCCTAATATCTTTATTCTTATTTTCCAGTAATTAAGAGAGAAATACGGGATATTTTCCACTCACGTTCAACACATCTTCAACGGCAAGGACGAATTGGTCTCACGGAGGTTGAGGAGGATAAGCTTCTATCCCGAGATTGTAGGAACCGTATTTGACTTATTCATACTTACTTATATTTAAGGGGAAATGGAGACGGAACACACTCACTCCCATAAACGCACACAATTTACACACAAGCTACTTGTAATCCTCTCCATTATCTTCCAAAGTTGTATTCGTGATCATCATAGTGAAACTTTTAAGGTTGGAGACCTAACTCCCGGGGTTTTTTCCAAAGAGGTTATCACCTCTAAGGTTTTCCTCGTTAACAAATCATGGTGTTATTGTTTCTTTTCTTGCTTTTGTTCCATATAATCGAATTCCACAGTCCCCTTCTTATTGTTTAATCCACACACTAGTCAAAGTTAAGATTCAACTAAATTGTTTTTTCTACCAAAACAGTAAGGTCATGATAATCTCAGGTCTAGGGACTAAATGAAGTGACCTTATGAGATTTAATTATGACATTTGACCATGACATAAATCTCATACGGGTCAAGTCCAGTCACTTGTTCTCTAACAAGTACCCATAAATTTAATGTGCATCTCTATGCATATAATCATCATATGATTATCCATTAACATTTATACTAATTATTCTCTTAATAATTAGGAACGGAGATTAGTATAAACAAATATATAAAACATATAATAATCAAATAATAAACATCTCATATAATAATAAATAATGTCAACACATAAGTCTATCAACTATAGGCCTAGGGCATAACACTAATAGTCTCCCACTTGCACTAGGCCCAATCTCCCATGTATCGAATACCCATGGAACTAACATGACCATCATGCTTAGCTTGCGGGAGAGCCTTAGTTAATGGGTCCGCCACGTTGTCATCAGTGTCTACTCTACATATCTTTACGTCTTCCTTTTCACATATCTCTCGGATAATGTGGAAATGTCGAAGTATGTGTTTGGATCTCTGGTGTGACCTTGGTTTCTTTGCTTGTGCAATGGCACCATTGTTGTCACAGTAAAGTTCAATAGGATCTTTGATGCTTGGAACGACTTCCAAATCACTAATGAACTTTTTGATCCAAACGGCTTCCTTAGCTGCGTCAGATGCCGCTATGCACTCAGCTTCGGTTGTAGAATCAGCGACGGTACTTTGTGTTGGGATGTGGAGTCAAAACCATGGATAAAGGATTTGAACCGCGGTCGGAGGAGTTGGTGAGATGGGGCTCAAATTCATTGGAGCAAAAGGGCTTTGCGGTTTTGGCTGTGCGGCTGACCGCATGTGCGGCCGACCGCATGTGTGGCTGACCGCATGTGTGGGTTGGCTGGGCCGGGCCTTGGGCTGATTTGGTTTCCTATCTTGACGAGATCTCCTCTTGCTTGGTGATTCCTTTTGGTAGTAATATTTGGAAGGACTTGTGAAGAAAGAAGATTACTTTCTTGAGTAGGAATCCTTTTATTACTAGGATTTGATTTATTGTTTCCCTATAAATACATGTGATAGCCTAGAGACAAATTGTAACATCGAAAATATTATAGTGAATATTTTGGCTTGGTAGCGCCCCCGGACGTAGTTGTTGTTGCAACGAATCGGGTTAACAATTCTTGTGTGTTCCTTTGTGTGTGATTTACTTTTCGTGTGTGTTGCCCTTATTATTACTCCTAGCTTGGATCCGTTCCGCTGCGGTAATTCACAACAACTGGTATCAGAGCCCTTGGTTTTGTCGAATCATTGGTTGGCTGGTCTTTTGCTATGGATTTCTTGGGAGCTTTGGAGGATGGTAATAAGGTGTTGATCGAAAAGTTTGATGGGGCGGATTTCAATTTTTGGAAGACACAGATCGAGGATGTTTTATGGAACAAGGATTTGTATCTACCATTAAAAGAAAAACCGGCGGACATAGAGGAAGCAAAATTCGAAATCTTGGATCGGAAAGCGTTAGGGCTTGTTAGGCAAACGTTGACCAAGGATGTGGCGAAGAATGTTTTGGAGGCGAAGACTACCATGGAGATGTTACAGATGTTGGCGAGCATGTACGAGGCACCATCGGCGGCGAATAAAGCTCATCTAATGAGGAAGCTATTGAACATAAGGATGGTGGAGGGCATGTCGGCAACAAAGCATATAAGTGAATTCAAATCTGCTGACCCAAGCTGTCTTCCATGGTTTACTCTTGATGACGAGGTACTAGCGTTGATTTTACTTTCTTCTTTACCGGAAAGTTGGGATACATGCGATAGCAGTTAACGTTTCAACAGGAAAAGTGAAGTTGAAGTTTGCGGATGTCGTTGATGTGATTCTTGGCGAAGAAATTCGTAGGAAGAGCAAGGGTGGGACATCGGGGCTAGCACTAAATGTCGGTGAAAAGAGTAAGGGTGGCAAGAAGGTGATTACTTGCTATGATTGTGGGGAGAAGGGGCACTTTAGGAGAAGTTGTCCGAAGCGGTCAGGCAGAGCGAAGGAATTGAATGTTGCTGAGGAGATGGCGGACGTATTAATCTTGGGTGGGAGCAGTTCAACAGATTCGTGGGTTTTGGATTCGGGCTCGACGTTTCATTCATGCACCAGTGCAGAAAGAATGGAGCAGTATGTTCCGGGTGATTTTGGGGTTGTTCGCTTGGGAAACGATCATCCTGTCAAGGTCATTGGAAAGGGGGTTGTTCGGGTCAAAGCAACGGATGGGACTGTTTTACGGCTACGTGATGTGCGACATATTCCGGATTTGAAGAGGAACTTGATTTCCATAAGGCAACTTGATAAGGAGGGTTGTGTGGTGACCTTCGGTTGTGGGACATGGAAGGTAAACCGCGGAGCTAGCTTGGTGGCTCGTGGCGGCGTGGAAAATATGTTGTATACCACATGCAACATGAGTCGTTGGGGGAAACGAAGGCGCATCCCAATGATGAATGGTGGTGGCCGAGATCGCCATGGTGGGAGAAATTTCACTAAACGGTATGTTGGTAGAAAATTGGGTAATGAAGTCGGCCGACGCGGAGCCAATTTGGCCAACATGGGAGCGGGATCTAGAACGGTGATGCGATGGGTTGCAAAGAACACACAAAGGTTCCAAGCTTGTGATTGTGTGGGGCACGTGGATTCGCGCTGTTCAGGATCGATAGTTAGCAAGCAAGTGAGCGGGGATGTGCAGGGAGGATCATTCGGAATGAAGACTCGGAGCATGGTAGAACCGACAGTTATGTTGAAGCGTTGCTCAGCTTCAACTCACTTGGATAACTAGACAAGAGGCCGGGCGCTACCAACGTTTTAGCTGGCCACTGAAATTTGTTTCAAGAAGAGGTATCATGGATGGTTTGTCTCCAGGTGGGAGATTGTTGGGATGTGGAGTCAAAACCATGGATAAAGGATTTGAACCGCGGTCGGAGGAGTTGGTGAGATGGGGCTCAAATTCATTGGAGCAAAAGGGCTTTGCGGTTTTGGCTGTGCGGCTGACCGCATGTGCGGCCGACCGCATGTGTGGTGACCGCATGTGTGGGTTGGGCGGCGGGCCTTGGGCCTTGCGGACCGCGCTGGCCACGATTCTGGGCTGATTTGGTTTCCTATCTTGACGAGATCTCCTCTTGCTTGGTGATTCCTTTTGGTAGTAATATTTGGAAGGACTTGTGAAGAAAGAAGATTACTTTCTTGAGTAGGAATCCTTTTATTACTAGGATTTGATTTATTGTTTCCCTATAAATACATGTGATAGCCTAGAGACAAATTGTAACATCGAAAATATTATAGTGAATATTTTGGCTTGGTAGCGCCCCCGGACGTAGTTGTTGTTGCAACGAACCGGGTTAACAATTCTTGTGTGTTCCTTTGTGTGTGATTTACTTTTCGTGTGTGTTGCCCTTATTATTACTCCTAGCTTGGATCCGTTCCGCTGCGGTAATTCACAACACTTTGCTTGGAACTTTTTCAACTCACAGTGCCTCCATTCAGCATAAATAAAAATCCAGACTGCGATCTGAAATCATCTTTGTCGGTTTGGAAGCTAGCATCTGTATAGCCTTTAACTACAAGATCTTCTTCCATTCCTCCAAAGACCAAGAATACATCCTTAGTTCTTCATATAAGTACTTGAGGATATTCTTGACTGCTATCCAATGTGGTTCGCCGGGATCCGATTGGTACCTACTCGTCATGCTTAGAGCACACGAGACATCGGGTCTAGTACATAACATAGCATACATGATAGACCCAATTGCCGAAGCATAAGAAATACCATTCATTCTCTTTCGCTCATCATTAGTCTTAAGACTTTGAGTCTTGCTAAGAGATATACCATGCAACATTGGCAAGTTTCCCCTTTTAGAATTTTCCATTTGGAATCTTCTAAGAACCTTGTCATTGTAAGTACTTTGACTTAAACCAATCATCCTCTAGGATCTGTCTCTATAGATCTTGATACCAAGGATATTGTTTTGGTAGAAAAAACAATTTAGTAGAATCTTAACTAGGTTTAGTGTGTGGATTGAATAATAAGGAGGGAACTATGGAATTCGATTATATGGAACAAAAGAATGAAAAAGAGAAAATGACAACACGATTTGTTAACGAGGAAAACCTTGGAGGTGATAACCTCTTTGGAAAAAACCCCGGGAGTTAGGTCTCCAACCTTAAAGGTTTCACTATAATAATCACGGTTACAACTTTGGAAGATAATGGAGAGGATTACAAGAGCTTGTGTGTAGAGTGTGTGCGTATGAGCATGAATGTGTTTTTCCGTCTCCATTTCCCCTTAAATACAAGTAGATATGAAAGAGTCAATATAGTTCCTATAATCTCGGCATTTTGGTTTATCACTTCAACCTCCGTGAGACCAAGTCGCCCTAGCCGTTTGAAGGTCTGTTGAACGTGCTTGGAGATTGTTCCGCATTCCTCTCTTAATTACTGAAAGATAAGAATAAAAATATTAGGAAATATTGAACAAGTAAATATTAAAACAATACTTACAGTGTAATGACATCTCGATATGCAGGATCAATTGAAGATGTCGCCATGTTGAAAAATGCCCACAACAGATATATGCAGCTTCGCCCATATCTTTCATTGAAAAGCACTTTCCCAACCAAGACTTGACAGCGCAGTGCGGGGAATGTCATTTCCAATGAGTAAGATATCGTCGACATACAACACTAAAAATAGTGCTACGATCCCACTAATTTTCTTGTATACACAAGGTTCATCTTCGTTCTTTATAAAGCCAAACTCCTTGATTGCTTCATCAAAACGTAGATTCCAACTCCTAGAATCTTGCTTCAATCCATAAATGGATTTCTGCAATTTACACACCTTGTTAGAATTTTTTGGACTGACAAAACCTTCAGGTTGTATCATGTATACCTCCTCAAGTAACTTCCCATTAAGGAAAGCTATTTTGACATCCATTTTCCATATCTAATAGTTATAATATGCGGCTATGGCAATTAAAATTCTAATAGACTTAAGCATAGCTACAGGCGAAAAGGTTTCATCATAGTCGATGCCATGAATCTGCCTATATCCCTTAGCCACGAGCCTAGCCTTATAGGTGTGCACCTTCCCATCCATGTCGGTCTTCTTCTTGAAGACCCATTTGCACCCTATGGTTTTTACACCTTCGGGTGGATCAATCAAGTTCCAAACTTGATTATCAACCATGGATTGTAACTCGGACTTTATGGCTTCTTGCCATTTTTCCGAATCAGGAGCGGACATCGCCTCTTGATAGCAAGTAGGTTCATCATTTTCGATTAACTCCACTTCATCACTTTCCGTAACAAGAAATCCATATCTCTCGGCTCGGATCGTGACCTACCACTTCGGCGAAGAACTTGTACATCTTGAACCGGTTCCACAACTACTTGTGAACTTGGTTCAGTCTCTACCATAGGTTCAATGTTGTTTTTGGGTTCTTGAATTTCTTCGAGATCTATTTTACTCCCATTGGTTCCTTTGCGAAGAAACTCCTTTTCTAAGAAAGTACCATTTCGAGCAACAAACACTTTGTTCTCATTTCGGTTGTAGAAATAGTATTCTTTGGTTTCCTTAGGATAACCCACGAAAACACATTTATCAGACTTAGGTGCTAGCTTGTCAGAAGTTAACTTCTTGACATATGCATCGCAACCCCAAATCTTCATGAAAGACAAACTAGGTTTTCTTCCATGCCACATCTCATATGGGGTCTTTTGAACCGATTTGGTAGGAACTCTGTTTATAGTGAAAGCAGCAGTTTCTAGTGCATATCTCCAAAAGGATAAAGGAAGCTCAACTTGACTCATCATAGAACGAACCATGTCCAAAAAAGTTCTATTCCTCCTCTCAGACACACCATTCCAGTGTGGTGTTTCGGGTGGAGAGAGTTCTGAAATGATTCCACAACTCTTAAGATGACTGTCAAATTCTTGGCTCAAATATTCACCACCTTGATCAGATCGAAGTACTTTAATAGTTTTGCCAAGTTGGTTTTGTACCTCAAAAACATTTGACTATGTTGGCAACTGAAGAGGCAAAATGTTTTTTCTTTTGAATTAATGGTCCAACTGTCCGCTCTGCTTGATGGGACGTGTTGGAAGACGTGGCGTTGAAATGGACGGTTGGGGAGAAGAGTTATTTTTGAAAAGGAACTCTTTTTCTTTTTATTAACCGCTTGAGAGGATAAATTAATCTTCTCAAAGCTTCTTTTCACCTCCGTTGGCCCACGGCGCCGTTCGTCTCCAAGGTAAAATTCCTCCGTCTCTCGCCTTCTCTCTTTGTTTATTTTTCTCTTTTTGCTTTGTCAACCATGGGTAAAACGAGGTTGTCTGCGTCCAAACCCAAGAAAGCGTCATCCCCACAAGGTCCCGTAGAAATTAATCTCAACGATTTTGTTTGCGGAAATCTTCTCACTAAACCAGCGAAGAAACTTGTTTGTTCAACGATTCTCAAATAGAGTCCATAAAACAACAATGTTGCTTCCCAAGTGGTGCAATTTTTCATCCTTTTTCCATAAAACTTAGGTCTGACCACATTTCCCTCAAATGGATCTGTTTCTTTGAATATCCCTTCCTTCTAGGGTTTAGTTACCCTTTTCCTCTGTTGGTTACTGAGTTCTTTCGAAAAACTCAACTGGCTTATGCTCAACTTATGCCAATGGCTTGGCGAGTGTGTGCTGTTGTCCTCAAAGTAAACCGAGAAAACGGACTAAACCTAGGGCTTCCCGAAATTGCCTATTCCTATGATCTTCAACTTTTTGGTTCCAAAAGTTACCTTTTTAGAAAGAAATCGGTAGAAATCCTTTGATGAGCACCACATCGTCCAGTGATAGGGGATGGAAGAATAGATTTTTCTTTGTTGATAGGACGTCGATTGGAGAAAAGGATGAGATATCGAAGCAATGGAACAAGGGAGGTACTTAAATTCTTACTCTTGTGACTTCCTCGTTCTTGAGACAAACCGAATTGTAATTGTTCTTGCTTTTATGTAGATATTGATTGGGGAGAATTGTTTCCACCTGCCAAAGACACTCTAGCCAAAATCGAAGAGTTTTTCAGTCTCCCTCTCGATAAGAGGTCTCCCAAAGGTTTGTTGGAAGCTTCGTCGACTATTCCGAGAGGATATAAAGGCTTCTACTTCGTAATTATGTCCTTTGGTAAGCTTGGTATCTTGTTACCTTTGATAAGCGTCATCAATTCGATGTGTTATTCGTTATTGACAATATCTCTATGTCCATGCGGTCTCCAAACCGGTAGTTTCGGTGGTCGACTTTGACCTGGATGATATTGAAGCCCTGCTCTCTGAACCCGTTGTCAAGATTGAAAAGAAACCTCCACCTGCTCCTAAGAAGAGTCTTGTTCCTGACGAAAGCATTGGTATTGGCTCTAGGGTGAGGAAGAGAAAAGCTAGCCAAGAGGAAGTGATCGAGGTTGTAGACTCCTTTGATGGAATGTCAGCGGGAGATTTCAAGAAGAAATTCATGAGCCTTGCTAATGGGGTAAGACACCATTAATTGGATATTGAATAGTTTCAAAGGTTGTTATAACATTTAGTAATATCAAGATGTCATTTTTCAGACTGTAGGGTACGTGGAGGAATTGGCAAAAGAAGTTGAAATGGTAAAGAAGAAGTCCAAAGCTGACCTCGCTTTGGTCAGGAAGGAGAAGTTGGCATCAGATAATAAGGTGAAGGAATATGAGAAGACTATAGAGCAATTAAGCAAGTCAGTGGGAGAACATGAGCAGGACGGTGAAGGACTTATTGAATAGTCTCGGCGAAAAGTGAGGATGACCACAACAAGGAGATAGCGAAGTGAGGAATTCTTGCAAACTAGATGCAAATAAGACTGTTTCTCAATGCAAGGTGAAGATGATGAAGGAATATCGGGAAGGAAGGTGGCGCTTGGGATATCAATAGGGAATGTGCCTATCTGTTCAAGTTGACAGGTGAGGTGACGGACGAGGGCGAGGTGTCGTCAAGTCCGTATGAAACGATTGTCAAGGATGCACCAGCAGTTGGAGAAGTGACACGGATGCAACACTGCGGCGAAGCCACCTAAACAAAAAGAAGGTAAAACAACTTGGTTCTTGGTATTTTGTTAAGGTTTACTGGGGTGGAATCCCTTAAGACAATTTTTATTTTCGTTTGGTTTGTAATGGGTCCATAAGGACTAAAGACAATCTTTTTTATGTGTTGGGTTGGTCCAACACTTGTGCACGTTTACTGTTGGTAGTTCGGATACTTTATGGTTTCTTTAGTTTAGTTATGGTTTAATAGTTTTCAAGCACGTCAAGGCTTGTTTCTTTTGGATAATTTTTTGTATGGCGACATGATAGTATGTCAAAATGATAGATACTTAGGATGACCTTTATACGTCATAAACCGTAGATACTTAGATGACACGTATATGCCATAAACCATAGATACTTAGATGACACGTATATGCCATAAACCGTAGATACTTAGATGACACGAATATGCCATAACCATAAGAATAATACTTAAGATCAATCATCTAGCGAGTGGGAATGGGTAAGCTATATGAGTTTACCCATATAGGCCCACCCCACACCTCAATTAGTGAGATAACTTGCGCTCCAGGCGAAGGTGTGGTAACCTAACTTCTTAAGAAAGAGGTAATTAACTCTTTAAACCTTAGAAGGGATTGTGTACCTTTACTTGAGAAGAGATGGCCAGTCTCTAACGGAGGAGAAATTGTTGTTCCTTGCGTGCATTCGATATGTCCCCATGTAAATGTGTCAATACCTCATAATATAGAAACACGTTAAAAACGGACGCCAACTAAAGTTGACGTCTCTCCACAAAGTGTATTAGCGACATCTTAACTTGTAAATAATAAAAAAGATGCATAGGAGAAAAGAAAGGTTGTAAAGAATTAAAAGACGATTCATACCTGGAAAGATGAGTTCATGGGAAATCATATTTAAATGTAATACCTTTTGAGATGAATGGCGTTCCAACTTCGCGGTATCATTTGGCCATCCAAGGTTGCAAGGCGATATGCTCCTTTTCCGGCTTGTGCATCTATTAAGTAGGGTCCCTCCCATTTTGGGGCGAGCTTGCCTGCATTGGGATCCTTGGTATTTTGGAATGCCTTTCGTAGGACTAAGTCTCCTACTTGAAACCTTCTAACCCTTACATTTTTATTGTAAGATCGGGCTACCCTTTGCGTCTGTTGCCATGCGAACTTTGGCCATGTCCCTTAGCTCGTCCACGGTATCCGGGTCATGTATCAAGATGTCTTTATTATGTTCGGATGTCGATGTATCTTGCCGTTGGTACAAGGACCTGTGGAATAACAGATTCGGTTCCAAATACAAGTGAATAGGGGTTTGACCGGTAGCATTCTTAGATGTCGTCTGTCGGCCCATAGGACCATTGGTAACTCTTACGCCCAACGTCCTTTCTTACGGTTTAGTCTCTTTTTAAGTTCTTGATTATTATTTTGTTGCTAGACTCTGCTGTCCATTGGCTTAAGGGTGAACAGGCGAAGATGTCACCATCTTAACACCCCAAGATGTCAAGAAATCTTGGGTCCTCTTCTTGATGAATTGAGAGCCGTTGTCACAAATTATCTACGATGGAATTCCGAATCGAAATTTGAATATGTTCCTTTTGATAAAAGATATCACTTCTTTGTCACGAACTTGCACATATGCCTCGGCCTCTACCCATTTAGAAAAGTAGTCTGTCATGGCCAAAAGAAATACTCGTCCCCCTGGTGCTATGGGAAGTTTTCCTACTATGTCCATTCCCCAAACCATAAAAGGCCATGGTGACGGGATAGGATGTAGCGGTTCGGTGGGGTGCGGGATGTCCCCATGTCGTTGACGGGAATCACATTTCTTTGCGTAGTCAACGGCATCTTTTCTCATTGTAGGCCGAAATATCCCATTCTAAGAGCTTTAGTATGTAAACTTACGCCCGGTATGATTTCCACAATCTCCTTCGTGCGGCTCCTTGAGAACTTTGATGGGCTCTATACGCCTCTAGACATCTTAAGTAGTGACTGCGTGATTTTCTAAACAAGAGATTATCAATAAGTACATATTTAGATACTCTTACCACTGAAGGCTCTTGCATTTTCTCCTCGGCCAGGATCGTATCATCTAAGAGATATTTGATAATAGGAGGCATCCCAAGAGGTTCTTTGCGGGAGAGGCAAGTATGTCGGCATCCGGGCGAACATCTCAAGATGGTCAATTCTTTGGGATGTCAACATGTATGATTGGGATCTTGGTTTGTGAGAAGCTTTTGAAGGCTGAACCCAAGTTTGCGAGCATACGCTTGAGAATTTTCTTCCCGTGGGATTTGTTCCAAGGAAAATGTTTTGAATTTGGCCGAAATAATTTTTACAATTTCCAAATATGTTGTCATCTTAGCGTTTTTCGCGACGTAGGACCCGTTGTGCTTGATTAACAATTAGTAATGAATCCATGAACACCCGGATATGCTTGACATCTAAGTCTTGGGCTGCGATTAAACTGCAATTAGAGCCTCATACTCTGCTTCATTGTTGGTAGCCTTGAAGCGCAGCGATAGATTGTGGTATTATGTCCCCTTGTGGCGATTTTAGTACAACTCCAAGACTGTACCTCTCATGTTAGAAGCACCGTCCGGTGTAGAGAGTCCAAATTTTTAGGATGTCATCATCTTGAAGTTGTTGTACTTCCAATTCCACCTCTTGTTGTAGGGTTGGTGAAATCGGCCACAAAATCGGCCGGGGCTTGGGATTTTATTGCGGTTACGGGCTCGTACTTGATGTCGTATGTGCTTAATTGTACGAGACCATTTCGCCATTCGACACGACATCTCTGGTTTTCTCATGACATTCTTAATAGGATAGTTAGTGCGTACAATAATAGTATGTGTTTCAAAATAGTGCCTTAACTTAATAGAAGCGATTATCAAAGCTAAAATTAATTTTTGTAAATGAGAATACCTGGTCTCGGCATCTAAGAGTGTCTTACTTATATAGTAGATGGGTTCTTGATTACCATCTCGTTACGTCACCAAGGCTGCGCTTACGGCGCCTTCGGACCTTGCTAGGTAGATGTAAAGATGTTCTTCCATCGAGGTTTGGCCAATAAGGGAGGTGTCGACGAGGTAAGTTTTGAGCTCTGAAAAGCTTCTTCATGTTGTTCCTCCCATTGGAACTTCTTGTTCTTTCTTAAGATGTCGTAGAAAGGTTTGCATCGATACGAGGATTTGGAAATGAATCTAGTGAGTGCGGCAATTTTCTGTCAATCTTTGGACGTCCTTGACGGATTGAGGTGATGACGAGGTTGAGAATAGCGCGTATTTATTAAGGCGGCTTCAATGCCTCTTTTATTAACCATATAACCCGAAACTTGCCGGCCTTCATTCCGAAGTTGCATTTAGCTGGATTAAGTTTCATATTGAAACAATCCAAGATGTCAAAAGCTTGAGAGAGGTTGCTTATGTGATCCTCGGCCTTCTTGGATTTTACTACCATGTCGTCGATGTATACCTCCATTGTGTCCCCAATCGATCCTTAAACATCTTGTTGACGAGCCTTTGATACGTTGCACTGCATTTTTAGTCCAAAAGGCATGGCAATATAACAATAAATACACAGTGGGGGTTATGAAGGCGGTGTCCTCTTGGTCGAGATGGTTCCATACGAATTTGTTGAAATCCGAGGACGCGTCCATGAAAGTGAGGAGTTCGTGAGCCGAAGTGGCATCAACTAATGAATCTATGTGCGGCAAAGGGAAAGGATCTTTTGGGCGAGGCTTTATTTAAGTCGGTGAAGTCGCGCTAAACTCGCCATTTCCCGTTTCTCTTCTCTACCACAACCACATTCGCCAACCATCTTGGATAATCGACCTCCCGTATCATGTTGGCTTTGAGTAAGCGCTCTACCTCCTCCTTGATGATCGATTTACGGTTTTACGCAAACTTTCTACGTTTACGGTGCACTTTGGTTTAAAGCTAGGATCTATGTTAAGTTTGTGAGTGATGACATCTTTGCTAATGCTGTCATGTCATCATGTTTCCAAGCGAAACTCTTTATTACGCTTCTTAATAGGTTCACAAGATTCACTTCTATATGCGACGGGATGTCGGTGCCAATAAGTACTTTGATGTCGGGTTGGAAGGATCTAACAATACTTCTTTCACATCATCCTCCCTAGCTTCCAGGACTTCACGTACTTTCCTCGGTAATTGCTATGCTTGTTTTGGAGATGTAGACGCCTTCATTGAAGTTTTGTAACATTCCTTGGCCACTGTTGATCCTTTGTAAATCTTAGCGACACCCCGAGGTGTTGGAAACTTCACACTGCGATGGTAAGTGGAGGTACGACCTTCATTAGTGAATCCACGGTCTTCCAAGAATGACATTGTAAGATGTTGCGCAATCAATTACGCAGAACCGCTCCATGGTGTTGAGGCCCTTTGAGTATATTGGAAGCTTTATCTCCCCACCGTTTCTTTGACTTCACCTTTGAAGCCTACCGGCCTTGAAGACTTTTTGACAATGTCCGGTCACAGGATGTTCATTTCCTTAAGGGTACCCAAACATAATAAGATTGACGGGCTGCCCCATCTACAGAATACGTCGTATTGTACGGTTAGCGTCTGCAAGGAAATAACCAGGCCGTCATGATGGGGTTCCGGCAAGTTATCACGATCACTTTCATCAAAGGTAATTGGATCCGGGCAAGGTGTCGACATCTTGGGTGTCTCTACGGCTTTTCCTCTTTTGACTCCTTAGCGTGTCGTTTTGCGGCGAGAATAGGATGTTCCACATATTTACGAGCCTCCAGCTGATGAAGTTGATCACCTTTGTTGATCTTTGGGGAGAAAGCGGCCTTTCGGCTTCATGAGGAGCTTACGCATTTCGGCCTTCTTCTTTACGGATCCCAACAACTCCTTAAGATGTCCTTTCGAGAGTAAGTAAGCGATCTCCTTTCTTAACGCGATGCGAGTCTTCGATAACGTGTCCAAAGTCTTCATGGTAAGCGCACCATTTTGATTTGTCACGCCATCACGTGGTTTTGTCCGTTTTCTTTGGCCATCGGCTTTGTCTCCTAGGTTGCCCATTGCACAAAGTACACTGAAATGTCAACGAGAAAAACAATAATCGAAATGTTAGGCACATTATCACTATCTTCATCCTCACCGTCTACCGAATTAATTTTGCTAGTGTCAATTCTCGGATAAGGATTGGGACGGTTGTTCCTGCGATGGGACGATTCGGTCTTTACGTCGGGATGGTCATATGTCGACGTCTTGGATGACGACTTCGATCTTCGCATCTCATCTTCCTCCGAGTCTTATGAACCTTAATGCCACTGCTCCTGACTTCTTCTAGCCGCTTACAAGGAGTCATTACCAAATCTTGATAATCTTGTGAATCTTTCTTCAACCCCATTTTGAATGCTTACGTGTCGACATGTCAAGATTGGGAATTTCTAACACCTCCTTATTGAACCAGATGGACATAATCCTTCGAGTCTCATTAGGGCTTTGGGTCACATTGTAGAGATCACTTGTCAACTTTTCAAATTGTCGATTGCATGAGAATTGGTTATAGAACATGTTGATGAAATTTGGGCGTATGAACCAATTGAACCTAGGGGTTGCCTAATCGGCCATTTGAGAGCTGGTCCGGACAAGGTGGATCCAAATCCACTGCATAAGCGAGGCCTCCGTGCTTGAAGCGGGATATGGATTATGTCCATCTTTTCTTGATAGTGTGCAACATGCTCCTGCAGGTCCGTGGTGCCATCGTACAACTTCATAGATGGTACGCTGAAACGCTTCGGGATGTCGACATTTGCAATTCTTGGGACAAACCGGGATTGATTGTAACTTGATTTTGGGTCTTGGTTGAATTGGAGGAGTTACACACAGCACGTTCATTATCGGCTCTACGAGATCTGCATCTATTTAGCTAGTGGGTTTTCTGCAAAGGGTCGGCCATAGGAATACGATTGAAATTATTATTATTGAAAAGATTATTTAGCAAACCGAGAATCGTCCGTAGTAGTCGTGACAGTAGTGTTGTCTATAAATGGAATGAATGGGGTGAATCTGCGGAAGATGGCGTCAATGGGGTGTCCCCGAGGTAAAGATGTCGACATCATTAAAGATGTCGGCGGATGAGTTTGAGGAGGGCGCCCATTGGAATGAATTCACTCTGCGAAATGTAGATCCTCCGGTGTTGTCAAAGTTGAGGACCCTTGCACGCGGTGGTGATATGTTCTCAAGCCGAGATGCGATGAGTTTGTTGGTCTTTCTGCATCTTAATCATGGAATTGGTCAACACCTTCGAATTGTTGTCTTCTTTGGTCCAACCTTTGATTCAACCTGGTTAGGATACTCCGGATGTCAGCATCTGCATTGGAAGAGGTTGCCCCCTTTTGTGGAGTCTTCGTAGGTTGAGTTGGCTGAGACCCGGTCTGAGGAGGTGGTGGTAACAAGCTGGTTCTACCTCCTGATGTGGGAATAACGGCGGGACCTTTCCCGGCGGTGGACACATTGGAGGGTGCAGACATAGTGAATTTGGTTAGGAAATGTTTCAAATAACCGATAAACCACGAGGCCCCTCGGTGGGCGCCAAATTGTTTTGGTAGAAAAAGCAATTTAGTAGAATCTTAACTAGGTTTAGTGTGTGGATTGAATAATAAGGAGGGAACTATGGAATTCGATTATATGGAACAAAAGAATGAAAAAGAGAAAATGACAACACGATTTGTTAACGAGGAAAACCTTGGAGGTGATAACCTCTTTGGAAAAAACCCCGGGAGTTAGGTCTCCAACCTTAAAGGTTTCACTATAATAATCACGGTTACAACTTTGGAAGATAATGGAGAGGATTACAAGAGCTTGTGTGTAGAGTGTGTGCGTATGAGCATGAATGTGTTTTTCCGTCTCCATTTCCCCTTAAATACAAGTAGATATGAAAGAGTCAATATAGTTCCTATAATCTCGGCATTTTGGTTTATCACTTCAACCTCCAGTGAGACCAAGTCGCCACTAGCCGTTTGAAGGTACGATTGAACGTGCTTGGAGATTGTTCCGCATTCCTCTCTTAATTACTGAAAGATAAGAATAAAAATATTAGGAAATATTGAACAAGTAAATATTAAAACAATACTTACAGTGTAATGACATCTCGATATGCAGGATCAATTGAAGATGTCGCCATGTTGAAAAATGCCCACAACAGATATATGCAGCTTCGCCCATATCTTTCATTGAAAAGCACTTTCCCAACCAAGACTTGACAGTCTGTAGTGCAGGAATGTCATTTCCAATGAGTAAGATATCGTCGACATACAACACTAAAAATAGTGCTACGATCCCACTAATTTTCTTGTATACACAAGGTTCATCTTCGTTCTTTATAAAGCCAAACTCCTTGATTGCTTCATCAAAACGTAGATTCCAACTCCTAGAATCTTGCTTCAATCCATAAATGGATTTCTGCAATTTACACACCTTGTTAGAATTTTTTGGACTGACAAAACCTTCAGGTTGTATCATGTATACCTCCTCAAGTAACTTCCCATTAAGGAAAGCTATTTTGACATCCATTTTCCATATCTAATAGTTATAATATGCGGCTATGGCAATTAAAATTCTAATAGACTTAAGCATAGCTACAGGCGAAAAGGTTTCATCATAGTCGATGCCATGAATCTGCCTATATCCCTTAGCCACGAGCCTAGCCTTATAGGTGTGCACCTTCCCATCCATGTCGGTCTTCTTCTTGAAGACCCATTTGCACCCTATGGTTTTTACACCTTCGGGTGGATCAATCAAGTTCCAAACTTGATTATCAACCATGGATTGTAACTCGGACTTTATGGCTTCTTGCCATTTTTCCGAATCAGGAGCGGACATCGCCTCTTGATAGCAAGTAGGTTCATCATTTTCGATTAACTCCACTTCATCACTTTCCGTAACAAGAAATCCTTATCTCTCGGCTCGGATCGTGACCTACCACTTCGGTGAAGAACTTGTACATCTTGAATCGGTTCCACAACTACTTGTGAACTTGGTTCAGTCTCTACCATAGGTTCAATGTTGTTTTTGGGTTCTTGAATTTCTTCGAGATCTATTTTACTCCCATTGGTTCCTTTGCGAAGAAACTCCTTTTCTAAGAAAGTACCATTTCGAGCAACAAACACTTTGTTCTCATTTCGGTTGTAGAAATAGTATTCTTTGGTTTCCTTAGGATAACCCACGAAAACACATTTATCAGACTTAGGTGCTAGCTTGTCAGAAGTTAACTTCTTGACATATGCATCGCAACCCCAAATCTTCATGAAAGACAAACTAGGTTTTCTTCCATGCCACATCTCATATGGGGTCTTTTGAACCGATTTGGTAGGAACTCTGTTTATAGTGAAAGCAGCAGTTTCTAGTGCATATCTCCAAAAGGATAAAGGAAGCTCAACTTGACTCATCATAGAACGAACCATGTCCAAAAAAGTTCTATTCCTCCTCTCAGACACACCATTCCAGTGTGGTGTTTCGGGTGGAGAGAGTTCTGAAATGATTCCACAACTCTTAAGATGACTGTCAAATTCTTGGCTCAAATATTCACCACCTTGATCAGATCGAAGTACTTTAATAGTTTTGCCAAGTTGGTTTTGTACCTCATTTTGAAATATTCGAAATATCTCAAATGATTCACTTTTATTTTTCATTAGATAAACATATTCAAATCTACTATAATCATCAGTGAATGTTATGAAGTACCGAAATCCTCCCCTAGCATCGCTACTCATAGGCCCA
This sequence comes from Adenophora triphylla var. japonica, assembly GCA_022495995.1. Taxonomy (NCBI): domain Eukaryota; kingdom Viridiplantae; phylum Streptophyta; class Magnoliopsida; order Asterales; family Campanulaceae; genus Adenophora; species Adenophora triphylla. Next base: position 341,905 of record JAFEMH010001104.1, on the reverse strand, counting down.
CATACATCGGTATGTATGAGTCCTAATAAGTCGTCCACCCTTTCAACAGTTTTGGTAAATGGTTCCTTGGTCATCTTGTCAAGTAAACAAGATTCGCATGTCTCATATGATTCATAATCATGTGAGTCTAAAAATCCATCTTTGTGGAGTTTAGAAATGCGTTTCTCATTTATATGGCCAAGACGACAATTCCATAAGTAAGTGTGGTTTACTTCATTGGATTTAGATCTCTTGTTAATGTTATAGACATCATTATCACGATTTTCAACATCAAGGGTATAAAGTCCATTGAATGAAATAGCAGTACAATAATGCATATAACTCTTGTAAATGGAAAACTTCTTATCACATATAAGAAAATTAAAACCTTCATTATCCAAACATGAAATCGAAATAATAATCCTTCTTAAAGCTGGAACGTAATAACAATTGTTCAAAACAAGTATTAGTCCACTAGGTAAAGCAACTTCATAAGTTTCTACGGCTAATGCAGCAACTCTTGCTCCATTCCCCACACGTAGGTCCACTTCACCTTCCTTAAGCATCCTTCTATTCTTTAGACCCTGCACATTTAAACAAATGTGAGTTCCATATCCGGTATCCAATACCCAAGAACTAGAAGTAGATAGGAATATATCTATAACAAAGATACCTAAAGTCGAAGCAACTCCTTTGCTCTTCTTCAGTGCTTCCTTGTATTTTGAGCAGTTTCTCCTCCAATGTCCAATCTCATTGCAATGGAAGCAGACTGCGTCCTCTTGGGACTTGGGCTTAGCCTCTTTTAGTTTGGCACCCTCTTTGGGTTTGGCAACATTTGCCTTAGGATTATCAACCTTTGCCTTTCCTTTACCCTTGAAACCCTTCCCCTTGTTAACCATTAGCACTTGGTCAGTTTTCTTCTCGACTATATTGGTTTCCGCAGTGTTCAACATTTGAACTAACTCGGAAAGGTTTTTATTCATGCCACCCATGTTATAGTGAATTATGAAATTACTAAAACTTTTGGGCAATGAATTCAATATTATGTCGGTAGCCAACTCTTGGCTAATTGGAAAACTGAGCCTTTCAAGATGCTCAATGTGGCCCTTCAACTTTAGAGCATGGGGACCAACAGCTTGTCCTTCACTCATCTTACATGAGGTCAAGACCTTAACTGTGTTATACCTTTCTTGCCTAGCTTGTACTTGGAACATTTCCATCAGTCGATTGTTCAGATCAACTGTCCCCAAGTGCTCAAGATCCTTCTGAAGGTTCTTGCACATGGCGGAGAGCATGAGTCATCCAACATCTGTAGAATCACGCTTGTGCTTCAGATATTGATCCTTCACTGCCCTGGTAGCATTGGCAGAAGGTTCTCGTGGAATAGGTTCCTCGAGAACGTACAGTTTTTCCTCTTGCCTGAGAACAATTCTCACGCTACGGATCCAATTCATATAGTTTGTACCATTCTCTTCCAACTTCTCCTTCTCAAGGAGAGATCGCAGTAACAGATGATTATTGTTTGATGCCATTTATTCTACAAAAAGATATACATAAAATATGAACACATATAAGTAAACATATCATATGAGAAATATAATGCATTTACATAAAATGCTCCCACTAAATTATACACCTTCCAATGCAAATAAGCATAATATACATTTAATGGGCTAAGATCCAACTTTAATTTAATTTCAAGTTTGCTATGGCAAACCGCTCAAAACTAAATTAATTAGGTAGAAACATCAATCATATCACATATATGACTCTTAGATCTTTTATGAGATTTATTCAAGACATCATATGTCTAGGCATATTTTAATCTCATCTTATGCCTTGGGTCCAAAACCATTTTGATAACCCAATTAAGTTCATTCACTTTAAACGTATAGGAACCACCATTTCCTCATCTTGCTCGCAAACGAATAGAATCAAAGTACCTTGCTATGGCAAGCCCACCCAAAATTATCCGAATGGTCTCAAGTGTTTTAATCATGAATTGGCATAAAGAACTTAAAAGTTAAATGAAGGTTCTTTAAAGTAGATTATAAGCACATCAGCAAAGATAGTCATAACTGTGCACCAGGTAAGTTCCCAGGAAGATAGGTGAGCCACAAGGACTACTTAAGTACCAAATCTCTCCTTTGACAGAACTTTCCTAGACATGCACAATCAGAAATCAGCTCTAATTTGCAACATAATCAATACCTTTTATAAACAATCAATTTCCTTTTAAATTTTGCGTAATATGACTTGTTTCTCATAAACAATCATAAACCAAAATCTTAATGTTTAAATCTTGAATATTCAGGAAATCATAATACAATGTTTCAACTAAACATCTAAAATTCTTAGTACATAAGAACACATAATTCATGCATCGCAACAATTAATAAAATCATATTTTTTTAAATTAACTATGCATGCATAAATAATGAATTAATCTAGCATAGCCCTATAAACTTGATTTCTATAAATTTACAGCATCCAGATTAATACATAAACATATCAGATTGTAAAACACATTCACAGATTAGCAGAATTGTCTAACATAGTGACTATGCCCAGATTGGGCTTGATTTGTCGCGTGACAGAGACTCCCAGAGTCCTGTTCGGTCGCACGACCTAAAGAGGCCATCAGCCATGATCTGTCGCGTGACATAGACCTACTATGTCGTGGACACCATGAAGCCAGATGCAGATTTGTAGAATTCAATCAATTCTAAATCACAGAGCAATTAAATCATGCAAACGACTTTTATCAATAGAACACAATTTAGGCATATTATTTCAAAAACAATCAATCTATCGCATACATAACATGCAAAAGAACATATAAACGATTTATATTACTTTTCTAGCATGTTAATTCAAACTTAATGATACGAACGGGGCTCTGATACCATTATTGACTTTTATGGGTCCATGCGCAGCAGAATTAAGCATCTAATTAACACAAAACCCAAGAGCCTAGGATCCGTCCTATATAATTAAATTGAAACCTATGAGATAGAAATAACCAACCTTGAACGCTTTCCGTTCTTGAGCTATCGAGCGGTTTATTGATGTGATTCTGAGTACAAACTTCGAACCTAGGCCTTGATCGTTGAACGAGCGAAGACCCTCTTTTAGTATCCACGCCTTCGAATGAATCAAGAACGATTTCTTGATGATTGCTAGATCAAAAATCTTGAAGAATATTGAGAATTATGTTGTGAATTTCTTTTCAGAATTTCGACTAGCTTTTTAGGGCTGACAGACTGTTATATTTATACTACTTTAGCATCAATATTTGTTTCCTAATCAAATTAGGAAACCAGTCCGAAAATACCTCTATGGTCTTTGAGTGTCGCACGACCAGACGAGTCCCATGGACTAGTTCTGTCGCGTGATACACTAAGTCACATCAGGTTTCTCTCAATCATTCTTCCTCTAGTTTATTCAATTCATTCTAGTTGTGTGTGACCCAATAGGATTACATTATGTTGGCAATGAGCTCAATCATATCGACTCTCATAAGACATAAGCGGACTCTAGCAAGCCATTATGTCTACCCAAATAATATAACGTAAGAGTTCACGTTTTCAATGGTACACTTCCATTTCTTCCTTTGCCTCATGATGTTATATTGAACACAAGTCATGGTCCTCGTCAACTTGTCTTTGTTCAATGCTTTCTCGATTCTGAGTATAATGATAATTCCAATCACATTGGTTTATGGCCATACACTTTCATCATTATCACTCATCGAGGGGCCCAAGCAAAACATCTCTCTTACGAGGGACAAATTCCATCTTGACTTATCATCCTTCCCATCATGAATCTGATCATGCCAAAATTAGCCTTTATAAATATCGTGTTAAGATATCGTTTGACTAAAATCAAACATGACTTTTATCATATGTAAGGTCATGATAATCTCAGGTCTAGGGACTAAATGAAGTGACCTTATGAGATTTAATTATGACATTTGACCATGACATAAATCTCATCCGGGTCAAGTCCAGTCACTTGTTCTCTAACAAGTACATAAATTTATTGTGCATCTCTATGCATATAATCATCATATGATTATCCATTAACATTTATACTAATTATTCTCTTAATAATTAGGGATGGAGATTATTATAAATAAACATACAAAACATATAATAATCAAATAATAAACATCTCATATAATAATAAATAATGTCAACACATAAGTCTATCAACTATAGGCCTAGGGCATAACACTAACAGAAGAGACATGGAAGAGAAAGGCGGCAAAGCGAGCGGTGCCTAGCTTGATTGAGGAGAAGAAGAAGCTTGCAGATTGTTAGGTTTTGCATGTGGATGGCTCATCATCAAATGATAGGGGAGGTGCAGGAATAATTTTGGTGTCACCTGATGAGGAGTGTAAATATGAGAAGGCGTTCTGATTCAAGTTTCGGTGTCAAACAACCAGGCAGAGTATGAAGCTTTAATAGCGGGAATTGAATTGGCGAGAGATATTGGGGTGAACAGGATTATTGTTCATTCGGATTCTCAGCTGATTGTAAATCAGGTTAGGGGCGAGTATGGGGTGTTAAATTTAGTTTTGATAAAGTATTGTAATTTGGCGAGAAGTATTCTGAGCGGGTTTGAATTTTGGGAGTTGGTGAAAATTGATAGGGCTGAGAATTCTCAGGCAGATGCTTTGAGCAGGGCAGTCGGAGGCGAAATAAATGAGGTGGCTAGTGAGCTAATGGTCAAATATGTTAGCATGCCGGCAATCAACAGGCATGTAATTATGGAGATTGAGGAGGCGGAAAGAAATTGGGTAACCGAAATGAAAGATTTTTTAGACAAGGGAGAGTTGCCGCCAGATGAAGAAAAGGCAAAGTTGGTAAAGGTGACCTTGCCGTGGTTTACAATCCAGGATGGTATTTTGTATAGAAAGTCATTTTCAAAGCCTCTGATGAGATGTATAGAGCCAAGCATGGTGCCAAAAGTTTTTGTTTGAGATCCATGAAGGCGTGTGCGGAGGCCATCCTGGGGCGAGATCTTTGGCTGAGAATGTTTTGTTTCATGGATATTACTGACCTAGTTTGAGGAAGGATGCTGAAGATTATGTGAAGAAGTAAGAGAAGTGCCAAAGGCACGGGAATATTCTGAGGCAGCCAGCGACTAAGCAGACCCTGATTGTAGCAACATGGCCTTTTGACATGTTTGGGATAGACTTGATTGGGCCATTCCCAAAGGGCAAGGGAGGATGTTAGCATGTGGTTGTCGCAGTGGATTATTTTACAAAGTGGACTGAAGCAAATGCTCTGGCGACAATCAACGAGGATAATGTAATAAAATTTGTTCAAGAAAATATTTGGTGTAGATATGGGCTGCCTAGAGCTATCATTTCTGATCATGGGACACAGTTTGGGAAGTAGTTTTCAGCGGAATGTGCGAGAATGAATGTGAAGCACTGGATGGTGGCAGTATATAGGCCACAATGCAATGGGCAGGCTGAGGCGGCAAATAAGTAAATCATTGCCGCCCTTTGCAAGAATTTAGAAGGAAGAGGGGGTGTCTGGTTGGAGGAATTGCCGACGGCGTTGTGGTATATCAGAAAAGTCCTGCTTTTTAACAGGCATAGAAAATACCTGGCTTAAGAGTTCCAGGCAAGATGGAACAATAGTGGAACATGAAAGTTTGGCTAAGGAATATTATCGCATATGCAAGTGGCATCAAGTGTACGAATTGTCACAGAAATGATGGGCTTCAAGCGCGGCTTGTTGCATGACCTTGACGCAGGATTGTCGCAGGAATTTGATTTGTAATGTGGTTTGTAATATGTTTTGTGATGCGTTTTGTCAAAAATAGTCGCAAAAGCAGGTAAAGCAATATGGTGAGAATCATGACTAGGGAGTAAGGCTGCCTAAAGACCAGTCTCACTCTTTTGAAGGGAGTAGTATGTATATAGAGATAAGATGGTTAGATTGAATCTTTGATAAACTATCAAAGCAAAAATTAAAGTTGTCGAAAGATAAGACATGCGACATGCAAAAGATAAAATTTAAAGCAAGTTATAGAAACCAAAGCAATGTAATATAAATCAACGCAGCCAAGTCACAAATGGCGACATTTGAAATACAGAAGGGCGAGATTAAAAGGAAGAAACCATGCATAAAGAAAAGGTAAAGTCACAAAACCGCGACAACCAGAGTACCAAGATCAAAAGTTAAACGACAGAATGAAAATTGTTTAAGTACAAACCCAAGATAAAAATTAAACTGTTTGCGCCAATTACAATCATAGTGTAAGAAGATTAATTGCCATCATAGGCATCATTGAGAGGGTCTTTGTTTTTCTGTGAAAGGTCGAACCAAGCAGGAATTATGTTGTCAGCACGGATGATGGGAACGGACCAAGGAGCCCTGCCTAGAACTGCATCTTCCTCTACCAGCTGGGTTAGTTCATCTTCGATGTAAGGAACAAGGTTATGTCCCTTACGGCTATGATCACTAAAGATTGTCTCTGAACCCCACTTGGCTAGCCTGGCGGGGGTGATAGCGGGAAGTTGATCGGCATCTGCGGCAATGGATCTCAGTATATGTAGGATCGCATTGTCGTATGCATCCATCGTTTCAGTCTCAACTTTCATTTTCGCCTCGGCAAGATCATTCTTCAGCTTGGTAACTTGATTAGCCTTGACAAAATTGTCAACTCTAATCCGCTCATTTTCTGTTGCAAGATTCGCGAGATTGTCTTCAGCATCCTTTTGCTTTTTGTCCATCTCTTCTCGATAGGCATTTCTCGCCTTGATCTCCTCCTCTAGATCAGCATCTGCTTTCATTTTCTAAGATTTTAAATCTTTAATTGTCACTTCCCGCCTAGCTACTCGTTTTCGCAAGCTTTCCTTATCTTTGTCCGCCTGATCAAATTATTCTTCCAAGGCCGTGCACTTCTTGCTTAACCCCAGAATAGTGATGCTGACCTGCATGATAAAAGCGACAAAAAAGTGTCAAGTAAAAAGCTAAGGAATGAAATGAAGGCGAAAAGAAATAAAGGTTTCTTACCAATGAGAGCTGAATTCCCGCATGATAAGCGGAGTGAGTGGTATCTTCTTCCTAAACCATGGCCACTTGTGCGGCATCACTGGATCATTTTAGGGCGGTGGAACCCAGCAAGCACGCCACCGGTTCCATCTTTTCAACAATAAGTCCCTTAAGAACGGGAACATTATTGGCCTCTTGGCAAAGTAGCTTCATGCCTTCCTCATCAGCGGGAATCTCAAAACCTTCCTCCATCCAGCTGGCTCTATAGAGGGGAGTGGTACGAGAAGTGGCTTGGTGAGTTGGAGAAGCAGTAGGAACTGGTTCATCTGTTTGTGGAGGAGGGGCGGGATGTCAGTTTTCGTAGGATCCTCTGTTTGAACCCCCTCGGTTTCCACCTCTTGATCATCAAGATGATCATCAGCATCAGCATCATCATTCTGATCCTTCTCATTTTTTTCTTCATCTACCAAGTTAAAGGCCTCAAGCTAGCTCCCTTGAGACTGGGCAGAGGCCGCTGGGCGTTGTCGCTTGGTTTGGCGGGAAGTAGTTGAGGATGTTCTCTTGCGAGAACTTTCACTTGAGATTTTTTCATCAACGCCAATTGGCGAGATGGGAATAGTGAGATCTTCGTGTTGAGCCATCAGGCTGGCTTTCCTAGCCATGGCCAACCTTTTTGCCTGTGCCTTAGAGTTGCCGTAGGCCAGCCTCTTCTGGTTCATGTTCATTGTTCTGTGTACTGCGGGAAAGAAGAGTGAATGTTAGTGACAATTAAAAGTTAACTAGTAAACAAGAGAAAGAAAGAAATGGCGGGAACCATACGTTGTACTCTCTTCATAGCGAGACACATGTTCTGGACATTCCCGCAGACTGTGCATTCTGAGTGAACTTGTTGCCCGTATGAACCTCCCATCTAGGCCAAGAAGCGGTGTGCACCATGGCAACACGCGGAGGAGCAGGCGGGAAAGTGTAGGAAAGCCCTACATGGCTAAGAAGGGAGTGGTCCATAAAAATCTTTTGGCATGAGAATAAGGCGGGAGGAGGAGTAGTCGCGCCAGAGGCGTCAGTAAGGACCTTAAGGATTTTGAAGCGACATTCTGATTTCGTTGTTTTTCCTATCTTGTTGTTGGTAGCCAGTAAATAGTCGAGAAGAAGGTATGTGGTGGGTTCTCGCCTAAGGGCGCGGCAAATCACTATCAAGCAAGTTAGAACCCTAATGACATTAGGGTGAAGCTCAGCTATGGCTTCTTCGGCTTTATAGAGAACAAGGGAGATGAAAGGATCTACGAGAATCCTAAGTCCTACTTCTAATTGGGACGGGAATACGACAATCCCGTCCTGTTTATGTCTGATGGCGAAAAGAGACATCTCGCCATCATAATCAGCTATATGATAGTTTAAGTGATATATATAATATTTAGTGTGGTAAGGGGTGATGTGAGATTTTTGGGAAGAACTGGTTCCCGCTGCACCAGAATTGGGATTATTGTTCAAAGTTGAGTTCCCGCCAGTTTGAGTTGAAGTGTTGGGGGCTCCAGAATTTGACATCTCGCCTGAATCAGAAGAAGAAATAATTTGTTTATAATGAGTCCTACTAGCTAAAGATCTCACCGCGGGAAAGTCAGTGTCAGAGTTGTCAGAATCTATGGGGGAGACATAGAAGCGACAAAGATGGTCACAAAGTTCGCGAGAAGTAAATTTTTTTTAGACATGGGGGCTGAGGCATGAAGAAAGCATCTACCCCTAACTTCAATGGCAACAATAATGGTGGGATCTACTCTATTGACAGTTAAGCAATGTACCAAGTCAGTTAGTGGGATTCTCGCCCAAATGCCCCTAGTCAAGTAATAAATACCCCCAGATCTCTTACATTGACCATACCTAACTTGTCTAACACAAGACTTAGATCTAGCCATTGGCGACAAACAAAAATCAAAAAGAAAGTAAAGAAATCAAAGATCTGAGTTTACCTGGGAAATACAAAGGGTCTTGAAGAAATTTGAGAAGTGGTTGTAGGTCGGCCGGAATATTCAACGAGCTTGATAACAGATGGGGTTCCAGGTCGAAGGAACTGTTGGAAATGGAGGGGTTATGATCGGAAGATGGAGAGTAAGAATTGTGAAGAGGTTCAGGCACGAATAAACTGGAAAGACTGAAAGTAAAGTTCGCCGAAAAAGTTGGAAGGTGGCTGGAAAATCTTTTGGGTGTTAAGAGAGCAAAGAGATGAAAAAAGTAAAAATGAAGGGGGAGGGGAAAAGTTTTTATACGAAAGGAATCTCAAGAGGCATTTGGGCAGTGCAAAATTAATTACCCCCAAAAATTTAATTTCCCCCCATTTAATGATTTCAAATTTCAAGGCGTCCCTTCAAATGTCCTATCACAGCCGTCAAAACCGTCAAAGGAACCCTTCTGGGCGTGACACGTGTCCACTAGGTGTCTGGTGTAGCCTTTATCTCACCTGATTGATGTAAGAGGGCGGAAATTAATTGCAGCAGCTTGAATTTCTCGCCTGGACCATGAATGATCCAGGTCTTGAAATTGGGGGCTATTGATGTGGCTATGAAATATGGAATTTTGGCCTGAACAGTAAGTTAGGACCAACACGGCGAAATGGGCCAAATATGTATAATGTGGGTATTATAAGTAATCCCATGTAGGTGAAGCGACATTCGAAGTGAGGCGACAAGAATAGTGGCGACATGAGTAGGTCAAAGCGTGAGAATAAGCAGTAAGCGAGAAGTACCCGTTGGCAGTTAGCGACATGTTTTGGTAGGATTAATAGTTGACAAGTATAGTGCGAGTTGAATGTGCGCTCGCCCGAAAAAAAAATAGGAGTCGCCACGCCGTTTTTAAGAGGAAACATTGAAAACCTTTTTTGTCAGAGAAAATGGGTTCGGGGGTCATGTTACGTGTTGGGAAGAACCGAGGGTTCACCCAACACGCCTCGTCCGTAGACGAGTCTTTCAATGTTCAACATTCAAACCATTCAAGAGTGTGCAATTGTGTGTGACAATATATGTGTAAATATGCATGAAAGTGCTTTGTTTTATTACTCAACAAGGGGAAATACAACTTGTAAGCCATTGAATCTGGGAGGCCCACATCCCACTTTACATCGAGGACAAACAGATTACAATTGGAAATATGACTTCTGCATAATGACAACTAGTGTCGCGTGACACAGGATCTACAGTGCAAATTGTGTCGCGTGACACTAAATATCATATGCAGAAACCTTACAACAATAAGCACAGAACCAACTGAGATTTATCCAATCACTTCAAATGAGTGTGGATATGAAAGATCCACACCCTAAATTGAGTGACAAAGGGGATGGGGAAACAAACTTACAACTGAAATATGATTCTCTGCAGATGGGTTACTTGTGTCGCGTGACACAGGACTTGAGGAGTCACTTGTGTCGCGTGACATAACCTATCCATCTGCAGAGACTTTACAAATTGATGAACATATTTAACAGATCCCAAATCCAATCAAGTTATCATACCAAATCAATTCAATACGACATGGATCAATAACAAATCGACCAGAGGAGTGTGGATATGGGAGATCCACACTCCCTTGGCAAACAAACTACAAAATATGATCCAATCAAACCATGAACATCAACTATACCAAGCCAAGCAAATTAAACAGAGAGATGGCAGTTGGGACTTGATAATTGAGGACGGATGGAGTCCAATTATCAAGTCCGAGAAAATAGATTGCAACGGAGCAAATGAACAACAAATATAAGATAGATATTGAGGGAAGAAATTTGTTACCCTCATAGTCCACAACTCTCTATACCACGTCAGTATAGAGAGCCTTCACAATCAGCTTCGGAACAGAATTCAAATCTCGGACTAAGTGGCTTGCAGTTTCCAACGCCTGTATGTTGAACGGACTTGGGATCGGCTTGGGGCGCTTAGAAATAGGGGAACAGTGTTGGCTGGAACCAGTGGTCGGAAAGGCTTAGATTGGCTGAAACAGAAGAAGGAAGCAGTTGACGATTTGTTGATGAAGCTGTGGCAATTCAATGGGCTTAGGTTCTGGGCAATTGAGATTGAAGGGGTCGGGCTGTTACCGTTCAGGTATAGAGGGAGATCTGGTGTGATTTAGGCCGGAGAAGATGGTGGGGGCGGTCACCGGTGAGCGGTTTTTGGGATCGGAGAACTTGGGTTGTTGTTGGTTTTAGAGAGGAATTGGGAGAGTAGAGAGAGGGCGATTGGTGAGGTAAAGGATTGAGGGAGAAGGTAATTGAGGAAGAGAGATTTAGGTGAGGAAGAGCTAGGCTTGGGTGAGGTCGCCGGCAATGGAGAGAGTAGCTTGCGTATAGAGAGAGAGAGAGGAGAGAGAGAGGGGTTGTTTACGTATTGAGAGAGAAAGAGAGAAGATTTGTGTGTTGTGTGTGTTATCTGTGTGAGGCCCCCTTTACAAATGAACGAATATTGTATTTAAATGCTGATTTGGGATTGGAATTTAATGTCGCACGACCTCCTGCTCCACTTTTCCATGGCTCAATCTGTCGCACGACGGAACGAACCAATAACCGTTTCTGGCATCAGAAACTGGTTCTGGAACATTCCGGGCTAATTCTTTAAAGGTCCAAAGCCAATAATTCCTTGTAGGTCCTTTTGTCCGGGAAAAATACTAAAACATACTTCCTTCGCGGGAAACTTATAAAAAGTTCCCGGAAGTCTCGGAACGGACCGGAAATTTACCAAAATGCCCCTTAGTGTGATTTTATCATTTAAAATGCGCCTAAAAAGGGTTGCGAATTGGATTGGCGTACTTACAGAGCCCCTCGGCAACGTCACTTTTGGAAAAAGTGGGGTTGTCGATAACAGGACCCAATCTCAATGAGCAGCAGGGGGATAAGGCGGAGGGCTGGACGGTGATCTGGGTAGTCGAATGGCTGGACCTTTCTGAGAAAGGATTCCTACGTATCCCTTAAAAAGGGAATCAAGCCAAATCGTAGTTCAACAAAGAGGTGGCGCTAATGAGAGGCCACAGGCTTTGTACCCAAAAGAAGTGAGAACGTATGGTGCCTCAAACCGAGAAGTGAGAACGTATGGTGCCTCAAACCGAAGAAATGAGAACGTATGGTGCCTCAAACCGAAGAAGTGAGAACGTATGGTGCCTCAAACCGAGAAGTGAGAATGTATGGTGCCTCAAACCGAAGAAGTGAGAACGTATGGTGCCTCAAACCGAGAAGTGAGAACGTATGGTGCCTCAAACCGAGAAGTGAGAACGTATGGTGCCTCAAACCGATTTTGAAAATGACATGAGACCTACGGTGTCTCGAACCGATTCTGAAAATGACATGAGACCTACGGTGTCTCGAACCACTTTGAAAATGAAGTGAGACCTACGGCTTCTCGAACCACTTTTGAAAATGTAGTGAGATCTACGGCGTCTCTAACCACTTATAAAATGTTGTGAGATCTACGATGTTTCGAACCACTTTTTGAAAATGAAGTGAGATCTACGGCGTCTCGGACCACTTTTGAAAATGAAGTGAGACCTACGGCGTCTCGAACCACTTTTGAAAATGAAGTGAGACCTACGGTGCCTCGAACCGATTTGGAAATGAAATGAGACCTACGGTGTCTCGAACCAATTTGAAAATGAAGTGAGACCTACGGTGTCTCGAACTGACTTGAAAATGTTACGAGATCTACGGTGTCTCGAACCGTTTTTGAAAATATTGTGAGATCTACGGTGTCTTGAACCAATTTTGAAAATGATGTGAGACCTACGGCGTCTCGAACCAATTTTGAAAATGACGTGAGACCTACGGTGTCTCTAACCGATTTGAAAATGACATGAGACCTACGGTGTCTCGAACCAATTTTGAAAATAACGTGAGACTTATGGTGTCTCGAACCAATTTGAAAACGAAGTGAGATCTACGGCGTCTCGAACCGATTTTGAAAATGATGTGAGATCTACGGTGTCTCGAACCACTTTTGAAAATGAAGTGAGATCTACGGAGTCTCGAACCACTTTTAAAAATGAAGTGAGATCTACGGCGTCTCAAACCACGTTTGAAAATGAAGTGAAATCTATGGCGTCTCAAACCATTTTTGAAAATGACGTGAGACCTACGGTGTCTCGGACCGATTTTGAAAATGACGTGAGATCTACTGCGTCTCGAACCACTTTTGAAAATGAAGTGAGATCTACGGTGTCTCGAACCAATTTTGAAAATATTGTGAGAACTATGGTGTCTCGAACCAACTTTGAAAATATTGTGTGAACTACGGTGTCTCGAACCAACTTTGAAAATAACGCGATATGATGATTTGACGCTTGAAAGAAATATGCGTTCATACCTGTGATGTGCTCACCTGTAGCTGCCGGAGGGACTGATGTTATGGTTTATGTTGCTGGGGATTGATGTAGCTGCCGGAGGGTCCTATGCTACTAACTGCTGTTGACGGTTGACGGGTGCGGGGCAGTCTTTTATCGACTGTTTGGCTTTGGGGTCTAGGACCTTGCTTTCTATGACGGGGACTTTGCTTGCTGGGCAGCGAACTCTTGCTCTGGTGATGGGGATATCTTTGTTGACGATTGACTTCTGTGTCCCGGGCTTTGTTTTGGTAAGCTGGGGACTTTGCTTGCTGGGCAGCGAACTCTTATTGACGGTTTGACGGTGGGGCTATTGATTTTGATGCGCCCTGCTGGGGAGATTCAAATAGACACGGACTTTTTGTCTCGGCTTTGCTTTGAGGGACAATCTTTGAGATTCGGTGCAGCTCCGTTGATCATTGGACTTGCGGGGGTAGATGTGGCTGCCGGAGGGTCTTAGGCTATAACTGATGTTGACGGTTTCCGAGTGGCCATTCACGGGACGGGGTCTGATTGAAAATCTGCCCTTGGGAATGGGCTCTGACTGAAAATCTGCCTTATGGAAACGGGCTCTGACTGGAAATCTGCTCACGGGCTCTTGGTAATGATCTGCCCCTGGGAACGGGCTCTTACTGAAAATCTGCCCACGGGCTCTTGGTGAAGATAATCTCGCTATGCGGAACATGCCTTAAAGTCGTTGAGGCTGGTGAGCATCATTGCTTGGATTCTGGGGCAGCTGGGGCTCTTTTCCTTTGACAAGCACTGCTTGGGGGCTGAGGCAACTGGGCTCTTTCAGGTTATTCTGGTGAGTCCGGGTCTGACGAAGATAATAAAGGCGGGGTTTGCTAGCTGCAGGATTTGGAATCTTTGTCCAAGATTAAGATTTGAGGGGCAATCCCCACGATCAGATTACGATCACTTGACTATTGTACCCTGCATGGAAAAACACAACACTTCTAGGCACTTTGCACTTTATTTAACCTTTTGCTTATGCATTATTAATCTTTTGTTACACAAGTCCATCTCAGCTGGGGAGAATAGTAAGGGAAGTGGGGATTTTGCACGGCTTGACAAGCGGATATGTCTGTATCAATTGTTCTATGAGGGATTATGTATGGGACGAAAAGTGTTTGTAACGGGGCAGACCCTCTCCCGAGGATTTGAAAAGTGTATGAGTGACGGTGTATGGATGGTGCAGCTTAGGCAAGTCGGGGACGCTCCCGGGAGCACAGATTGCAGCAGGTCCATTGCTAGTGAGGACAAAGTATATAGCGCGTCTGAGACAACAAGCAGTAGAGGGGGGCAGAGAGCAATCCCAGCTTGACGAAGCCCCAGTTGACAGTACAAAGCAAACCTGGAGGGAAATCTGGTAAGGAGAGCCGGAGGGATACCTTAACCAAAGCCCCAGCTTGAGGAAATTCCATGCAGCTTCATCGCAGACAGAGTCATCCTGTGGCCGAGGAGGCAACCCATCATTTCAAACCGCAGTCAATCAGTCGCTGGACAAGACTCAGAAGTGTTTTACGTGTAGGGGCATATCTTTCGAATGGTGGGAAATGAATCCCGAACTTCTGTATGACACTCTCCACTACAAGAAACATAGTTATTAGGGTCGGCCCGTCACCGTCCCTAAAGATCAATTTTCTGTCCCTAAAGGTTTTTAGGTCGGCCTTAAGGACGGGACTTTGGAGTCCGAAATAACAGGCGACTCTAAAACTCTGGGACCCCCGTCACCGTCCCTAAAAAGGTATTAAAGACGACATGCTTTGGTCCTTAAAATTAATTTAGAGGGAATATTATGGAGCCAATTTTTTATTTGGGACGAGTTAATAGGGTCGGACTTGCCGACTTTAATATTTATTTAGGGTCAATTTATTTTTTTCCCGAGAAATTATTAGGGACATACGTCGCCGACCCAAATGTAATTTTGCGCCAAAATATAATTTTGGAGGGAAAGATTTAAGGTCGGCTTTCAACGACCCAAACAAGCTTTTATCCCAAAATATAAATCTTAACCATCAATATTAACTACTCCATTCGTATAAAAATGAAGTGAATGTTCATCAACTAACTCTTTCATGTAAGAGCATTGACCGGCTAAATAAATGTATTATTGTACACATTTGAAGTTACACAAAACAAAGAAATAATCTTATGACCAAAAAGAGAGGGAAATTAACTATATCTATCTAGCCCCCGAAAAGCTACCCTGCTGCTGCTTCTTCATTACCATCAAAAAACTTGAGAGCTTGTACAACTGCTTCTCTTCCGAACCCCAATTCTATAAGCTTTGTAACTTTAGCTTCAAAATCAGGTGCCTGCATCCATAACAGCATTTAAAATCAGCCTTATAGCAAACCATGGGCTTGTTGACACCATCCTTCAACATCCATATCTTCGCCCATTATCTACATTATCACAAGAAACATATATCAAGCAAATGGAACATATATCGAGAAGAGATCAATTTTAAACTAACATAGAGCAATTTTAAACCGACCTTCCTGAATGATGACATCCCAATAGAAGAAGTTGCTTGAGAAAGATATGTTTTGGCTGCTACTTGACCAGCAACTTCACACTTAGCCTGATAAGACACAACAACCATGCATGAAGTCTAGAAGATGGAAATTTTTCATCAGGTAGGCATGACTTCTACTTCCTTCTACAAAATCTCCTCTTTTTGTGTTGCCCTTTGTATGAACTGTAACATTAAACAGGAAAATCACCCCCCAAAAAATTGTTCAAAACGTTGAATAATGCGATGAAAATTATGGGATATCAATCACAAAATTTACAACATTATTCATGCATACAACAATTGCATAGAAGAGTACTTCAGCAAAAAGGTTAATACCGTCTAAAAAATACTCGCTACTATAAAATTCAATAAGTATTCATAACTCCAAAGGAGGTATCTGACTCAAAGAAGGGAGGAAAGAGGGAATTGTTATTCATTTCTTAGATTGTCTTAAAACCACTCAACAGATAATATATCTTGGAAAGCTCAGAATAACCAAGCTTTTGGCCGTAAAATAGGAAGACAGTGGCCGGACAATATTTCAAACAACTGATTTTAAGTATCATGAAAAGACCACGTTGATCTCTTTTACTCTGTAGAATATAATGAAAGGTACATGCAGTTCGTCATAAATCATGTCACATGTACCTAATGAGTTTCAGTTCCATTAACCCAAAGACCTCTCCTAGTTATTATATATATATATACATACATACACCATTGTCCTCTTGTTACTCATAAACAATCTATGTGACAATCAAGTGCAGAAAAGAAGATAAATAAACTTACCATAGGCATTTGTCTTTCATGAGAAGTTTGATTGTGGAAGAATAAATTCAAGGTTGAATTCTCCAAGAAATTCGGTCAGAAACTTTAATATTGGTTCACTTCACTTAACCACAAATTATAGATGGCCAAAAAACATACCAGACTAGCCCTAATTAGCTTGTCTACAATAATTGGTCTTACATAAGCACCTGTAAACATATCTATAGCTCAAATATGAACCACAACCATGTAATAAATCAGTGTTATAAATCACCCCCTCCCAAACAAAAAAAAATTGCATCTAAAACTAATAAAAAGCTGATAGAATGAAATTGTTAACAAGTTATAACCTTTAAGTTCTAGATGGCAATATATATAGCATGAGTAATGTGATCTGAACTAAGATGAGACAAAAACTCAAAGAGGGGGCTGCTTTTGCGTCATTTTGAATGGACAAGAACCTCAACGATAAAAGTTCACGTAGGCTAGCAACTAATGAAAATGTCATCCTTAAATTGGTCGTCTAAAATTGTTATTGAAGCTAACAGATACCAGAGCCCACAAAGCATACAACTTAGAAATTATTAATTCAAGTAGGCTACCAAGAGATAAAAATTACTGAACGAATGTTTCAGCTAGTCACAACACTCTTCACTCTTGATTTGTCAGCAAAAATAGGAATTAGAACTCAACATATGTCAGCAACTATATGTAATTGTAACTATGTCAAACTTTGTTGTCTAGATGCACTGGAGCAGATTAAACAAAAATAAGAAAAAATGCTTACTTGACGAGCTGGCCGGCAAAGCTGAAATCACAACAAAACAATAAGATATATCAAGGTAAGTGATTCACAAATTGTTTTGGTAGAAAAAAATAATAGAGTTGAATCTTAACTTTGTTTAGTGTGTGGATTGAACAATAAGGAGGGGACTATGGAATTCGACTATATGGAACAAAAGCAAGAAAAAGAAATAATGACACCACGATTTGTTAACGAGGAAAACCTTGGAGGTGATAACCTCTTTGGAAAAAACCCCGGGAGTTAGGTCTCCAACCTTAAAAGTTTCACTATGATGATTATGAGTACAACTTTGGAAGAGAATGGAGAGGATTACAATCAGTTCGTGCGTAGAGTGTGTGTGCGTCTGAGCCTTAGTGTGTTCCATCTCCATTTCCCCTTAAATATAAATAAGTATGAAGGAGTCAAATACGGTTCCTACAATCTCGGGATATAAGCTTATCCTTTCAACCTCCGTGAGACCAAGTCGCCCTAGCCGTTGAAGGTATGTTGAACGTGCTGGAGAATATCCCGCATTTCTTCTCTCTTAATTACTGGAAAATAAGAATAAATATATTAGGAAATATTAAATAAGTAAATATTAAAACAATACTTGCAGTGGAATGACATCTTGATATGCAGGATCAACTGAAGATGTCGCCATGCTGAAAAATACCCACAACAATTTATCCCCAAAAACATTTGGCTATGTAGGCAACTGAAGAGGCAAAATGTTTTTCTGTCCAATTAAATGCCCAACTGCCAGCTCTGCTTTGATGGGACAGTTTAGGGATACGTGGCGTCAATGGACGGTTGGGGAGAAGCGCTTGGAAAAGTAACTTTTTTGAAAAAAGAATCCTTTTTCTTTTTAATAACCGCTTGGATAAATAAGCTTCTCAAAGCTTCTCTTTCACCCCTGTTACGGCGCCGTTCATCTTTCAAGGTAACATTTCTTCGCTTCTCATCTTCTTCCATTGTTTATCTTTTTTCTTTCCTTTGTCAACCATGGGTAGGACCAGGTGGTCCTCGACCAAAACTAAGAGTGTCCCAACCCCACAAGGCCCCAAAGAAATTAGTCTCGATGATTTCGTTTGCGAAAACCTTCTTGCAAAACCAGACGAAGAGACTTGCTTGTTCAGTGATTCCCAAATAGAGTCCATGAAACAACAATGCTACTTCCCAAATGGTACAATTTTTCATCCTTTTTCCGTAAAGCTTAGGTCTGATTACATTTCCCGCAAATGGATCTGTTTCTTCGAGTATCCCTTTCTTCGAGGGTTCAGCTACCCTTTTCCTTTGTTGGTTTTTGAGTTCTTCCAAAAGACCCAACTCGCTTATGCTCAATTGATGCCGATGGCTTGGCGAGTTTTTGCTTTTGTCATTAAAGTGAACTGAGAGAACGGATTAAACCTAGGGCTCCATGAAATTGCATATTCGTACGATCTTCAACCCTTTGGTTCCAAAAGATACCTTTTTAGGAAGAGGTCAGGTAGGAGTTCCCTAATGAGCACCACATCATCTAGTGATAGGGGATGGAAAAATAGATTTTTCTTTGTTGATAGGGCATCTATTGGAGAAGGAAATGAGATTTCAAGCGAGTGGAACAAGGGAGGTACTTAAATTCTTACTTTTGTGACTTCCTGTTCTTGAGACAAACTGAATTGTAATTGTTCTTGCCTTTATGCAGATATCAACTGGGGAGAACTGTTCCCACCTGCTGAAGACACTCTAACCAAGGTTGAATAATTTTTTAGGCTCCCTCCAGACAAGAGATCTCCTAAGGGTTTATTGGAGGCATCTTTGACTATCCCGGAAGATCAAAAGGCCTCCACCTCCGTTATTATGTCCACAGGTAAGCATGTTATCCTCTCAGTTTAGTTTGTCAAACTGATGCACTATACTTATTGACAATCTTTCATATGTCAATGCAGTTTCCAAACCAGTCATCTCAGGATCGGACTTTGACCTCGATGAAATTGAAGCCATGTTTACAGGCTCTACTGTGAAGATAGAGATGAAGCCTCCGCCCGCCCCTAAGAAGACCCCAACTTTGGATGATAGTGCAGGTATTGGTTCTAGATTAAAGAAGCGAAAGGCTAGTCAAGAGGAGGTAGTCGAAGTTGAAGATTCCTTTGATGGAATGCCGGTAGGAGATTTTAAGAAAAATGCATGAGCTTTGCGGCAGGGTAAGATACTATTAATTGGATATTTACTAACGCAAAAGTTTTTATAAACATCTAGTGATGTCGAGTTATTATTTTTCAGACTGTAGGGTATGTGGAGGAGTTGGTGAAAGAAATTGACATGCTAAAGAAGAAGTCCAAAGCTGACATCGCTTTGGTTAGGAAGGAGAAGATAGCGTTAGAAAACAAGGTGAAGGTACATGAGAAGACCCTGGAGCAACAAAGCAAGTTGTTGGGAGAGCAAGAACAAACGGTGAAGGACTTACTGAATAGTTTGGCTAAGAGTGAGGATGATCATCAAAAAGAGATCGCAGATGTGAAGAGTTCCTGCAAACTGGCTGCGGCAAAAACTGTTTCTCAATGTAAGATAAAAATGATGAAGGAGTATCAAGAGGGGAAGGCTGATACTTGGGATATCAATAGGGAGTGTGCCTATTTGTTTAAGTTGACAGGTGAGGTGATGGATGAGGGTGAGGTGTCGTCAAGCCCGTATGAAGCGATCGTTAAGGATGCACCAGTAGATGGAGAAGTTAACCCAAATGCAACACCTGCGGCAGAAGCCACCTAAAAAAGAAGGTAAAACAACTTTGTTCTTGGTCTTTTGATGATGTTACTGGGGTGGAATCCCTTAAAACAATTTTCGTTTGGTTATGTAATGGGTCCATAAGGACCAAAGACAATTTCCTTTACGTGTTGGGTTGGTCCAACACTTTTGCACTTTAAGTTTAGTAGTTTGGATGATAACTTTATCATTTAATGATTTTCAAGCGTGTCAAGGCTTGCTATATTTTGGATAAAATTTTTCTTTGGATGATCCTTTGTTATGCTCATAAGGTGACATGATAGTATGTCAAAACGGTAGGTACTTAAGATGACATGTATATGCCATAACCCGTAGATACTTTAAATGACACGTATATGTCATAATCATAAGAATAATACGTAAGATCAATCATTTAACTGAGTGGGAATGGGTAAGCTATATGAGTTTACCCATATAGGCCCACCCTACACCTCAATTAAAGAGATAACTTGCGCTCCAGGCGAAGGTGTGGTAACCTAACATCTTAAGAAAGAGGTAATTAACTCTTTAAACCTTAGAAGGGATTGTGTACCTTTACTTAAGAAGAGATGGCCAGTCTCTGACGGAGGAGAATTCGTTGTTCTTCACGTGCTTTTGACATGTCCCCATGTAAATGTGTTAATTCCTCATAAGACAAAAACATGTTAAAAACGGACGCCAACTAAGGTTGACGTCTCTCCACAAAGTACGTTAGCGACATCTTGATTTGTAAAGAATTAAAAAGGTACATAGGAAAAAAGAAAGGTTGCAAAAAATTAAAAGACGATCCATACCTGGAAAAGATGAGTTCATGGGGAATTTTGTTTAAATGTAATACCTTTTAAGATGAATGGCGTTCCAACTTCGCGGTATCATTTGGCCATCCAAGGTTGCCAGGCGATATGCTCCTTTCCCGGCTTGTGCATCTATTAGGTAGGGTCCTTCCCATTTTGGGGCAAGCTTGCCTGCATTGGGCTCCTTTGTATTTTGGAATGCCTTTCGTAGGACTAGGTATCCTACTTGAAACCTTCTAATCCTTACGTTTTTGTTATAAGATCTGGCTACCCTTTGTTGATATGCTGCCATACGAACTTTGTCCATGTCCCTCAGTTCGTCCACGGTATCTAAGTCATGTATCAAGATATCTTTGTTATGTTCATACGTCAACAACCGTATCCGCGGTAGGTACAAGGACTTCTCGCTGGGATAAGCGATCCAGTTCCAAATACAAGTGAATAGGGGTTTGACCGGTAGCGTTCTTAGATGTCGTTCTGTCGGCCATAGAACCATTGGTAATTCTTCCGCCCATCGTCCTTTCTTTCCGGTTCAGTCTCTTTTTAAGTTGCTTATGATTATTTTGTTGCTAGATTCTCGCTTGTCCATTGGCTTCGAGGGTGAACAGTGAAGATGTCACCATCTTGACTCCCCAAGATGTCAAGAAATCTTGGGTTCTCTTACTAATGAATTGAGAGCCGTTGTCACAAATTATTTCTGATGGTATTCCAAATTGGCTGAATATGTTTCTTTTGATAAAAGATATAACTTCTTTGTCACGAACTTGTACGTATGCCTCAGCTTCTACCCATTTAGAAAAGTAGTCTGTCATAGCCAGTAAAAATACTCTTCCACCTGGTGCCCTGGGTAATTTTCCTACAATGTCCATTCCCCAAACCATAAACGGCCATGGAGACAGAATAGGATGTAGCAATTCAGCTGGTTGGTGTAGGATGTCCCCATGTCGTTGACAGGAATCACATTTCTTTGCGTAATCGACAGCGTCTTTTCTCATTGTGGGCCAAAAATAGCCCATTCTAAGAGCCTTGGTATGCAGGCTTCTACCCCCGGTATGATTTCCACATTCTCCTTCGTGCAGCTCCTTGAGAACCTGATGGGCTCTATCTGCTTCTAGACATCTTAAGTAGTGACCTGCAGCAGATTTTCTAAACAAGAGGTTATCAATAAGTAAATATTTAGATACTCTTACCCTGAATGCTCTAGCATTTTTCTCCTCAGCTTGGATCGTATCATCTAAGAGATACTTGATAATAGGAGCTGTCCAAGAAGTTGCTGCTGGAGAGGAAGGTATGTCGACATCTAGAGCGAACATCTCTAGATGATCAACTGCTGGGATGTCAATATGCACAATTGGGATACTGGTTTGTGAAATGCTTTTGAAGGCTGAACCCAAGTTTGCCAGCATACGCTTGAGAATTTTCTTCTCGTGGGATTTGTTCTAAGGAAAATGATTTGAATTTGGCCGAAAGAATTTTTACGATTTCCAAATATGTCGTCATCTTAGCATTTTTCGCTACGTAGGATCCGTTGTAGTGGTTAACAATTAGCAAAGAATCCATGAACACCCGGATATGCTTGACATCTAGGTCCTGGGCTGCTGTTAAACCTGCGATTAGTGCCTCATACTCTGCTTCATTATTGGTAGCCTTGAAATTGCAACTGATGGATTGTGGTATTATGTCCCCTTGTGGCGATTTTAGTACAACTCCCAGACCTGTACCTCTCATGTTAGAAGCACCATCTGTATAGAGAGTCCAAACTTTCAGGATGTCATCATCTCGAAGTTGCTGTACTTCCAATTCCACCTCTTGTTGCAGGGTTGGACTGAAATCAGCCACAAAATCAGTTAGGGCTTGGGATTTTATTGCAGTTCTAGGCTCATATTTGATGTCGTATGTGCTTAATTGTACAGACCATTTCGCCATTCGTCCTGACATCTCTGGTTTTCTCATAACATTCTTAATAGGATAGTTAGTGCGTACAATTATAGTAAGTGTTTCAAAGTAGTGCCTTAATTTAATAGAAGCAGTTATCAAAGCTAGAATTAATTTTTGTAAATGAGAATACCTGGTCTCCGCATCTAGGAGTGTCTTACTTATATAGTAGATGGGTTGCTGATTACCATCTCGTTACGTCACCAAGGCGCACTTACAGCACCTTCGGATACTGCCAGGTAGATGTAAAGATGTTCCTCCTCTTGAGGTTTGGCCAATAACGGAGGTGTTGACAGGTAAGTTTTGAGCTCCTGAAAGGCTTCTTCATGTTGGTCCTCCCATTGGAACTTATTGTTCTTCCTCAAGATATCGTAGAAAGGTTTGCATCGATCTGAGGATTTCGAAATGAATCTGGTAAGTGCAGCAATCTTTCCCGTCAACCTTTGGACGTCCTTGATGATTGAGGTGATGACGGGTTGATAATAGCACGTATACGCCTGGAGCGGCTTCAATGCCTCTTTTAGTAACCATGTAACCCAAGAACTTCCCGGCCTTCATTCCAAAGTTGCATTTAGCTGGATTTAGTTTCATATTGAAACAGTCCAAGATGTCAAAGGCTTGAGAGAGGTTGCTTATGTGATCTTCGGCTTTCTTGGACTTTACCACCATGTCGTCGATGTATACCTCCATTGTGTCCCCAATCTGATCTTTAAACATCTTGTTGACGAGCCTTTGATACGTTGCACCTGCATTTTTTAGTCCAAAAGGCATGGCAATATAACAATAAATACCTGTGGGTGTTATGAAGGCGGTGTCCTCTTGGTCAGATGGTTCCATCTGAATTTGTTGAAATCCTGAGGACGCGTCCATGAATGTGAGGAGTTCATGTTCGGAGGTGGCATCAACTAACGAATCTATATGCGGCAAAGGAAAAGGATCTTTTGGACAGGCTTTGTTTAAGTCGGTAAAGTCGACACAAACTCGCCATTTCCCGTTTCTCTTCTCTACCACAACCACGTTTGCTAACCATCTTGGATAATCGACCTCTCGTATCATGTTGGCTTTGAGTAGGCGCTCTACCTCTTCCTTGATGATCTGGTTTCTGGTTTCTGCAAACTTCCTACGTTTACGGTGTCTTGGTTTGAAGCTAGGATCTACGTTAAGTTTGTGAGTGATGACATCTTTGCTAATGCCTGTCATATCATCGTGTTTCCAAGCAAAACTCTTTATTCTGCTTCTTAATAGCTCCACCAGCTTCTCTTCTATATCTGCCGGGATGTCAGTGCCAATAAGTACCTTGATGTCCGGGTTGGAAGAGTCTAGCAATACTTCTTTCACATCATCCTCCCTAGCTTCCAGGACTTCACGTACTTTGCTCGGTAATTGCTATGCTTGTTTTGGAGATGTTGACGCCTTCATTGATGTTTTATAACATTCCTTGGCCACCTATTGATCACTGTAAATCTTAGCGACACCCCAAGGTGTTGGAAACTTCACACACTGATGGTATGTGGAGGGTATAGCCTTCATTCCATGAATCCACGGTCTTCCCAGGATGACATTGTAGGATGTTGCGCAATCAATTACGCAGAACCGTTCCATGGTATTGAGGCCCTTCGAGTATATAGGAAGCTTTATCTCCCCCACTTGTTTCTTTGACTTCACCACCGAAGCCTACCAAAGACCGAGGACTTCTTAATGATCTCCGATTCTGGGATGTTCATTTCCTTAAGGGTCCCCAACATAATAAGATTAACAGACCTACCCCCATCAACTAGGATGCGCCGGATTGTACAGTTGGCGATCTGCAAGGAAATAACTAGACCGTCGTGATGGGGTTCCAGCAAATTATCTCGGTCGCTTTCATCAAAGGTGATTGGATCCTGGCAAGGTGTCTAATCTGGGCTGTCTTTCTGGTTTTTCCTCCTTTGACTCCTTAGCATGTCATTTTGCAGCAGAATAGGATGTTCCACATATTTCTGAACCTCCGCTGATAAAATTGATCACCTTCGTTGATGCTGGGGGAGAAACTGGTCTTTCGGCTTCATGATGAGCTTCCACATTTTCAGCCTTCTTCTTCCTAGATCCCAGCAACTCCTTAAGATGTCCTTTCGAAAGCAAGTAACTGATCTCCTTCCTTAGTGCGATGAAATCTTCAGTAACATGTCCAAAGTCTTCATGGTAAGCGCACCATTTTGATTTGTCACGCCATCCTGTGGCTTTGTCCGTCTTCTTTGGCCATCTGGCTTTGTCCCCAAGGTTGCCCATTGCACAGAGTATACATTAAATGTCAACAGAAAAACAATAATCAGAAATGTTAGGCACATTATCGTTATCTTCATCCTCACCGTCTATTGAATTAATTTTGCTAGTGTCAATTCTCGGATAAGGATTGGAACGGTGGTTCCTGCGATGGGACGATTCAGTCTTTCTGTCGGGGTTGTCATATGTCGACATCTTGGATGAGGACTTCGATCTTCACAGCTCGTCTTCCTCCAGTCTTATGAATCTCACTGCCCTGCTCCTGACTTCTTCCAACCGCTTACAAGGAGTCATCACCAAATCTTGATAATACTGTGAATCTTTCTTCACCCCATTTTGAATGCTTCGTGGTCGTCGACATGTCAAGATTGGGAATTTCTAGCACTTCCTTATTGAACCGGTGGATATAATCCTTTAGAGTTTCATTAGGCTGCTGGGTCACATTGTAGAGATCACTTGTCAACCTTTCAAATTATCGACTGTATGAGAATTGGTTATAGAACATGTTGATAAGTTGGGCGTAAGAACCAATTGAACCTAGAGGTTGCCTAATCAACCATTTGAGGGCTGGTCCAGACAAGGTTGATCCAAATCCCCTGCATAAGCAGGCCTCCCGGAATTGAAGAGGAATATGAATTATGTCCATCTTTTCTTTATAGTGTGCAACATGCTCCTCTGGGTCCGTGGTGCCGTCGTACAACTTCATAGATGGTACACTGAAACGCTTTGGGATGTCAACATTTGCAATTGCTGGGACAAACCGGGATTGATTGTAGCAGTTTTGAGTCACAGGTTGGATTGGAGGAGTTACGCCTGGCACGTTCATTATCAGCTCTGCGAGATCCCGCATCTGTTTGGCTAGTGGGTTTCCTGCAAAAGGGTCAGCCATAGGAATACGATTGAAATTATTATTATTAAAAAGATTATTTAGCAAACCAGAGTTGTCCGTAGTAGTCGTGACAGTAGTGTTGTCAATGAATGGAATGAACGGGGTGAATCCTGCGGAAGATGGCGTCAATGGGGTGTCCCCGGGTAAGGATGTCGACATCATTAAGGATGTCAGCGGATGATTTTGAGGAGGACTGCCCATTGGGATGAATTCACTCTGAAATGTAGATCCTCCGGTGTTGTCAAAGTTGAGAACCCTTGCACGCAGTGGTGATATGTTGTCAAGCCGAGACGCGATGAGCTGTTGATCTTTCTGCATCTTAATCATGGAATTGGTCAGCACCTTCGAGTTGCTGTCTTGCTGGTCCAACCTTTGATTCAACCTGGTCAGGATACTCCGGATGTCAGCATCTACATTGGAAGAGGTTGTTCCCTTTTTTGGAGTCTTCGTAAGTTGAGTTGGCTGAGGTCCGGTCTGAGGAGGTGGTGGTAACAAGCTGGTTCTTCCTCTTGATGTGGGAACAACGGCGGGACTCTTGCCGGCGGCGGACACATTGGGGGGTGCAGACATAATGAATTTGCTTAGGAAATGATCCAAATAATCGATAAACCACGAGGCCCCTCGGTGGGCGCCAAATTGTTTTGGTAGAAAAAAACAATAGAGTTGAATCTTAACTTTGTTTAGTGTGTGGATTGAACAATAAGGAGGGGACTATGGAATTCGACTATATGGAACAAAAGCAAGAAAAAGAAATAATGACACCACGATTTGTTAACGAGGAAAACCTTGGAGGTGATAACCTCTTTGGAAAAAACCCCGGGAGTTAGGTCTCCAACCTTAAAAGTTTCACTATGATGATTATGAGTACAACTTTGGAAGAGAATGGAGAGGATTACAATCAGTTCGTGCGTAGAGTGTGTGTGCGTCTGAGCCTTAGTGTGTTCCATCTCCATTTCCCCTTAAATATAAATAAGTATGAAGGAGTCAAATACGGTTCCTACAATCTTGGGATATAAGCTTATCCTTTCAACCTCCGTGAGACCAAGTCGCACTAGCCGTTGAAGGTATGTTGAACGTGCTGGAGAATATCCCGCATTTCTTCTCTCTTAATTACTGGAAAATAAGAATAAATATATTAGGAAATATTAAATAAGTAAATATTAAAAAAATACTTACTGTGGAATGACATCTTGATATGCAGGATCAACTGAAGATGTCACCATGCTGAAAAATACCCACAACACAAATGAGCAAAGAAATTAACAATGGTGTAAGTAGAAGGAGCCTACAAAAGATGAATATAGAACATGGCATTCATCTTTGGCACATTTTTTAAATTTCTTTTGGTACAGATCTTTGACATATTCTAGGTTACTGATTAACAAGGAGAGAGAGAGAGAGAGAGAGAGAGAGAGAGAGGTCTTACCTTTTAACTTGAATTGCTAAGGTTTATGGCCTATAATAGAATCACACAAACAAAAACAGATGAAATACATTCGCCATCACCAAATTGAACACAACAGTTAGGGTTTAAGGTTACTGATTGAAGCAGATATAGAGTGCGAGTTGAGCGTGAGAGATCGTAGACGGGGCAGTAGAGGAATAAGTGGCGTAATGAGAAACATATACCATATCAATGATGAATAAAGCTATAAAGGGCAGATATTTAAAAAAAAATAGGCAAATATGTTAACGACACACTAATAGGACATATCTTACTTGGGCTCCTGAGCTGGAAGCTTCTTTCGAGAACCTCTCCTCGTCCAGAAAAGTACGCGGTATGTCTTTCTCTGAGAATTTCAAGATGGTGATGATGTCAAAGCTTCGGAGATTGATTCAAATATATAAAATAAACATTTTAAACGAGCAAAATAATTAATGACACTCGAGTAAAAGTAAAAGTAGGAACAAATAGTAACCTTGCAAAAATGGTACAACGACCTCTTCTCCACCAACTCTTAAAACGTTCTCTTTCAAATCAATCATGCACTGTGGAATGTGGCTATATTGAAGATCTTAACCAAATTTAAATAGTAAGTATGGATCAAAAATACTATGAGCAAATGGAAGTACCTGGTGCTTACGAAGCATATCCAGGTCAAAGAGGAATTCCGTATTTGGGGAATCCAGTACCAAGAAGGAACAAGGATAAAAGTTATTCCCAATCTACATGATTAGACGTAGCATGTTAGACAAGGAATGATGATGGTAAACAAAACAAATGCATGGTTAAGGGAACTATCAACATTGTACTGTTTAACTGACTTTGGACACCTCTAATTCTTTTTCCTCTGTTCCATCTCTAATTATTCCTTGACTAGCCATATTAGGTGGAAACTATCATGGCATTCAAACTTAAAATATTAGTCATGAGTTAAATACTTCTGTTCCATCTCTAATTATTCCTATTTCAGAAATGACGGAGATTGTATTCCTACTTCCAATGAAGTAACAAAACCAGAATACTTCAGCAGATATAAACAAGACCGTTGAACATACCAAAAGATCTTGAATATGCATTTCCTGTATACAGTACTTCAGCTCTTCCTCAAAACCATAAGCTGAGTTCAATTTTTGTCACATATAAAATAGAGTAGGACAACCATATAATCATGAGTGGTCTAATGTAGAATACAAAATCTGCCCAGTAACTTTTTTACACAGCAAAACCAACAACATGATACCTTCATTAAGAATAGTATAGACAAATTATAATATCATCCAAACAAAGGATAAATTGAAAAAAATAATAATAGAGAAAATGAAAATCAAGAAAGAATTAAAGACCCACCTGAAAAGTACAAGCCCTAGATGTTTTGGTACCCTGAAACTGCAATTGTTGCCAAGATTCAGATTGAGGCTCTGAAAAACAAAAACAGGGGCAAGATTTTAGCTATAAGTTGATTATTTGGCAGGACATTTACAAAACAAATTAAAAAATAACAAAAAAAAAAAAATAGGACTGCTATTAACAAAAAAAAATCATTACAAATAAGTAGAGAGAGAAAGTACCTTAACGATTGCGAACGGAATCAACAACGATTGCAGAGAGAACGGCGGATGAAATCGAAAGGACGATTGCAGAGAACGGCGGATGAAATTGAACGGAACCAACAACGATTCCGGAGAACGGCGGATGAAATAGAAAACGATTGTTGTGGGCATTTTTTGACATGACGACATCTTCAGTTGATCCTGCATAACGAGATGTCATTACACTGTAAGTATTGTTTTAAATATTTACTTGTCCAATATTTCCTAATATTATTATTCTTATTTTTCAGTAATTAAGAGAGGAATGCGGAAACAACCTTCAAGCACGTTCAACAGACCTTCAAACGGCTAGGGCGACTTGGTCTCACGGAGGTTGAAAAGATAAACCACAATGCCGAGATTGTAGGAACCATATTTGACTCTTTCTTAGTTACTTGTATTTAAGGGGAAATGGAGACGGAAAATGACACTCATGCTCATACGCACACACTTTACACACAAACTCTTGTAATCCTCTCCATTATCTTCCAAAGTTGTAATTGTGATCATTATAGTGGAACCTTTAAGGTTGGAGACCTAACTCCCGGGGTTTTTTCCAAAGAGGTTATCACCTCCAAGGTTTTCCTCGTTAACAAATCGCGTTGTCATTGTCTCGTTTTTCATTTTCTTGTTCCATATAATCGAATTCCATAGTTCCCTCCTTATTATTCAATCCACACACTAAACATAGTTAAGATTCTACTCTATTGTTTTTTCTACCAAAAACAATTTGGCGACCACCGAGGGGCCTCGTGGTTTATCGGTTATTTGAAACATTTCCTAATCGAATTCACTATGTACGCACCCACCAATGTGTCCACCGCCGGCAAAGGTCCCACCGTTGTTCCCACATCGGGAGGTAGAACCACTTGTTACCACCGCCTCCTCAGACCGGATCTCAGCCAACTCAACCTACGAAGACTCCACAAAAGGGGGCGACCTCTTCCAATGCAGATGCTGACATCCGGAGTATCCTAACCAGGTTGAATCAAAGGTTGGACCAGCAAGATAACAATTCGAAGGTGTTGACCAATTCCATGATTAAGATGCAGAAAGACCAACAACTCATAGCATCTCGGCTTGAAAACATATCACCATTGCGCGCAAGGGTTCTCAACTTTGACAACTCCGGAGGATCTACATTTCAGAATGAATTCATTCCAATGGGCAATCCTCCTCCGCTGACATCTTTCATGATGTCAACATCTTTGCCCGGGGACACCCCTTTGACACCATCTTCTGCAGGATTCACTCCATTCATCCCATTTATAGACAAAGACCGGCTGTCACGACTACTACGGACAACTCTGGTTTGCTTAATAATCTTTTCAATAATAATAATTTCAATCGTATTCCTATGGCCGACCCTTTTGCGGGAAACCCACTAGCTAAACAGATGCAGGATCTCAGAGAATTAGTAATGAACGTACTGTGTGTGACTCCTCCAATTCAACCGCAACGCAAAACCGCTACAATCGGTCTCGGTTTGTCCCAAAGAATTGCAAATGTCGACATACCGAAGCGCTTCGATGTACCATCTATGAAGTTGTACGATCGGCACCACGGACCCCGAGAGGAGCACGTGGCACACTATCAAGAAAAGATGGACATAATCCATATTCCACTTCAATTCCGGGAGGCTTGCTTATGCGGGGATTTGGATCCACCTTATCTGGACCAGCTCTCAAATGGTTGATTAGGCAACCCCTAGGTTCAATTGGTTCATACGCCCACTCATCAACATGTTCTATAACCAATTCTCATAACGACAATTTGAAAGGTTGACAAGTGACCTTTACAATGTAACTCGCCAGCCTTAATGAAACCCTAAAGGATTACGTCCACCGGTTCAATAAAGAGGTGCTGGAAATTCCCAATCTTGACATGTCGACGTGCCACAGAAGCATTCAAAATGGGGTTGAAGAAAGATTCGCAATATTACCAAGATTTGGTAATGACTCCTTGTAAGCGGTGGAGGAAGTCGTGGAGCGGGCATTGAGATTCATAAGACTCGGAGGAAGATGAGCCGCGAAGATCAAAGTCATCATCCAAGACGTCGACATATGACCATCCCGATAGAAAGACCGAATCGTCCCATCGCAGAAACAACCGTCCCAATCCTTATCCGAGAATTGACACTAGCAAAATTAATTCAATAGACGGTGAGGATGAAGATAATGATAATGTGCCTAACATTTCGATTATTGTTTTTGTTGATATTTCAGGTGTACTTTGCGCAATGGGCAACCCGGGAGACAAAGCCGGATGGCCAAAGAAAACGGACAAAACCACGGGATGGCGTGACAAATCAAAATGGTATGCTTACCATGAAGACTTTGGGCATGTTACTTGAAGGCTGCATCGCATTAAGAAAGGAGATCAAGCATTACTTGCTCTCGAAAGGACATCTTAAGGAGCCGTTGGGATCCGTAAAGAAGAAAGCCGAAAGTACAAGCTCCTCATGAAGCCGAAAGACCGGTTTCTCCCCAAAGATCAACAAAGGTGATCAACTTCATTAGTGGAGGCTCGAAATATGTGGAACATCCTATTCTCGCCGCAAAACGACATGCTAAGGAGTCAAAAGATGAAAAGCCGAGAGACGGCCCGGGATGTCGATACCTTGCCCAGACTCCAATTGTCTTTGATGAAAGTGATCGTGATAACTTGGCCGGGAACCCCATCATGATGGTCTGGTCATTTCCTTGCAGATCGCTAACCGTACCATACGACGTATTCTCGGTAGATGGGGCAGCTCCGTCAATCTTATTATGTTGGGTACCCTTAAAGAAATGAACATCCCGGAATCGGAGATTGTCAAAAATCTTCGGTGCTGGTAGGCTTCGGTGGCGAAGTCAAAGAAACAGTGGGGAGATAAAGCTTCCAATATACTCAAAGGGCCTCAACACCGTGGAACGGTTTTGTGTAATTGATTGCGCAACATCTTACAATGTAATTCTTGGAAGACCGTGGATTCATGGAATGAAGGCCGTACCCTCCACTTACCATCAATGTATGAAGTTTCCAACACCTTGGGGTGTCGCTAAGATTTACAAAGTGATCAACAGTGGCCAAGGAATGTTACAAAACTTCAATGAAGGCGTCTACATCTCCAAAACAAGCATAGCAATTACCGCGAAAGTACATGAAGTCTGGAAGCTAGGGAGGATGATGTGAAAGAAGTATTGTTAGATCCTTCCAACCCGGACATCAAAGTACTTATTGGCACCGACATATCGTCGATATAGAGGAGAAGCTTGTGAACCTATTAAGAAGCGTAATAAAAGTTTCGCTTGGAAACATGATGACATGACCGGCATTAGCAAAGATGTCATCACTCACAAACTTAACATAGATCCCGGCTTCAAACCAAGTGCACCGTAAACGTAGAAAGTTTGCGAAACCGTAAATCGGATCATCAAGGAGGAGGTAGAGCGCTTACTCAAAGCCAACATGATACGAGAGGTCGATTATCCAAGATGGTTGGCAAATGTGGTTGTGGTAGAGAAGAGAAACGGGAAATGGCGAGTTTGCGTCGACTTCACCGACTTAAATAAGGCCTCGCCCCAAAAGATCCTTTCCCTTTGCCGCACATAGATTCATTAGTTGATGCCACCTCAGGTCACGAACTCCTCACATTCATGGACGCTGTCCTCGTGATTTCAACAAATTCAGATGGAACCATCGACCAAGAAGACACCGCCTTCATAACCCCCTCAGGTATTTATTGTTATATTGCCATGCCTTTTGGACTAAAAATGCAGGTGCAACGTATCAAAGGCTCGTCAACAAGATGTTTAAGGATCAGATTGGGGACACAATGGAGGTATACATCGACTGACATGGTTGTTAAGTCTAAAGAAGGCCGAGGACCACATTAGCAATCTCTCTCAAGCCTTTGACATCTTGGATTGTTTCAATATGAAACTTAATCCACCTAAATGCAACTTCGGAATGAAAGCCGGCAAGTTTTTGGGCTATATGGTCACTAAAAGAGGCATTGAAGCCGCCCCGAGAACAAATACGCGCCATTCTCAACCCGTCATCACCTCAATCTGTCAAGGACGTCCAAAGACTAACGGAAAAATTGCCGCACTCACTAGATTCATTTCAAAATCCTCGTACCGACGCAAACCTTTCTACGACATCTTAAGAAAGAACAAAAAGTTTCAATGGGAGGACCAACATGAAAAAGCTTTTCAGAACTCAAAACTTACTTGTCGACACCTCCCTTATTGGCCAAACCTCGGATAGAAGAACATCTTTACATCTACCTAGCAAGATCCGAAGGCGCCGTAAGTGCGGTCTTGATAACGTAACGAGATGGCAATCGCAACCCATCTACTATATAAGTAAGACACTCTTAGATGCTTTGAGACCAGGTATTCTCATTTACAAAAATTAATTTTAGCTTTGATAACCGCTTACATTAAATTAAGGCACTATTTTGAAACACATACTATTATTGTACGCACTAACTATCCTATTAAGAATGTCATGAGAAAACCCAGAGATGTCAGTCGAATGGCGAAATGGTCTGTACGCCAAGCACATACGACATCAAGTACGAGCCTAGAACCGCAATAAAATCTCAAGCCCTGCAGTAGATTTTGTGGCCGATTTCACCCAACCCTACAACAAGAGGTGGAATTGGAAGTACAAAGAACTTCAAGATGATGACATTCTAAAAATTTGGAATCTACACGGACGGTGCTTCCAACATGAGAGGTACAGGTCTTGGAGTTGTACTAAAATCGCCACAAGGGGACATAATACCACAATCTATCGATTGCAGCTTCAAGGCTACCAACAATGAAGCGAGTACGAGGCACTTATCGCAGTTTAACGTGACCCAAGACTTAGATGTCAAGCATATCCGGGTGTTCATGGATTCATTACTAATTGTTAATCAATACAATGGGTCCTACGTCGCGAAAAATGCTAAAATGACGACATATTTGGAAATTGTAAAAATTATTTCGGCCAAATTCAAAACATTTTCCTTGGAACAAATCCCGCGAGAAGAAAATTCTCAGCCGATGCTTTGGCAAATTTGGGTTCGGCCTTCAAAAGCTTCTCACAAACCAATATCCCAACCGTGCATGTTGACATCCCAGGAATTGACAATCTCGAGATGTTCGTCCTAGGATGTTGACATACCTTCCTCTCCCCCGCATCAACCTCTTGGACACCCCTATTATCAAGTATCTCTTAGATGATACGATCCCGGTTGAGGAGAAGAATGCGAGAGCCTTCAGGGTAAGAGTATCTAAATATGTACTTATTGATAATCTCTTGTTTAGAAAATCTGTCAGTCACTACTTAAGGTGTCTAGAAGCGAGATAGAGCCCATCAAAGTTCTCAAGGAGCTGCATGAAGGAGATTGTGGAAATCATACCGGGGCAGAAGTTTACATACTAAAGCTCTAAGGTTGGCCTATTTCTGGCCCACAATGAGAAAAGACGCCATTGACTACGCAAAGAAATGCGATTCTGTCGTTGACATGGGGACATCTGCACCGGCCACCGAATTGCTACATCCTATCCTGTCACCTTGGCCGTTTATGGTTTGGGGGAATGGACATTGTAGGAAAACTTCCCGAGCACCAGGGGACGAGTATTTCTTTTGGCCATGACAGACTACTTTTCTAAGTGGGTAGAGGCTGAGGCATATGTGCAAGTTCGTGATAAAGAAGTAATATCTTTTATCAAAAGGAACATATTTAGCCGATTTGGAATTCCATCAGAAATAATTTGTGACAACGGCTCTCGGTTCATCAAAGAAGAGGACCCAATATTTCTTGACACTGGGTGTTAAGATGGTAACGTCTTCGCCTGTTCACCCTCAAGCCAATGGACAGCAAGAGTCTAGCAACAAAATAATAATCAAGCAACTTAAAAAAGAGACTAAACCAAAAAAGGACGTTGGGCGTAAGAATTACCAATGGTCCTATGGGCCGACAGGACGACATCTAAGAATGCTACCGGTCAAACCCCCTATTCACTTGTATTTGGAACTCGAATCTGTTATTCCAAAGAAGTCCTTGTACCTACGGCAAGATACGGCTTGCCGACATCTGAAAATAATAAAGACATCTTGATACATTCCCTGGATACCGTGGACGAGCTAAGGGATATGGCCAAAGTTCGCATGGCAAGATATCGGCAAAGGGTAGCCCCGATCATACAATAAAAACGTCAGGGGGTCGAGAAGGTTTCAAGTAGGAGACTTAGTCCTACGAAAGGCATTCCAAAATACCAAGGAGTCCAAGGCAGGCAAGCTCGCCCCAAAATGGGAGGGACCCTACTTGATAGATGCACAAGCCGGAAAAGGAGCATATCGCCTTGCAACCTTGGATGGCCAAATGATACCCCGAAGTTGGAACGCCATTCATCTCAAAAGGTATTACATTTAAATATGACTTCCCATGAACTCATCTTTCCAGGTATGAATCGTATTTTAATTCTTTTCTCCTATGTATCTTTTTAATTATTTACATGATAAGATGTCTCTAACATGCTTTGTGAGAGACGTCAACCTTAGTTGGCGTCCGTTTTTAACGTGTTTCTATCTTATGAGGTATTGACACATTTACATGGGGACATATCGAAAGCATGCAAAGAACAACGATTCCTCCTCCGTTAGAGACTGGCCATCTCTTCTCAAGTAAAGGTACACAATCCCTTCTAAGGTTTAAAGAGTTAATTACCTCTTTCTAAAGAAGTTAGGTTACCACACCTTCGTTGGAGCGCAAGTTATCTCACTAATTGAGGTGTGGGGTGGGCCTATATGGGTAAACTCATATAGCTTACCCATTCCCGCTAGTTAGATGATTGATCTTTAAGCATTATTCTTATGGTTATGGCATATTCGTGTCATCTAAGTATCTACGGTTTATGGCATATACGTGTCATCTAAGTATCTACGGTTTATGACATCTACATGTCATCCTAAATACCTATTATTCTGACATACTATCATGTCACCATATGTGAAAAACATATGAAAAATTATCCAAAAAAGAAACAAGCCTTGACGTGCTTGAAAACCATTAAACCATAACTAAACTAAAATAACCATAATGTATTTAAACCACCAAAGTAAAAGTGCAAAAGTGTTGAACCAACCCAACACTTAAAAAAGATTGTCTTTGGCCCTTAAGGACCTATTACAAACCAAACCAGAAATAAAAATTGTCTTAAGGGATTCCACCCCAAAGCAACATCAAGAGCAAGTTTATTTTACCTTTTTAGGTGGCATTTGTCGGAGGTATTGCTCGGAATAACTTCTCCTAGAAATCACCCCAGTGTCGGTGTCCTCACCAGCCTCGCTCTAGATCCTTGAAATCATCGATTGCTTTTTCCTCGTGAATCCGCCGCAAAGCCATCTTCTCTTCACCAGGTTCCAATTCACATGCTCTCCCGCTTGATATTCCTCAATCATTTGGATTCTAGTTTCAAAGACCGCTTTTGCGGTCTCATGCACCAAGTCATCCCGAAATGCTTCCATCTCCCTTTCATGACCGATGTCGACGCTTGCAAGCCTGGACCGCCATTTTAATATCTCTTCATTCTTGTCCCCGATCTCCAATCCCTTTCCCTTATTATGCTTGTAGCCTCCCTCAAATCCTTCTCATATTCAGCCTTACTTATGTCGTAGGTATCACACTTTTCCCTCAATGTCCTGATTTCTTTGGACATTAATTTGGCCATCGAGACAATCTATCATCAACAAGAGGAGGTATTTTACTAAAAATAAAAGAGGATCAAGGTGTCTACGATTCAAAAAGCAAATCTTACCCGATTTTCCAACACTTCTTCACTCCAAATTTGTTTCTCTACGCCTGTTATTT
The DNA here is from genome assembly GCA_022495995.1 of Adenophora triphylla var. japonica. Lineage (NCBI taxonomy): Eukaryota > Viridiplantae > Streptophyta > Magnoliopsida > Asterales > Campanulaceae > Adenophora > Adenophora triphylla. The sequence continues at coordinate 304,985 of JAFEMH010001104.1, read as the reverse complement.
GTTCCAACCTTTTTCTCTTCGGAGTAATCTTGTTTATCTCTGGTATGTTCTCTTCCGCTTTCATTTTACCTTTATATTTGGCCACAATATCACTTGTCGTCAAGCCGGAGAAAGTCACTGCATATAAGAATATATGTTAGCAGGATTCAATAAAATAGCCAAGTGATACGTTGATCCCAACTTACTTGAGAGCGTCGTAATTATAGAAGCCGTATGCTTAAGAAAATTTCTCTCCTCGTAATATAGAAAGAGACGTATGATTTGGATAAAGAATTCGTAGAGGATTGGATAATCACAAATAATTATCCGTAAATTGCGGTTATCAAAACTCTTCCTTTTTACTCGCCTCGTATTCCTAACCGTCACATTTGAAGCCGCTTAGAAGATGAACGGTTAATCAAGAGAAAAATAAAACAAATGAAGCGAGGTAAAAGACGGAGGAATTTTACCTTGGGGATCACCGGCGCCATGGGCCAAAGGAGGTGAAAAGAAGATTTGAGAAGATAAGTTTTCTCAAGCGGTTAATAAAAAGGAAAAAAGAATCCCTTTTCAAAATTAACTCTCTCCCCCAACCGTTCATTTCATCGCCACGTCCTCCCAAGAACGTCCCATCAAAGTGCGAGTAACAAGCTTGGGTCATTAATTAAAAGGAAAAACATTTTGCCTCTTCGCTTTGCCTACATAGTCAAATGTTTTTGGGGACAAATTGTTGTGGGCATTTTTTGACATGACGACATCTTCGCTGATCCCGCATAACGAGATGTCATTACACTGTAAGTATTGTTTTAAATATTTACTTGTCCAATATTTCCTAATATTATTATTCTTATTTTTCAGTAATTAAGAGAGGAATGCGGAAACAACCTTCAAGCACGTTCAACAGACCTTCAAACGGCTAGGTGTGATGATATGTTGCCTTTTTCGTGGGAAAAATTCGATTTTTGCGTTTCTTTGAAAAACCAAATAAAACCGGAAAAAACGGAGTCGCCACGCCATTTTAATTTTGAGGGCCAAAACTTTGAAAAAAGCCCGAGATCAGAGATTTAGGTTCGGAGGTCATGTTACGCGTCGGGAAGGACGTTAGTGTGCACCCGACGCGCCTCGTAAAAACGAGTCTTCCAAGCTGAAAATCATTTGTGTGTGTGTGTGTGTGTGTGTGTTTTGGCCAAAATAAGTTGAAACTCAGAAAAGTAAAAATTGGGATATCTTTTAAGACTTTAAACTGATCCCATGATTTTTGGAAGATTTTTGGATTGAGATTTGGTACTCAAAAGACCTTTTGAAGTTGAGAGCCATTTCTGCCAGAATGAAAAAGGCAGTGGACCTTTGATTTTGAAAGGGATTCAAGGGTCTTAAAACTTCATAATCTGATAAACTCAGAGAATGAAAGTTGTTCTAGACACCTTAAATAAAGTTTGTGCGAAGGAATTTTCCATTTTGGAGAAGATTTGAGGGGTCAAAACCTTCTGGAAACCTCAGATATGAGATCTGGATTCCCAGAAGCTGATGAACTAGCCTCTGAAAGAAAATTTGAAAAGAGGAGTTTTACTCACCCAAAAAATAAGGTAAAAATATGTCTGGAAAGCTCTGGATGTTGGCTACAAAAAGTGTTTTGTAGTCAACACCAAATTCCAAGTTCATCTGTGTCCAAAAATTAAGACCATGGACTGAGGTCTGAGAAAATTGCTACTGGACAGCAACTTCTCAAGAAAGAAAATATGATTTTAAGGGGGTTTTGCATCCATGCTTGTCCCCATTTCCCTAGGTTTTGGTTAGTGATCACTAGACATTTTAGTGGTGAATCAACTATACCAAACCCATCCTTGGGGTACATTAGGACTAAGCATTTCATTTGCTTGGGAAGGGGGATTTTATCCTTTGAAATCAAGATTTAGTGCTTGAAAATGGTTTTTTAGGGTTTTGAAAGTGAATTTTCTTTGCAAGAAAGTAAGAAAGCTTTGAAAATAATGTTGATCTTTGTAGAAGATCATCCATGGAGATGGTCTTCCATGGTGATCTTCTTAGATCTAGAGCAAGAAGATGAAAGAACTACATTTTGTAGTTTGAAGATGCATGCATGGATGAGATTTAGGGTTAGGAAGAGGAGGGTTTACCAATCTTCCTTGTGTTCTTGAGTGTTTGGCTTGAGTGTATGAGTGTTTAGGGCTTTAATATGAGAGTGAGTGGATGAGTATGAGTTGGGAAAGATTGAGAGAAAAAGGTGACAATTCAAGTGAATTCTCACCGTTTTCTCTCTATATTTCGCCGAGGTTCGGTGCAAAATGTGTTCTTCCTCCTTATTTTTGTGACTCGGAGGGCTCAATTTATAGCCCTCCCGAAAATGCAAACATGTCCGCGCGGATGGATCCGCCGCGTGCAATCGTTCATTAAATGCAGCTCCACTTTGGACAAGAAGAATATTTCTTTTCAAAATTCAAATTAACCAGCTTTTTATGTTTCCACCATTTCTATTTTTGGTTTTCTTCTTTTGTTTTTCTTTTTGAGATTCTTTTTAAGGTTTAACCTTAAATAACAATGCCCATTTTACCCTCACTTTGTTAGAAATGTTAGGATTGTTAGGAATTGTTAGAAATGTTATAACTTTCGTTAATTTTCTAACGAAAATTCTAACAAGCTCAAATTGGAGCACTTACAGTAGCCCCTCGGCGACGGCGCTTTCGAAGGAAGCGGGGTCGTCGATAAGAGTAAGGCTCCATATTTGTGTGATGATCGAGTGATCGGGTGGCCGAACCTAGCGATAGGCTACCTACGTATCCCGAATGGGAATCAAGCTGCCGTAGTTCGGGTCTGACCCTGGAGATGATGGCGTTTTAGGTGCCTCGAACCTGATGAGCGAGTTCTACAGTCGTTTGCTGGAAAGAAACTCTGCTGGGGATAAGAGATGACCATTTTCGGTCTGATGGCTATCCGCTCTGCTGGGGATAGGAATGACCATTTTCGGTCTGATGGCTATCCGCCCGGGCTGGGATTTTGTGATTTATCGCTTTCCTAGTGATAGCGTCTTAGGTGCCTCAAACCTTGGAGATGGCGTTTTAGGTGCCTCGAAAGTTGGAGATGGCTTTTTAGGTGCCTCGAACCTTGATGATGGCGTTTTAGGTGCCTCGAACCTTGATGATGGCTTTTTCGGTGCCTGACCTTGGATGATGGCTTTTAGGTGCCTCGAACCTGAAGATGGCTTTTTAGGTGCCTCGGACCTTGATGATGATGGCTTTTAGGCGCCTGACCTCGATGATGATGGCTTTTTAGGCGCCTGACCTTAATTTGAAATGGCCTTTCGGTGGACTTCGTCCGCCGAAGGAGAGGGTGACCGTTTTGGTCGAGGGTCGGATTCCTAATGATAGGCTACCTACGTATCCCTAGTGGGAATCAAGCCCTTTCGTAGTTCGAGAACTACTCGAGATTCCGTTGGCTTTTGGTATTCCATTAACTTTGCTGGGATTTCGTTAGCCTGCTGGGAAAATCGACGTATTCGTCTGGGAAATTGGTCTTACGTTTGATCGCCGTTGATGATTTTGATGAAAGATACGGGATCTCGTTATCTTTCTCGGAGACTCGGTCTTACGTTCGACCGCCGGTAATTTTGATGAAAGATACGGGATCTCGTTATCTTTCTCGGGAGATCGGTCTTACGTTTGATCGCCGGGAAGATTTTGATGAAAGATACGGGATCTCGTTATCTTTCTCGGCACTCGGTCTTACGTTTGATCCGCCGGGGTAATTTTGATGAAAGATACGGGATCTCGTTATCTTTCTCGGGCACTCTGGCCTTACGTTCGATCGCCGGGGTAATTTTGATGAAAGATACGGATCTCGTTATCTTTCTCGGGCACTCGGTCTTACGTTTGATCGCCGGGTAATTTTGATGAAAGATACGGGATCTCGTTATCTTTCTCGGGGCACTCGGTCTTACGTTTGACTCGGGGTAATTTTGATGAAAGATACGGGATCTCGTTATCTTTCTCGGGGCACTCGGTCTTACGTTTGACCGCCGGGGAAGATTTTGATGAAAGATACGGATCTCGTTATCTTTCTCGGGGCACCTCGGTCTTACGTTCGACCGCCGGGGTAATTTTGATGAAAGATACGGATCTCGTTATCTTTCTCGGGGCACTCGGTCTTACGCTTGATCGCCGGGTAATGATTTTGATGAAAGATACGGATCTCGTTATCTTTCTCGGGCACCTTGGCCTTACGTTTGACTCGCCGGGAAGATTTTGATGAAAGATACGGGATCTCGTTATCTTTCTCGGGCACTCGGTCTTACGCTTCGACCGCCGCTGGGGTAATTTTGATGAAAGATACGGGATCTCGTTATCTTTCTCGGGCACTCGGTCTTACGTTTGATCGCCGGAAGATTTTGATGAAAGATACGGATCTCGTTATCTTTCTCGGGCACTCGGTCTTACGTTTGATCGCCGGGGTAATTTTGATGAAAGATACGGGATCTCGTTATCTTTCTCGGGGCACTCGGTCTTACGTTTGATCACGGGGTAATTTTGATGAAAGATACGGGATTTCGTTATCTTTCTCAGGGCACTCGGTCTTACGTTTGACTGCCGGGGGTAATTTTGATGAAAGATACGGGATCTCGTTATCTTTCTCGGGGCACTCGGTCTTACGTTTGACTGCCGGGGAATGATTTTCTTGACAAGGGGCCGACTTTGGTTAACTTTGGTTAACTCGTCAAGTCGGGACCGAATTGCGCAGTCCCGAAATTTTAAGGGGCAAAAGGGTCATTTTGACTCCTTGCAATCCTATCCGCGCGGATAGGGATGGAAAGTCAGGGTATTAATTAGGGCCAACGCCCTTTTCTTCTTCCCCATTCAGTTTTTTCAAAATTACGAGAGCAGAGAGAGAAAACCGCAAATCCGCCATTTTTGGCCTAAAAAGCTTCGAAATCTTCCGATTTTCTTCGATTTTTTGAGCAATGGAACACGGGGAAGGCGCTTTTCAAGGCCAAGGACGTGGCCCGGTAGCGGAGAGGCGATTGGAGCTCGTCCGAATGAGGAGGCATTACAATCTTTCGCAATCGGTTGAGGAGGAGCATTACCCCGATGCTTGGCAACATTGGGCTTCGGATCCGCATCTCCGAACGGTATACTTTGAAACCCTTTGATCCCTTTGTTGATTTCTTGTTTGAAATTTGAATTTTGGGTGATTTTTGAATTAATTTTTTTTTGAAAATTCGAATGATTGATGTTCTTGGCTTTGAATCTTGATTTTGATGCTTTGCATGTTGTAATGAGTATATGAGTAACCCAAAATGTGCACTTTGCTTGGGAAAAAGAATTGGCATTTTTGCCACATTTTTTTTTCAATTCGAAAATTACATGTGAAAATTCGAAGAATTGTGATTTTTTTTTTTTTTTGAAATTGAATATTGCATGTTGATGATGATGATGATTTTTTTTTGAAATTGAATTTTGATATTGATGAATGATGATGCAATGCATGCATTTTGTTTGGAAAGAATGGGCATTTTGCCAATATGAGATGTATGTATGTTTAGGATTTTTTTTTTTGAAAAGTGGGACGGATTTTTCCTCCCGTTGCATGTAAGATGGATGATATGCATGTATGCATTTTTTTTTTGCATGTTATTTTATGAAAATGGGACGGAGTTTTTACTTCCGTAGGAATGCATCTTTTTTTTTTTTTTGATGAATGCATTGGGACTTGCTGAAAACTGTTTTCTTTCATGCGAGAAAAATGGGGCTATGCTCATTGTATGCTGTTATGCTGTCGAAATTTCTTTTTTTTTTTTTAATGTAAATGCAAATGCAATCTTTTTGACATTTTCTCTTTTTTTTTTTTTTACAGGGCGGAAACCGTTTTGTGACGGAGCAGCTGAACAAGATGAAGACTCGAGGATCGGTGGAGTCTGTGATTGACTTGTGGGACCGGCTTCCGGATGCGGGCCGAGGAGCTTTGCCGAGTCCGAGACAGATTGTTGTCGAGACGGGGCTCTGGGAGTTCGTCGAGTGCTTGAGGGGACTGGTCAAGTTCCCTAAGAGCAAGGGCTTCGATGTTTGCTCAAGCGCAAAGACGGTGGGACGCGACCCACACCTTCCACTTCTTCTGGGGCGAGGCTACAGTTACGCCCTCCGACTATGCCGCGATTACGGGCCCGTCCTTTAATGGACGCAAAGATTGAGTGGCGGGATGGCTACAGCCGATGCCGATCCGTGTGCTCTTCTCGGGATTTTCCCTATTCCCAAAAAGGGGATGGGGATGGAGTATGCCGTGGTCTACGGCAAGATCGTGGAGACCATAGCGAGTTATGAGGCCGGGAGGAGAGGATAGGCGCCGATCGATTGCTGTGGCCTTCTTGTGGTTTGCTTTCTCGAGCACGCTCTTTGGACATGCCGAGGGGACGGCAGCCTTTGCCTTGCTGAGGTCCTTGGAGGACATGGAGACGGCCGGAGATGTCTCGTGGGGAGAGGCCGGGCCGGGCAGAGCTTTATTTTGCTCTTGATAGGTACAAATGAAGGCCGTGAGCTCTTGTACCGCTTGAGTTTGCCCCGGAGGTATAAGCTCTCTTTTTGCTTTCCCTCTTTTTTTTTTTTTTTTTTGAGCACGCACTTTTCTTTTGCACCGGATTGATTGGATTTTTACCTTCGCAGTATGGGCGTTGGAGTTTTTCCACGTCACTGTGGCGGCACAATGGCGGAGTACGCCGGGCGTATCCGGCCATGCGCCTTGGTCCAAGCATGCCCGGGAGAAGATAAGCTCCAGGGGGCGTACGACTCTCGTGTACGCGGATTGCCTTCCTTTCGACGGAGGCCGAGACAGATGAGGGGATGATATTCTTCCCCCGGGATCGCTGAGGTAGCGCACTCGAAGGGCGCCGAGATCCGGACAAAGGCAATGGAGGATTTTGAGGGGTCCGACTCGCGATGCCTATTATCCGGGAGAGAGGGTGACGCGCCAAAGATGGCGTGAACTCGCCTGAGGACACCGGTGGAGCCTCCCGCCGATATGATGCACTCCGAGCGATCGGTCCGTGACTGGGATGATTACCGAGCCGCGCCAAGACTTCTGACTTCGTGGCGATTGAGCCATATGCGACATTCGTCTTGAGGAGGCCGAGGATGCCTCAGTTTTGGATAGGGAGGGGCTTGGGATCCCGCGGTACCCTCGGACGTATTTTTCCTATATCCAGGATGGGGTCCGATTGAGGGTGCAGATCCCTCACCCCGAGCGACTTCCACGAGCTTTTCCGGCCTCGTCCGGGTATGAAGGTATGGCTTCACCTTTTCCCCTTCTTTTCTTTCCTTTGTTTCATCATCTTTAGCATCACCTCTTTTTTTTTGACGCTTTTGCTTTTGTGCAGTTTTCGGAGGTGGTCGTCGAGAAGCTGACGAAGCAAGTGATCGGGGCCAAGAGATTCATCAGGAGGATGGTCGCTTGCGGGCTCCTCGTGCTAGAGCGAGGCGACCACGGCCGGCGCCCGTCGACGGGAGGCTTCCCCTATTCGCTCGTAGACTTCTTCAGAGACTCCTTTGTCTCCTCTCCTTGATCCCCGCGCGGTGCCGCTTCGGATCACGTCATTCTCGGGATCCACACGGGCAGTGGACACGTATGGCAAAGATGGCGGGTCGTCTTCGTACGTGCAGGAGTCCGACGCCTTCACCTTCGGATACGATTTTTTCGCAGATCTCGGCTTGCCCTATCAGAGCGTGCCGGTTGGTCCTGACGAGCCTCTCTCTGGAGACGAGGACGATTCCGAGCCTGAGATTTTCTGTGGCTCCCGAGGAGGCGGGCCCGAGTCGCAAGAGGGGCCGGGGAGACATCGGTGCCGGAGACTCCGATTGATTTTTTTTTTTTTTTGAGATTTGAGATTGAGATTTAGATTTGTACAAATTATGCACATTTTTTTTTTTTTTTTTTGATGTAATAATTTAGGATTTTATTTATGTTTGTTTGTTTTTTTTTTTTATGCACACTCTTTTTTTTTTTTTTTTTTTGGAATGTAATAATTTAGGATTTTATTTTATGAATGCAATGCAATATGAATGCAAAGGTTGCATGAGCCTTGGTTTTTTTTTTGCAAGGGTGTTTGGTATATGGACCGGTTTGGGAGGTTTTTGCACAAGTTTCGAGCAACCGGGACGGAATATTCCTCTTTGGTGTAGCCTTGACCGTTGCAGATTTTTTTTTGGGACAATCATGTCCGCGCGGATAGGGGCATCCGACATTGTCCTTTAATTTTGGTTCAGCACTGGTCTTGCTTTATTTCAAATTCAAATATCCTCTTCAACCTCCAAATTCAAACAGCCATTTTCGGGGAGAAAGAGAGAAAAACCATGGAAATGGCCAAAAATTCTCCAAAATTGTCCAAAGAAAGGCAAATGTTGTTCTTTGAAAAGTTCAAGGAGTGGTGTAGGGAGATCATGCATGAGAGAAGATCATTCTTTGAAGAAAGGTACAAGATACGATGCTTGTGGTCTCTCAAAGAATTGGTTCCGGATTATGACCTCTTAAGAGCTTCTTCTTCGTTTTGGGATACTAGAAGGCATGTCTTTTGCCTTTCCTTCAACGAGATTGTTCCGACTGTCGAAGAATTTCGGGCCTTACTTGGAGGTCCAGAGGTGGAAGAGATAGCGGTTCCCTTTGCCCGAGGGGCTTCTTTTGTCGACAGATTGTGCGTCCTCCTTCATCTTTCCCCTGAGGAAGCGCAAGGTATGATCCGCGGTCCCGATCATTTCGATATTTCCGGTCTTCCCGATGCATTTAGGGGCCTAGGTTTGGTGGATGATGCCTATTGGGATGCCTTTGCACTTTGTATGTTTGGCACCCTCGTTCATGGTCTATTCCTTCGGGATCTCGCCATCGGTCTCGCCGGATGTTGTCGTTCACCGTCGCCCGGCGTAGATGTCGTTCCTTTGATTCTGGGGAGACTTTTCATGCTCTCGATGATTAGCTACCGGACGGCGGTATATGCACGGGGCAGCCTGCCTCTCGACCCCGTGGCCGATGGAGCGTTTGGGGGTTCTTCGGGAAACCTCTCGATATGATCGTGCCTCGACTTTTGCCAGAGAGGTGTCGATGTAGATTTTGATGATCGTGGCTCGTGGGAGCGTTGGATGGCGGGTCGCCAGACCGAAGATATCGATGGTTGGTGCCTCATCAAGCGGGTGGAGACTCGCAGAGTGCTTCAGACGGGTCCCATGTGGTTATGCTTCCGGGCTTTCACCCAGCTTTCTACATTCCGCTCGGTCCCGAGACGCTTTGGCTTGGAGCAGTTCCTTTGGAGGGTTTTGATGATATAGCCACCGTGGTGGTGGCTCCTCGTTTCCATGGATGATCCCTTGTTTCCATTTCTTTCCCGAGCATGGAGGTATGATGCCTTTCCTCCTCGGGTCATTCTCAGCGTCCGAGACCGGTGTTCCCGACCACTTGGGTACTGGATTGGTACGAGAGGCATCCGGGAGAGACTCAGTGGCTATTTTGAGACGGCGTGAGGCCATTGTGGGTGCGGAGGACTGATCAAGCTTCGAGAGGAGGAGGGCCGAGGCGAGGGCCAACCCTCATGACAGAGCGGAGACGCTCGTGACCGACTATGAGGCTTACGTCAAGAGACAGGAGAGGAGGGCTCCTATGCTACCGCCTAGGCTACAGGAGATGAGGGATGACGCTAGTGGCTACTAAGGCCCCGACAGAGGCCGGTTTGATAGACCCCGTCCCTATACCGTAGCTTGGTAGGAGGAACACCGACATTTTTCCTGTTCGTAAAAGAAAGACTCGGAGGGGGAAGAAGAGGGGAGAGGCCAAGACGAGTGGCTTGGAGTGACTCGAGGTTTCCGAGTATCCCTTTCTTGTCATGGCGCATACATTAGTTTGATTATGTATCTTAGTTTTCTTTAGCAGTTGCCGCTTGTAGGAATGAATCGGGCTTAGACTCATCAAAGAGCTTTTAACTTGTAATGAATATTTGAATTGCTTTAGAGTTTTTCGAGACGCTTTCATGGTCTCGATCAATTGTATTGATGCCAAAGTATGGCTTTTATTTGTGCTTTAGACCGAACCGTTTCCGCCGCCTACGTTCCCCTCATTTTGAGGAGCTCAGTCTTCGTAGTTCAACCCGGTGAACTCTTTTTTTTGTTTTTTTTTTGTTTTTTTTTTTTTTGTTTTTTTTTTTGGTGCAACCCCGTTTTTTACCTAGGCCGCCCTTTCGGGTTTCTAACCTAGTTGGGTATTACTCTTTAGCACTCTTTTTTGTTTTTTTTTTTTTTTTTTTTTGTTTTTTTTTTTTTTTTTTTTTTTGGTGCAACCCTCGTTTTTTACCTAGGCCGCCCTTCTCGGGTTTCTAACCTAGTTGGGTATTACTCTTTAGCACTCTTTTTTTTGTTTTTTTTTTTTTTACGCGTAGTATCTCGCGCAGCCTTGTCACCATTCACCGGGTGTACAAAGGGATTCCCGTCGAGGTCCGCAAGTTGCATGGCTCCTCCGTGAGAAGATCTTCTCGGACTACATATGGCCCGACCCATACAGCTCCCATTTGCCGAGGGGGTTGATACGGACCGGGGCTTTTCTTTAGAACGAGATCACCTTCTCGGATTTCCCGATGCTTTACTTTCTTGTCGAAGGCTCTAGCCATTCTTCCTTGGTAGGCTCGGATGTGTTCCATGGCCTTCAATCGGCGTTCGTCTAGTAGGGCCAATTCATCATGGCGACTCGGAGCCATTCGACCTCGTTGATCCGGCTTTCCAAAGATACCTGAGCGAGGGATTTCCAGCTCGATTGGGAGTACGGCTTCCATTCCGTATGTGAGGGCAAAAGGTGTTTCCCGCTGCCGTTCGACCGATGTCTCTCGTAGCCCCAGAGTGCCAAGTGTAACTTCTCGGGCCAATCTCTCGCTCGACACCATTTTCCTGATGATATTTTCCAGAGTCTTGTTTGCCGCTTCGACGGCTCCGCTGGTTTGGGGCCCGTAGGAGATGACTTGTGACGGGTTATTCGGAATTCCGCCGCCAGCTTTTCACATTCCCTTCGAAGTGGGATCCATTATCTCGAGATGATTTCGCCGGCAACCCGTATCTCGCACATGATGTTTTCTTTGATGAAGAGGGCAACTTTCTTTGAATTGAGGATTTTGTAGGACTTTGCAGAGCATCCTTTTCGATTCCTTCGAAGAAATCGCCAATCAAGCGTCTCTTTAGGCTCTTCCGCAGCTCCCAAATTCACACTTGTCAAAATCTCTTCGGCAGCTGGGCTCGATTTTCCTCTTTCCTGACAACCCGCTTAAAGATTTTTTTTTGTTGTTTGATTTTTTTGTTTAATGTGTCTCGCTTTCTTTATCTAATGAATTATTATTAAATTTTTTTTTAATTAATTCATCATTAGTTAAAGTGGCAATCAAGGGATACTCGTAAAGGTTCGTCATTTCATTGAAAACGAAAGGGGATACAAAGGCTTGCTGCGTACTCGTAGTCTTCAGCGTAAGGCCATCTGGACGACCCTAGAGACTCGATCTTAACAGAGAGACCGGGAGGACTTGTCCTAGATTGACACAAAGGGACGGGGACCAATCCAAGCTTGGTGATCATTTCCTCCTTGGTCGCGGACGGCCCGAGAGAGTTTCCCAATTCTTTAGCGGCATCGCTGTGGTGGCCTCATGACTCTGAACTCGTGGCCGTTTTTGTTTTCCTTTCTCAATTGCCGCTATCATCTTTTGGACCGAGCCGAGATCAATCAGTCCGGCACTGACTTCTTCTTCGAACAATTGCCGCATAACTGCACCATCCCAATCATCTCGAGGGAAATTCCGTGGCCTTAGCTTTTGGCACCGCGCCCGAATTCGTGTTTCGGATCTTCCCGGGCGTAGGGAATAGTGGTTGTGAGCTTCTCGAACCTGCTCCACTGTGTCGCACGCCCGAAGGTATACTCACTCTTCATGGCAGTGGTAGCCCTGTGTATCTGGGTAGGTCCAGAACATTCTACGGACCGGGTTAGCCTTGGTTCCTCCGAACTTGTTGAGGCTATCCCGTAGCTTTAGCCATCCCGCCGTAGGAGCGGGCTCGTGATGTTTCCCGGTTGTGTGGGACCCTTTACAAAGTAGTCACCAAATTAGGACCGAAGGGGAGAGATTTAGGATTGTCGACCGGGACCTTTCCCGTGGCAGCCTTCAAATCTTTTTCCTTTGCGTGTCCACCGGGAGGCCTCATATCCTGTGCCGTGGCGAGTATTCCGTCCTTTCACTTCGATGAGTTTGTGAGTTCCTTGTTGGTGCTTCCCTGCACCGAGGCCAGTAGATAGCTCATTTTTCTCATCATTTTCAAGACCGGTGGGATTTTATCCCGAGTGACCGTCGATCTATGTTGCACACTTGGGCCTCGGGAGGCTCGACCGTGAAGCCCGTTAGCATGTGACCTTCCTCGTCATGTTTGATTTCCGTAATAGGTATTCCGCCCGTATCTCGTGCCCTCTAAAGTGACTAAATCTCCGTAAATGGTCGTCGATCCCCATTCGAGACGAATTTCACACACCGGTGGAGGCTTGAGGCGACCCCTTTGACTTGATGGAGCCAAGGTCTTCCCAACAGGGCATTGAAAGTAATCGGGATGTCGATAACCCGGAATTCCACAGTATCAATTTCGTCCAAACCAGAGGTCTAAAGTAGCAACTCCGAGGACCGCTCGGGATGTTGAGTCGTAAGCTTGATCGTGAGAGAAGAAGGCTTCAAGTCTCGTAGTCTTGATATCAAGCAAGCTCATGATCTTTGCCGGAAGAATGTTCATTCCTGACCCATTATCAACCAGACCCGAGGGAGGCGTCGTTCATCCAAACTCGGATCCGTGATGAAGAGAGGCTCATTATGATCGCCCCAAATTGAGGGAGGTCGAGATCCGTGAAAGTGATTATGTTCCCGTAGTGGATGTTTCCAATCACCGTACCACATCATCGGGAGTAGCATCAATAGGCACGAGAGTGCGAGCTGTGCTTTCTTCCAGCCTTCACTTATGGGGATAGGACGAGGTGAGTAGAGACCAGAGGGAAATGTTGGCCTCGTGTTTGCTTCCAACCGGGTGAGCACGGATCCTCTTTTTCGTGGTCCTGGAGTTTCACTGCCTTAGCATAGGGGCGGCGATCTTCTTTCGGTGCTTGATTTCGTGGCCTTCTTATCTCGCCTTGGGATTTCCTTGGAAGATCTCGCCTGATCGGGTCAACAGATTAACTTCCTCATCGCCGTCTCTTGACCGGATTTCTTCAATGCCGCTAAGGGTCAATGGGGAGCCCTTTCGCTATTGGCCACCGGTTCTCGACGGAGTCTAGCGACAGTGAGGGCCGAGCCAGACCGGCTCCTTCCCCGGGCGGCCCTTATAACCGCTTCCCAAGTCACGTGCTTGGCCTCGGGGTTGTGTTGCTGCCCCTCGATGGCCCACAGAGCTAGGGCGTCCTCCGATTCACTCTCATGGCCGGCCTTGCTCATAGTTATCATGCAACAAGAGTCGCTATTGTCTGACTCGGCGGCTTTTCGATTTCATCCCTCGATGGCCCACAGAGTTGTGGCTATCGGCCTCCATCTCATCGTATATCCTTTTTCTTTCAATCTTGCAAGTAGGGCAGCCACAAGTGAAGGATAGGCAACGTTCCTTCGGAGTTTGAGGTAGCGGCTCGATAGATCTCGTGTCCAAATAAGGAGCACCCGGGGTCCATTGTCGGCACTCGGAGCAATTAGAAAGGCGTCATGTGGATTCATAGGTATGAAGGCCACCGGGGAGACGTTCGCATCGATAACCCTTTTCGCTGATTGCAGTGCATTCGCCGCGCTCGAGCGGCCCTGGCCGTGACCCTTACGGTTGTTATGCCATCCGTTCTTGGGAAAGAAGAAAAAGATCCGATAACGTTTACGAATTCTTCATCTTCCGGTGGCCGAAGCCCTCCATTCTCGACTGCTGCTTCAATAAACCCTTTCCATTCACCGCCAGTTCTTATAAGGAACGTTGTGTTCTAGGATTTCGGATATGTACGGATCTCGGGCGCGGGCTTATTGCCCCTCATCCTCTCGGAGTATCCGGGCATTGGCCACAAATGCATCTTACAAGTGACACCTCGTAGGGTCTGTCTCCATTGGTATCTCGATCCGCATTTCCGGCGGTCCTTCGTCGTTGCTTGCCGACAACCAACCATTGTGCCCGGCTCCCACGGGCTCATTTCCGCATGATTGTTCCGCATTGTTTCCGGATCTCGGGGCCTCGCTGACTCTTCACTTTCGTCATCATCATCATCATCGCCGCCATCGGAATCTTCTTCCCATACTACCGGGATTTCGCCGAGAGGGAACGCCGATCAAACCCGTTGGGGGAATATGGGTGCGTGCAACCGCAAAATTGTCATATGTTCCCATTCCCTAAGTGGCAATTGTGACTCGCCTTCTCCTCCCGTAAATTGCGGGGAAGAGTGAGAGGGGTGGCACGTATTTGACACTGTGTAGGATATAGAAGGAATCCTCCTCTTCCGATTCTTCACTGTTCTCTGGATCATATTCGGCTCTCCCAAAGCCAATTTGCAGAAGTGTACTAGCTCCGTATGCTCTTCGGCCTCTTTGCCGATAAGCCCCAAGACAGCGTTCGCCGGAAGCTTTCTTGTTCGATTCTTCTCGATTGTTCTAACCATCTTGTGTAAATGGTTCCTCTCATGTTCGAGCGGAATGCCCCAGCTTCTTCCGGTATCGGCCTTCCTTTATCCGAGAAATAGCGGGCCTCGTATTCTTGCAAGGAGTCTCCGACATGAGACCAAGATGGGTTGATTCGTTCGATATCCTCGAGGCCGAGGGGGAATCCGAATTCAGGATCCTCGACGAGGTTGGCCACGGGTATTTGGGGACCTTCATCGCATCTTCATGGTCATGCGAAGATTCTCCGCATTCAATCATATTCACCTGATTATGGTTCCGTGGCAATGGATTTTTGATCGTGTTAGGCCCCTCGTGGCCTTCCAACTTTCCTTGCTCTATTAGCCCCCGGATTGCCTTTTTCAGAGTAAAGCAAATTGCCGCCGATGTCCGTGAGCTTGATGAAAGGCACAATACTTTGTAGTATCCACGGGAGCATTCGGATTTCTCGGGTTGGAAATTTTCCAAAGGCCGCAAAGAAGCCTTCTTTCACCGCCTCCCTAAAGATGTCATTCAGGGCATTCCAAAGTTTTCGAGATTTATGACCCGCGGTTTGGGCTCCTCTGGCCGGTTTCCCGGGAGCAAAAGGAGTCGTGTTATTGCATTCCCGTCCCGCATAGTTAATCATCTCTTTGCCTTTAGCAGAGCAGGGGCGGTGTTTGCGGTGAGGAGCCCGATATCCGTAGGCAGTGCGGAAATGGTTGCCGATTGTAGGCCTTTTCAAACTTAGCCGCAGAGTTAACCATGGCCCGTAAGTCCGAGTATGGGAAGTGACCGAGGGAGGCTCTCGATGTGGTTTCAAGCATGACCGGAAGATGTCCAGCTTGTTCCTCTTCGGAAGGAGGGATGGCCATTTCACCGAGTTTCGCATTCCACCGCTTGTAGAAGTCCCCAACATTCTCATCAGACGCCGCACCGTTGTTTGTAGGTCAACCCTATTTGTTTCCCATTCCAAGTTGGCCTTATATTTTTCTCGTGAAAGCATTGGTAATCTGGTCCCATGTAGCCCCGGCTTCAGTGTTTCAAACGGAAGAACCACTTTAAGGCACCGGACTTCAAGGATAGATCGAAATAGTTAGCCAACCGCCGATTGGTACATCCTTTGGCTTTCATTGCCAAGGTATATGTGTCCAAATGGGTTTTCGGGCATGCGGTCCCATCAAAGAGATCCAGATTAGGCATCACGAATTTGTGGGGCAGAGGAACAATGGAGTCCGGTCCGTAGGCCGGAAGGCGTACTTCTGCGCCGCTCGCCGATCCGCGCTTTCATTTCCTTGTGTTGTTCCATGAACTGTGCCGATGAGGGTCTTGTGGCGGAACCATGGCATTCAAGTTAGTGGCCGAGCTAGAGAGAGGAGCTACCACCGGAGGCAGATCGGGTGGAGGGAATGGCCGATCCGGGGACGTAGGTGAAAACCTCGTCCCGGGCCGAGTTACCCTGGGAGCATGAGTAGGAGCCTCGAGCAAAGGGTAGAACTTGCGGCTTGCCGTTGATTTTCAACCGGCAAAGTAGGTGGGGGCAGCCCCGATGTAGCCGGATAACTTGGATTTCCAGAGTGGGGCCCGTAAGTAGGCTTGAGTGCGGGCCGTCCCCTGATTGTTGAATTGCATGGCCGCTTGTGGTGAAGGTGTGTAACCCGGGGTACTGCGGTCCCGGTGATTCGGATGACACCGGATGGAGGCTTGGTAACCCATAGAAGTCCGAGTGAGGAATGGATTTGTGTGAGGAGCAACAACTAGTACCGTTCGAGGAGGGGCTCGATCGTGGTCCGTAACCAAGCCGTGGCGGCATTCCGAACCGTGGCCGTTGCCGTGAAGGTCCGGATTGATCGGTTCCGAACCGAGGCGGGATCCCGATTAGCCGTGGCATTCCGAGATAGCCCCAACCATGAGAAGACATTCCGTACCGATTTTGCCCCCACCGATTTGTGCCGCGCCGCATGGATCCTGTGGTCCGTGGTTGGGAGCCGGCCGACCCGAAAATCGAGGAGCACGGGTTCTGGTAATGGCACCATAGGAGGTGGGTGGCGGCATCCTCGGTGTAATCGTGGCGACCGAGAGTGGGGTTGGCATCCTCGTCTTCTTCCACGGTGAAGGTGCCATCCGGATTGAGGCCGGCGGCCGACCGTGACTCTTAATAGCCTCCATAAGGCCGTTTAGCCGTGCTTCCTGCCGTAACCTCATCTCGTTCGCTAACCGATTCCACCGTTGCTCGTCTCGAGGGGTCCCGGAGGCGGAGTGACGTTATCCCCATCATTACCGGCCGATGCGTACATTCTCAAACCCGGAGTCGGAACAAATGGCGAAGCCGATGACGCGCTTGACTCTTCCTAACCGATCAAACGGTGACCCGGTGCCCGAAACCAAGCTTTGCGCGGAGTCCGCGGGGAAAGGACATGAAGGTTCGATGTCCTGGGAATGGAAGGAGGGTAGGTGTTTGGGCTTTAGGCTCATGCAACATGCAGCTTATTTGTTCACGTTTACTTAAAACATGTTTTATTAACCTAATCGGTTGGAAAAGATTGCTCTTCTTTTTCGCAAACTACTCCGATTCTCGGATCGCCGGGCCCCGTCACTACGTCTATAAGCCCCTCGTATTCCACCCGTATTTCGACCTCCCAGGTGGACAGCCCCGGGCGAGGGTCCTATAGGGCAAGCGGGTCCCACCGACCGAAAGAAAAACGATCCTAAAAGTCTCGGGTAATCGAGTCTTAACGAGCATTCGATGTAAATTACGGACAAAGCCGACGTCGAAAGTCAAGATCATGTCCGAGGGCTCGACAAAAAGTCGGCATGATTTGACCGATAAGCGTCCACGATTGATCTTGACTTGTCGTCGCTAAGCCGTAATTAGGCATGGAATAGTCATTAATCCTTGATGACTCGAGTGTCAATGCCTTTGGGAGTCCGTGTATAATTTGTGCGCCGAGCCGAAGTCAAGGCGCCGGTCAATATCTTGGTCAAAGTCCGCGGCGGAAAACCGGCGTAACTTCGACCGATTAGGTACCCGAAAGATATTGAGTCGGTATGCCGACAAAGGCTTGAAAGGAAAGGTCTATACACGGACAGTGGCATGACATGCCGTACTAAAACCAACCGGGTCTCTGACAAAGTGTGTCACGGACAAGTGCATGGTCGACACGAGGCTCCATGGGATGTTTGGGTAGTCCTGTGCTCATCCGAGAGGCGTAATAAGACCAAACGGACCGCGACAAGGATTTCCCCGGGTTAAGGACGTAGTGTGCAGTGTACGGTCACGTGCGCGTAGTGTGCAAGCAGACTATATTCTTTTTCTGAGTAAAATAGAGATTTTTTATGTGTCTTAAAAATATGATGCATGATTTTTTTTTTGGAAATTTTCTTCTTCTCTTTTTTTTTTGAAAATCCTTTTTTTTTTTTTTTTTTTTTTTTTAATGAGCACATAAGCACGAAAGCACGAAAATTCCGACAGTTAGGGACATTATTCCGACACCAAAAATTTTGACTTTCTCCGAGGCGGCCAAACCAACATGAAAATTGTGCAAAAATCAACACACACACAAAAATGATTTTCAAAGCCGGGACGGAAGCTTGACCCTCAAAAGCTTTTTTTTTTTTTTTGAAAACGGTGATACCGGTACGTGGGATTGTTAGACCACAATTTATCCCCGACTCGTGTTAGGAGGCGATAACGGGAAATTTAGTGGTTTCCACCAATATACCAAATACCATTTTTTTTTTTAAAAAAAGCTTATTCCCCAGCGGAGTCGCCACTGTGATGATGTGTATCCGAAAATTTTCCCATTTTTTGTATTGAAAGAAAAATCAACGAAAACGGAGTCGCCACGCCATTTTAATTTTGAAGGCCAAAACTTTGAAAAAAGCCCGAGATCAGAGATTTAGGTTCGGAGGTCATGTTACGCGTCGGGAAGGACGTTAGTGTGCACCCGACGCGCCTCGTAAAACGAGTCTTCCAAGCTGAAAATCATTTGTGTGTGTGTGTGTGTGTGTGTTTTGGCCAAAATAAGTTGAAACTCAGAAAAGTAAAAATTGGGATATCTTTTTAAGACTTTAAACTGATCCCATGATTTTTTGGAAGATTTTTGGATTGAGATTTGGTACTCAAAAGACCTTTTGAAGTTGAGAGCCATTTCTGCCAGAATGAAAAAGGCAGTGGACCTTTGATTTTGAAAGGGATTCAAGGGTCTTAAAACTTCATAATCTGGATAAACTCAGAGAATGAAAGTTGTTCTAGACACCTTAAATAAAGTTTGTGCGAAGGAATTTTCCATTTTGGAGAAGATTTGAGGGGTCAAAACCTTCTGGAAACCTCAGATATGAGATCTGGATTCCCAGAAGCTGATGAACTAGCCTCTGAAAGAAAATTTGAAAAGAGGAGTTTTACTCACCCAAAAAATAAAGTAAAAATATGTCTGGAAAGCTCTGGATGTTGGCTACAAAAAGTGTTTTGTAGTCAACACCAAATTCCAAGATCATCTGTGTCCAAAAATCAAGACCATGGACTGAGGTCTGAGAAAATTGCTACTGGACAGCAACTTCTCAAGAAAGAAAATATGATTTAAAGGGGGGGTTTTGCATCCATGCTTGTCCCCATTTCCCTAGGTTTTGGTTAGTGATCACTAGACATTTTAGTGGTGAATCAACTATACCAAACCATCCTTGGGGTACATTAGGACTAAGCATTTCATTTGCTTGGGGAGGGGGATTTTACCCTTTGAAATCAAGATTTAGTGCTTGAAAATGGTTTTTTAGGGTTTTGAAAGTGTGTTTTTGCAAGTAAGTAAGAAAACTTGAAAATAATGTTGATCTTTGTAGAAGATCATCCATGGAGATGGTCTTCCATGGTGATCTTCTTAGATCTAGAGCAAGAAGATGAAAGAACTACATTTTGTTGTTTGAAGATGCATGCATGGATGAGATTTAGGGTTAGGAAGAGGAGGGTTTACCAATCTTCCTTGTGTTCTTGAGTGTTTGACTTGAGTGTATGAGTGTTTAGGGCTTTAATGTGAGAGTGAATGGATGAGTATGAGTTGGGAAAGATTGGAGAGAAAAAGGTGACAATTCAAGTGAATTCTCACTGTTTTCTCTCTATATTTCGCCAGAGGTTCGGTGCAAAATGTGTTCTTCCTCCTTATTTTTGTGACTGGAGGGCTCAATTTATAGCCCTCCTGAAAATGCAAAGGTATCCGCGCGGATGGATCCAGGCAGCGTGCACTGTTCATTAAATGCAGCTTCAGCTTTGGACAAGAAGAATATTTCTTTTCAAAATTCAAATTAACAGCCAGTTTTTGTGTTTCTAGCCATTGCCATTTTTGGTTTTCTTCTTTTGTTTTGCTTTTTGAGATTCTTTTTAAGGTTTAACCTTAAATAACAATGCCCATTTTACCCTCACTTTGTTAGAAATGTTAGGATAGTTAGGAATTGTTAGAAATGTTATAACTTTCGTTAATTTTCTAACGAAAATTCTAACAAGCTCAAATTGGAGCACTTACACCTTTTTGTAAGTGTTAATAGTATTTTCTATTAGTAAATTATATATTTTCTATTAGTAAATAATAAATTATTTAGTTAAAGAAATATTATTTTCTACCATAGTGTATAATGTATTTTTTTTTTCAGGAAGAGTATGATAGGCGGGCTCGTGAGGAGGCTATTGAAGAAGGAAGTTTGGCTCCTGAGAGCACCGAGCGGCCCGCCTTTCGTGAAAAGCTTTGGGCGGCCATTGTCCTCGACGGCAAGCAACCGAAGGGAGATCGCTTGCCTGGATTCGGAGGACATGGTGCGGGGTATTTTAACATGCCATTCCGCAGCCCTACTACTTCATACTTTTCATCTTCTTCCTCCGGCGGCAGTCATCATGTGGATCAAGAAGCGTTTGATGAACGGGTGAACAGAGAGGTTGAGAAGCGAGTGGAGCAGATCCAGAGCCAGGTGGAGGCCCGAGTGCAGACCCAGATGCAGACCCAGGTGGAGGCCCAGGTGGCTAGTATATTGGCTCAACAGCTTGACCAGCGCGTGCAACAATACTTGGCTACCATGAATTTGCAGCCACAGCCACAGCCACAGCCACGTAATAGCGGTAACGCTTCTGATGAGTCAGTCGATCAATACCTTAGGGGAAGTGGCGGTGGTAGTGGCGATGGTAGCGGTAGCGGCAGCGCTCGTGGTCGGGGTCGTGGTTGATTGACATTCATTTTATTTGGCTGGCATGTAATGTAAACAAATATATTTTGTTTCCCTTTCCATTTCCCTTCCCTTTTCCCCAAGCGAAACAATTTCCCTTTCCCCTTTCCCTTTCCCTTTCCCCTTTTCCCTTTTCCCTTTTCCCCTTTCCCTTTCCTCTTTTCCCCCTTCCCCTTTCCCCTTTCCCCTTTTCCCCTTTCGCTTTAGGTTGCTTGATACAGTTTGAGTTTATTTGATGTTTGTATGTTTGATGTTTGTATGTTGTTTGCGTTTATTTTATTTTGGGATTTGTTTAAACAGGTTTGACAGGTTTACAGGTGGATTAATAATAAAATAGAATTTTTTTTTTAAAATCTGGCCAGATTACCGACGGATATTTCCGTCGGTAGTATAATTAAAAAAAATAAATAATTCTAATTTCCGACGGAAATATCCGTCGGAAAATAATAAAAAAATTAAATAATAAATCCCATTACCGACGGATATATCCGTCGGATTCGATTTAGATTTCCGACGGACATATCCGACGGTAAATTTTATTTTTACCGACGGTTATAACCGTCGGTAATGGGTTTTATTTATTTTTTTTGATATTTACCGACGGATATTTCCATCGGTAAACTCCGGCAATCTCTCCGGTTAACCGGCCGGCATCACTCATTTCCGACGGACGATTTCCGGCGGAATTTTATATTTTCCGGCGGAAAATCCTCCGGAAATACCGGCGAATTTGGTCCGTCGGTATTACCAACCAATTATTTCCGACGGAAACCGACGGACTCATTCCGTCGGTAATAACCATTTACCGACAGATAAGTGGATTTACCGACGGAAATTTCCGTCGGTAAAAGGCCTGTTTCTAGTAGTGTATTAGCTACCCAAGAAGGTAAATTATTGCAGGAAATCAAAAAAATAAACATTCTTTCCAAACAGATTCACAGCCCAGGCTCTAGATTTATGAATGCCAGGATTAGCTTCTAAAAGAACCCTGAGTTTGAAAGCCCACAAAAACAACTCATATGTGTCAAAACCAAACAGGCACCACCTGTTGAGCGCTAGAAAGAGTAAAGAGCTTCAAAATCTGATTTGAATATCTGAGGGAACTTTGACAAAATTGACATTTGTGCAATTTTAGTAGAATGCTTACATTACTATCCTTAATAACAATGCTATATGACATTATGCTTGTAAGTGTATATTATGATGTGATGATTGACAAGAGAGCATTTAGAAAGTTCATCATAAAATGGATTCGTTACAATCAAGTTCGGTTGTAGTGGGACGGAGGGAGTATTTTTTAAAGTACATTAATTGATTTGGAGTGGAAAACCATAACAATCGATGTGTGGCAACAGGATACTGTTGCATATACATCATATAAATAAGATCCTTTTTATCTTAAATGAAGTATGGAATATGATCCCTGAAGCGTTTTCAAAACGTATATGACACCAGGGTATCCAGATAACTTCTTGGTAAGTTAAAGTTTTGAAATGGGAGGGAAGGTCAGGAAATGCATTGGGACTTGACCGAGATGCATCCGGTCATAATATTTCAGAGAAGTCAGGCTCATGTTAAATACCCAGTGGATGTCCTCCTAAAAGTACTGGTTCCTAGACAGATATATTTTCTTTTTAAATACTAATCAACATATTTCAGCATAACTTAATCACATAGGTTAGATAAACAAAAATGCATCAAAAATAAACAAAAATGCATCAAAAATTGACGAATAATCTATGAGAAATGGCAACTGGCAGAATATTTGTAAATATGAAGATTACAAAAACCTTTAGTGTTTGTCTTCTTATAATAGTGAGCAGCATAAGCGTTAGCAACTTCATGATTGCTGTCCAACCATAAACAGGAAGCAAAATGTCTGAAATAGGCTTCAAGTAAATGATGATTTAGAGCTAAATATGTGTCACATATATAATCAAATAAGAAACATAAGGTGCTATGAACATCAGTGGATAGAGGTATGGTTTTTTTACTGATTTCAAGGATTTAAAAACCTTATAACCCGATAAAATTTCACACATATGGAGGAAAGCGATTACTTTTTTTTTTAAAGACAAATCAAGAAGATATAAAATTTCTCATTTCATTCGTACTATTTCATTCGTACTATTAATTGATTTTTTTTATTAGGTGTTCAAAATCAGAATATTGGTCACCGATATGAATGATATCAGTAGTGAAGCAGAGACTCACTTTATGTTGTTTGATGGTTGTGCATCTTTCTTGCTTGGAATGTCCGATGCGGTATCTCTTGCTGATGTTTCAGAGGTACTTAATTCATTTTGTCATTTTTATAGAATCTGCTAATAATATTTCATATAATAAAAATATTGTTCCTTGTAGGAGGACCAATCGCGTAAGCTTTTCGAAATTTGTTTGGAAGGCAATGTTTGTTCAGAGTTGAGGTAGACCAAAGAACTAAAGATACCCCTGACGAGAAACGAAGTTTTACAGTGAAGCGAGTAACAGAGGATACCAACATCATGATGCAATTCTTATCACTCATAAACTCCGATGTAAGTATAAACCACATCACATTAGCTATCTATATTATGTTATATATTTGACTTTTAATTGTTATAAGTTGCAGGATGTGGATTCCAAACCGAATAATGAAGATGAAAATATGTCCAGCTTGAACGGTAATAACGAGGTAAATTCCTATGAATCTTTTATTTATCTTCTACTTCACTTTTTTTTTATTTGAGTTTCGTTACAATAAAAAATGAATCATCCTTGAGTTGACTGATAATATATGTGCAATTAAATCGACATCTAAGTTTTACATAATCTTCATTATTATTTAGATTGTACATGTTGTTTAACTATTTTATTTAACTTTATTTTTATGTAGGATACGCCCTTGGAATCTATGGGGGACAGTTCTTCAACATCCATAACTCCAAGGAAGCGTTTGTTGAACAACATATCCAATGATGAGGAGGTTCAACTATCCGTTACTAAGGTAATTAAGCACATCAAGCAGGAGAAATTAGATAAGTAGGCAAAGAAGAAGGAGAGATTAACATTTTATTTCAAACATTTGATTATATGTTTTACAATTGAGCAAGATGTATTGGTTTAATAACCCTTACAGTATTTGCTATTTCTTACCCGATTGACATTATTGTGGGTAGCTTTAGTGGAATTGTTGGACAAAATTTTATTTGGTAGACTTTAATTTCATTGATATTTTTTTATTTCTACTTATTCTGAAATAAAAATATGAACTTTATTAGTTTTCAAATATGTACAATTTTGATGTTCTTATTTAGTACTTTGTGATTTATACTTTGATGATCAGACTCGGCATATTTCCATAGTCTAACCGTGTAGACTAAGGACGCGACACTGGTGCCGACACGGGATATGCGTCGGATTCACCAGGTTGAAAACGGAGTCAGCAGTTTTCATATTTGTTTGATTGAAATCAATTTTTTCATCATTCCCCCTTACAAATCTAATGTATTGTGCCGATCAACTAAAGGAGGAGGAAGAAAAGAACCTGAATTTAGAAAGCTCTGTTTGTTTTGACCTAAGTAGAACGACATCTCGCCTTGGTGTTGTAGATCTGAGATGGTCGCCGATTGGCTCGATTGTTGAGTTTGCTGTTGTTGATAAGTGAATGTATTTGAAGTTGTCGGTCGGTTAAGGTCGCTGGTAGTCGATTGGTGAAGGTCGTTGCTCGAAAGAGCCAAGATAGAGAGAAAGTGAAGAGGCCCCATGGAACACAGAAGAGAGAGAAACCGAAGAGGGCAGGAGGATAGAGAAAGACAAATGTTGTGGGTTTCCTTGGGTTGGAACGTGGAAGTGGGATACAATTATTAAGATAAGAGCATGTTTATTGTTTCACCACACACTAAGCAAAAGAACTAATATGTGAATAAAATTTCGTTCACACTAGCTTAGTTTCTGTAGTGGTGAATTAATTTTTTGTTCACCTATGTTATTTTTAGTTGTAATTTGATATTATAAAATTAATAATGCACATTATTAAAAAATTATTTTTTATTAACCTGTTATTATAAAATAAAATCAGAAATTTGAAATTTGAAATCAGAATATTTAAACTTGAAATTCGAAATCTAAATATATTGAAAATACAAATTGGCTCTTTTTGTTACCTTAGTAATGTCGGACATAAAACTATACACTATCTCAAGTATCAATCATCAAATTTTCCTCAATTAGGTACCAGAATGATTGTCACTCAATTAGGTAAATACATTAATTATTTATTTTTTATATACATATAATTTAATACTTAATTTTGTTACATATATGTAGGTAAGCACGTAGTCGAAGCCAAGATGCTTTCGGGAAAGAATGTTGGCATGAAGGTGCTTATTCCTAGAATGATAATGTCTCCGTCAGATGTGACAAAATTTCCGGTAAGATTTCAAAGAAGGCAATTTCCACTTGCCGTTTCTTTTGCTATGACAATCAACAAGAGTCAGGGACAATCTCTTTCCCATGTAGGACTATATCTTTCACAATCTGTTTTCAGTCACGGACAACTTTATGTAGCATTTTCTAGAGTAACCAACAAGAGAGGACTTAAAGTTATTATTTGTGATTCAGATGCTCAAACATATGACAAGACGCTGAATGTAGTCTACAAAGAAGTTTTCAACAGACTCTGAGAATTTATGTCGCACAATTTGTGGTTAAACAAAAGTATTGCAATTTTTTATTATTTTCTTTGTTTTTATTTTGTTTTTCTTTAAATATATAGGAGATGGAAGAGATTATGTTGACACTTAGGCACACACTATTAAACTCACGCTATTGTAACCATATCTCTTCATCTTTCAAAGTTGTAACACTAAAATCTTAATAATATTTTTTTGGTTAGGCAGGGACCTAACCTCCCGTGGTTTTGTGCCGACGAGATAGTTGTCTCAAGGGCTTTCCACGTTACATCATGTGTCAACATCTTTTTTCTGTATTAATTATACTCCTAATATCCGCTACATTGATTATCAATTTTGATTTATATTGTTACTTAAAAATCAATTAAAACACATAAATAATTATTTACTTAATCAAAAAAAATTATTCACCGTCGGGTACCGACGGGTTACTGACTAGTATATTAAAAGACAAACATTTAGAGCCCTCACATTAAGCCATGTCACTATTATGATATGGCATTATGTAATTCTCCCATTGGTCTTAGTTTCAAAAATTTTTCATTTAATAAATTGATTTTTCATTTAATAAAATGTTAATGTTTATAAGGTAAATATTTATACAGTAATATTTTATTCATATGCACATTTTTTGTTTTTAAATTTTTTATTTAGAATTCATTTTTTCCAAGGTGACATTATCGTGGGTAGAGTGAGGGGAATGGTTAACAAATATTTTCTTTGATATTTTGTTATTTCATTTGGTACTTTGGGATTTATGATTAATAACCTGATTAAAACTCTCAAGTTTATTTATTTTTATTTCAGTGTTGCATATGGATGCCATGACTTACTTATTTTTATAATCTTTCCTAATCAGAAAATGACCCACAAGAGAAATTATAACATTTTGCTTGATGGCTAAAGCTTTGATAACTACTCCCTCCGTCCCGTCCGAAATGTCTCAAAATGGCCCATGCAAGGGAATTAAGAAAAGTGATGTAGGAAAAAGAAAAAGTGTATAGTGAAATAAATGTTGTGAGTATGAAAAGTGATGTAGGAAAGAGAAAGTGGGATAGGGAATAGTTAGTGGATATGTATTGTGAGTATGACAAGTGGGTTCCACATATAAAAAAAATAATAAAAAACTTTCCTTTTTTGGGTTAGAACATTTTAAATATGACACCCAAAAAGGAAAGTTGGGACATTTCGGGCGGGACGGAGGAAGTATATTCAAGGGAGCAACTAATATTTTGTTTTAGTAAATGATTGTCAAGTGGTTGAAACTTGAAATGTTGGTATGATTTTGACACATTTATGAACTATGGGTATGCATAATTCAGATTTATAATAATCACAACTTGAGTATTATCTGAAATGCTTCATAAGGTCCTGAGTCGTGCTTCCTAGATGTATCTTGATTGTGCATTCAGAAATTTTTATATTTTCTCCATCTCTTAATAAATCGGTGAGCAAGTGTACACATATTTTTTTATAATACAAATAGATATATGTGACCAAAATATATTTGGCCATCCCAACACATATAGGCTAAATGAAGTTATTCTGAATGTAGTAAAGTAATTTTCTATGTGTATATGATACTCCCTCCGTCCCAAAATTACCGTGTCAATTTTTTTATTGTTGGATATAAACCTAACATATTGTTTTTGTTTATTTAAATGAAATTACAGAAGATTATGGCAACAATTAATAATAAGCATAACTATGCCCATCGAATTTTGACGGGTTACTCACTAGTTTTATTAGTAAATGACTTAATCTATTATAAAAGTTATATTTAAAAATGTAAGCGGTGGTGGGATTGACCTCTTAGGGGCCGTTTGGTTCGGTGGAAAAAAAAGTGAAGAAATGGAATGGTCAATGGAATTGAATTCCTTAAGGAATTGGAATGAAAAAAAAACTGGTCAAACCCCTCCGTTTGGTTGGCACGGAATGGAATGAAATTGTCATTCAATTTCTTGGCAAATCATGTTTGATTTGAAAATACAAATTATAGGAATGGAATGAAAGCATATAAAATGACCAATTTACCCTTTTTTAAAAAAAATATTTTTTGGGGGTGGGGGTAGGTAGGGGTATGCAAAATGAGTAAAAAATATTTTTTTTCGTGGGGGGCCGAGGTGGGGGCGGGGTAGGTAGGGGTATGCAAAATGAGTAAAAATATTTTTTTTCGTGGGGGCGGAGGGGTGGGGGGTGGGGTGGGGGATGGGGGGGTAGGTAATGGATGGGGGTAGGGCAAGGCCGGATGGGGGTAGGCTTAAAGTTTTATTTTTTTTTTCGTGGGGGGCTGGGGTAAGGTAATGGATTGGGGTGTTAGGCGTAAAAAAATTTTTGTGGGGGGTAGGGCAGTAATGATGGGGGTAGGCAAATTTTTTTTTTTTTCGTGGGGGTGGGGTGGGGTAGGGCAGGGGCTGATTGGGGGTGGGTAGGGGGTAGGGGTGGTTTGGGTTTGGGGGTATTTTGGTCAAAAAAAATTTTTCCATTTCATAAGGAATTGGCCATTCCTCCCATATATGGAAGGAATAACAAATTTCTTCCAAGGAGGGAATTGGCCATTCCGTTGAAATGAAAATTTTAAAACTTCTTCAACCAAACAGGCCAAATAATTTGGGGGAATGGAATTGGACATTCCATTCCCCCACTTTACCACCAACCAAACGCCCCTTAATCTTTCTTATGGAAATGAATCAGTAGTGGCTTAGAGATAAAACTTATTGACGTAAGACAGCTTTAGTTTAATTTTGGTGGATAAGTCAATTAATTTGACTATATTTTTTATTAAAAATTAATTATTTTGATCAAATTAAAACATTCTTATTGATTTACCACAATAAATTCATCCATTCATATATAATATTAAAGCATAAGAAATTCCAAGCTCTACAGCTCGTCACGTGTCAATCTCTTATTCGCCGATATTTTGCATTTTGGTCCTTAAATTTCATCTATTTTCGCCAATAAATAAGCTTTTTGATCCATAAATAACAATTATTTGTGTTTTAGTCCTTTTAATTCATTTGTGTTTTAGTCCTTTGAAAATTAAATTTCCCAATAAGTTTATTTAAATGAAATACATCCAATAAGTTTATTTAAATGTTTTATATCAAAATTATCGTCTCACTTTTTTATTATTGTATATAAACCTAACATATTGTTTTCATTTTTTTTAAATAAAATTAATTATTAATTAAACTTATACATTAAAATAAATCCAATAAGTTTATTTAAATATTTTATATCAAAATTATCGTCTCACTTTTTTATTTTTGTATATAAACCTAACATATTGTTTTTGTTTATTTAAATAAAATTAATTATTAATTAAACTTATACATTAAAATAAATTCAATAAGTTTTTTTAAATAATTAGCCTTAAATTTTGGTAATTAATAAGATTCATTTAGTCCTTTAAAATAGATTAATTAGCCTTAATTAGCCTTAAATTTCGGCAATAAATCAAGTATATATATAGTATGGTTTACTCATTGAATTATTTTCATATATTTTCCTTATATTATTTTTTAATTCTTATATAACTCAAGTATATATATATATATATAGTATGTTTTCTTTATAAAAAATAATAGAGTATATGAAAACAAATTGGCTGAACATGACAAAAATATCGTGTATAAACTAAGGAAAGTATTGTAAAATAATTTGAAATTAGAATTCAATTATAAATATTATCAAATTAGATTAGATTTAATTCAAATCTTGTATATTTATCAAATGGGTTATATTTTCTTAAAAAAACGTTTACATTTTCAATTGTTTGACTAAGTCCATGAAATTCTATTTTTTTTTTTTTTTGTAAGAAGTCCATGAAATTTAGTTAGTGGAGTATTAAAATTACAGGAATTGATTTTTTAAAATTTTGAGCAACAGTGCTATGACAAGTTAAATTCGGGTATCATAAACTGATCTAATTTTAAAATTTAAAAAGATTTTTAATAAGGCAAATTTTCTAAATGCCATAAAATTACTCATGCAAATCTTCAATGTATATCCTAATTTAAATATAGTTAAATGTTTTGAATTTCAAAATTATCCTAATTTAAACACATTAATATATTTTGAAGATGTCAATTCAAATTTAAATTGATTACCAAGTATCCTTAAAAATTATCCCTACAAATCTTCAAAAAGAAAAAAAAAAGTCTACATTACGTGAATAACCCTATCAGTCATAATATATTTTTGATTATATAATTCCATCCGGCCTAGCTAAATGTTTTATATCAAAATTATTGTTGAACTTTTTTATTGTTGTACATAAACCTAACATATTATTTTCGTTTATTTAAATGAAATTAATTATATATTATACTTATATTCTTTTTAAAGATTTTTCATTTAATAAATTGATTTTTCATTTAATTAAAGGTTAATGTTGATAATGTAAATATTTATAAGGTAAATATTTATACAGTAAATTATTCCGATTTAAGCTCAATCAACATTTGAATTTTGAAATCAAAGATTTTTCATTTAATAAATTGATTTTTCATTTAATAAAAGGTTAATGTTTATAAGGTAAATATTTATGCAGTAAATTATCCCGATTTAAGCTCAATTAACTTTTGAATTTTGAAATCAAAGATTTTTCATTTAATAAATTAATTTTTCATTTAATAAAAGGTTAATGTTTATAAGGTAAATATTTATACAGTAAATTATCCCGATTTAAGCTCAATCAACATTTGAATTTTGAAATCTAAGATTTTTCAATAGTTGATGTTATTATGACATGACATTATGTAATTCTCCCATTGTTCAATTATGAAAGTGTGGTAGCATCACACTTAGCCAAGTCAAAAGGTTGACTTAACTTTGTTTTGTTACTTTCTTTTATATTTTAATTATGTAAATATTTTTATTTATATTCACTAACCTATTAACCGAAACTCTACTGTGTGTTTAGTATTGTTTGGTTGTTTTATAGGACTCTCACAAGGATAAGGATTAGAGATAGAGGAGATTGAGGATTAAGCTCTTCTTCAATGATTATCCTTACCCATTGGCCGTGTTCTACTTAGCTATAAATACAAGTCCCAAAGTCAGTATACACACACGGAAATATACACTCTGAAAGGCTGAAGAAATATAGACTTGAGAGGAGTGTTTTTGTGAGAGAGTTCTCTTTGATTATTTTGTTATTCTCTTATTGTAATCGTTTTCAACATTGTTTTTAATAAGAGAAGTTTATTGTCTACAGCATATTGCTGTAGATAAGTGTTAATTCGTTGTCCATTTCTTTTCTGTTTTAAATTCCGCTGCATTTCACTGTTGTGCTAGCGCCGGTGCGACAAAGCATCGTGACTCACATCGCCCTTCCGTGCACTTCCTAGCCGCTCCATTTCTTTCAATTGGTATCGTAGCTCCACTCGACTCTACCGAGTGAGATCCAAGGAAGAGTGGTCATTATGGAAGGACACTTGAGTCAATACCGTCCCCCGGTTTTAGATGGAACTAACTATCCCATCTGGAAAGCTAAGATGCGTCTCTTCATCAAAGCAATTGATGAACGAGCATGGCTTAGCATTATTATTCCATGGTCCCCTCCTAAGGTTGAAATGAGAAATAAAGAAGAAGATGGTGAAACCTCTGAAAAGGTGTATAAAATTAAACCTGAGGAAGAATGGACCACAGATGAGGTCACTAGTGCAAACTATAATTCCAAGGCTCTTGGTGCTATTTCAAGTCATGTGGATGAACACATGTTTAGACTTGTTTTAAATAAAAATATAGCAAAGAAAGCCTGGGATATTTTGCAAGCTCACCGTGAGGGTGATGATAGTGTCAAAGCCACTAGGTTGAGAATTCTCATGACCAAGTTTGAAAACTTGAGGATGAATGAGTCTGAGGACATAAAAAGTTATTCCGCTAGAATAAGAGAAATTTCAAATGAATGTCTCTCACTTGGTGAGCCTATTTCAAATGCTAGACTAGTATGCAAAATGTTAAGGACTCGTCACCGATAAGTTCAACATTAAAATAGCCGCTATTGAAGAAGCAAATGACACCGCAACCATGGCTCTAGATACTCTTGTGGGTAAGCTAACCATGTTTGAATTGAACATTTCTATTCAAAGAACAACATAAAGCCGAAAGTGTTGCTCTTGCTTCGCTTCTTTCTAAAGCATCCTCAATTCCAAAAGAAATTGAGGAAATCTCAAATGAAATTGATATTTCAAATTTGGAAAATGAAGATGTTGCTCTTTTGACTAAAAATTTACTTCTTTTCTTAAAAATAAAAGAGACAACAAATTTCCTTCTAAGAAACCAACTAATTTTGATAAATCGAAAGAGGATAATGAGAGTACTTTCAAGAAACCCACTAGTTTTTCTAAAAATAGATCTCGAAACAGCTTCAGTGTAGGCCCGTAAAGGGTTTGGGCATTATGCAAATGAATGTGCCAATACTCGAAGAAAAAGGGGATGAGCCTAAGTGCGACCCTTAGTGATAGTGAGGACGAAGATGAATCGCTAAACTTAGCAATTATGGAAATCTCGCCTCCAAATCATGAACATCAATCTCGATGTAGCTTCGTATGTTATCACATCTACTATCACATCTTCCGAATCTTTTATAAACCGTTATACCTCTTCACCGAAATGTAAGTCCGAAAATGAAGAAGAAGAAAATGAAAACTATAACGAGCTACCGGATGCCTACGCCGAACTATATGCCGATTGGGAAAAGCGTGTTGAAAAATTGCCGTCTTTGAAAAGGTAACCGAAAACTCTCTACCGAATTATCTAAAGTTAAAGATGAACCGACAAATGTATCCACCGAAAATGATAAACAAAAAGATTCTATAGCCAAACTTGAGGTCATGCTCACTAAACGTGACATCGAGCTTCGAGAAAACAAAAACCGAACTCACAGAGGCCAAGAAAACTTTTGAAAAACAGAATACCGGAAAGGCAACTCTTGATGAGATTCTCAAAGTGAGCAAGTTTTCAAAAACAGTCTTGGTTATGAATCGAATTTTTAAGAGAGGGAGAAAGTAGTTCCTCAAAACCTAAAACTTTTTATAACCAAAAATCATCAACCAAAAAGAAAAGATTTGTGTGCCATTATCGCTTCTTACCAGGTCATATAAGACCATTCTGTTACAAGAGGATTCGTGATCCGGGGAAAGATGTTCCTCGATGAGCGAACGAATGCTATCACATCACAACTCACATCGACAAAAACCGGCCGGGCCGTATGGGTTGAAAAGAAAAACATGGAATGCAAAGTAGTGTTTACCTCCCTCAAGAGCAAGATTGCTAGCTCATGGTACTTCGATAGTGGGTGCTCAAGGCACATGACAGTAATGCCGAATTTCTCACCGATTACGTCACTATCAAAGGAGGTAATGTAAATTATGGGGGAGGAGCACAAGGTAAGATTGTTGGAAAAGGTACTTTATGTGTAAATGACATGCCCAAGTCCGAAAAATGTCTATCATGTAGAAGGACCGAAAGCTAATTTGATTAGTATAAGTCAACTATGTGATGACAATTTACATGTCAATTTTGACAAACATGAATGTAAAGTGTTTGATAACACTAATACATGTTTGTTCACCGGAGTAAGGTCTCGTGGATAATTGTTACAAATTTGGTGACAACTTATCCTGCCTTAGCTCCAAAACAAATGAACTTGACCTGTGGCATCAAAAATTAGGGCATGCTAGCTATAGGAAAATAGAAGAATTAGTTAGGTTTGATGCTGTTAAACACCTGCCCAAGCTCGACTTTAAACAATCTAGTGTGTGTGGTCCTTGTCAGAAGGGGAAGCAAACCAAAGCTTCTCATCCAAAAGTGGATCAAAGTTCCACGTTTGAAATTTTAGAATTAATACATACTGATCTTATGGGACCAATTGAGGTTGAAAGCTTAGGTAAAAAGAAATATTCATTTGTCTGTGTAGATGATTTCTCTAGGTATACTTGGGTGCTTTATTTAAAAGAAAAATCAGAAGCACTCAAGTATTTAAAGTATGGTATAAAAAGGTGAAAAACTTGTATGGGAAGAAAGTTATCAAAATTAAGTCTGATCATGGAACTGAATATGAGAACACATTGTTCTCAAAGTTTTGTGATTCCAAAGGAATCACCCATGATTTTTCAGCCCCTAAAACTCCTCAACAAAATGGAGTTGCAGAAAGAAAAAATCGTACTTTACAAGAGATGGCCCGTGTAATGCTTAGTTCTAAGAACATCTCTAAACGATTTTGGGCTGAAGCTCTTAACACTGCATGTCATATAGGAAACAGAGTTTATCTTAGGGTTGGATCAACCATGACCCCTTATGAAATACTCCTCGGTAAAAAACCTACTCTCAAGTACTTTCATGTCTTTGGGTGCATATGCTATGTTCTAAATGATAGAGATTATCTATCTAAATTTGATTCCAAGAGTGACAAAGCTGTTTTTCTTGGATATTCCACAAATAGTCGTGCATATAGGGTTTACAACCTTAGAACTAAAACTGTTATGGAATCAATTAATGTTACATTTGATGATACCGTCGACCTAAATATAAAATCTCTTGAAGATGATGTCTCGTATTGTATAGAGACAATGCAGAAACTCGTAATCAACCGAATGTATGCAAAGAAATGGATCGTAGAAAATGATGCAGGTACCGATGCAAGCACATCATCACCTACATCCGAGCAAACAAAATCTGGTGCCGAATCTGAAGATTCCGAATGTGAAGAAGAAAAGTTAGATAGAACTAAAGACATACCCAAATAGAGAGTGCAAAAGAATCACCCAATATCTCAAGTAGTGGGTGATGTAAACGAAAAAATTAGCACAAGGGAAAAGCCTAGTGGTCAACTACCGTGAGTCAGCCGGGCTAAGCCGTGTTGAATCTCAAGTAAACAAGGTTAGTTCATGCTGTTTTGTTTCTAATATTGAACCAAAGAATGTTGTAGAAGCCATGAAAGATGATAATTGGATTATTGCCATGCAAGAAGAACTAAATCAATTTGAGAAAAATGAAGTATGGACTTTAGTTCCTAGGCCTATAGGGGAAATGTAATAGGAACCAAGTGGATCTATAAGAACAAAACCTGATGAAAATGGTCAAATTATCGTAAATAAAGCTAGGCTTGTAGCCCAAGGTTACACCCAAGTAGAAGGAATAGATTTTGAAGAAACTTTTGCTCCCGTTGCTAGGATAGAATCAATTAGACTTTTACTTGCCATTACTTGTTACTGACATCACTTTACATCAAATGGATGTTAAAAGTGCCTTCTTGAATGGTGTCCTAAATGAAGAAGCCTATGTTGAACAACCTAAGGGCTTCACTGATCCCCACTTTCCTGATCATGTGTATAAGCTTAAAAAGGCCCTATATGGATTAAAACAAGCCCCTAGAGCTTGGTATGGGAGGTTAATCCGAACATCTCATACAAATGGGATTTAAGAGAGGTGAGGTAGATAAAACCTTATTTATTTTAAAAGAAAATGTAGGTATCTTAGTGGCCCAAATTTATGTTGATGACATTGTATTTGGATCATCTTCCAAAGATATGTTAGACTACTTTGTCACAAGTATGACCACCACCTTTGAAATGAGTATGGTTGGTGAATTAACCTACTTTCTAGGACTTCAAATAAAATAAAATAAGGAAGGAATTTTTATATCTCAAAGTAAATATGCCAAAAACTTGGTTAAAAAATTCTCTCGACAATGCCTCTCACTTTAAAACTCCTATGGGATCTTCCCAAAAGTTGTGCAAAGATGAAAATGGTGAGGATGTTGACCCCACCTTATATAGAAGCATGATTGGAAGCTTGTTGTACCTCTCAAAGAAGTCGTCCGTACATCATGTTTAGTGTTTGCTTGTGTGCTAGATATCAAGCTTGCCCCAAATTATCCCACCTTAAAGCCGTAAAAAGAATTATTAGATATGTAGGTGGAACTATCAATTTAGGGCTAAGCTATACTCGAGAAACCAACACAAATCCGGTAGGGTTCGGTGACTCGATCAAGTGTGCAACACCGATGATAGGAAAAGCACAACCGGAGGTTGCTTTTATCTTGGAAATAACTTAGTATCTTGGTATAGTAGAAAACAAAACTGTGTATCCCTTTCTACCGCCGAGTCGAATATGTGGTTGTAGGGAGTTGTTGTTCTCAACTCCTTTGGATGAATCGATGATTAAAGATTATGGTCTTAAAAGTAAAATCCTAACCGTTTTTGTGATAATCTAAGTGCCATAGAAATATCAAAAATCCCGTTCAACACTCTCGTACTAAACATATTGACATTAGACATCATTTTATTCGTGATCTTGTTGAGCAAAAATTATTAGCATGGAATCAATTAGCACCGAAAAACAAAGCTTGGCCGACATTTTCACCAAAGCCTTGATTTTCAGAGATTTTCCACTCTAAGGAAATCTCTCGAGTTTGTGTGTAATATAATGATGTGATCCCCGTGTGATCACATCATAACTAACACCCGTATTTTACAATTCTAACAAAAAATTAAAAAAAAAAAAATTTTGCATGATTTATCTCAAAGGTGGTCACTTGTATTACATCTTTGCTGTGTTTCCTCTCTGAATTGTGAATCCTTCTTATATAGTAGTCAACAACTGTTGACTCTAACATTATCTTACTAGATGTCTCTTGGTGGGTGCAAAAATAAATAAAAAAAAAAAAATGTTTGGGAAACAGCTACTCCACTCATGGTATGAAGTCATTTCAATGTGATCAAAATGACTTCAAGAGAAAGTTTGAATCAAATTGATAAGATCATTCGAAAGAGGGCTATCCATGTGATTAAGAAGAGTGAAAGCTACCCATAATATATTTTTCCACGAAAAAATTGTATGTGGAAGCATTCTAGAGGCCAAGCAAGACAAGATTCTGATTCATTGACTTTCTTAGAGGAAATGCGTACCTTGATGTAATCACATACTATGCCACACACATACTGAGATTTATCCTTCACATTTGTGCAAAGTATGCATAATTAGTTTGTAGATATTTTTTTCGTCTTCCTGGCCCTTGGTGAAAATCTCAATCAAATGCTTTTCTATCTCAAATTAATTTGTGTTAAATTAATTTTATGCTCAACGAAATTACCTAAAATTTTTTAATGTCCACATGTTTAGGGGGAGTATAAGTCTGTGATTTTTTTTATCTGTGGTATTTACTCTATCTAAATTTTTGTTTTTATCCTTATCATCTATCTTTATCATCTTAATCTCCAAAGTAGTGAAGAAGTCTCAAATAACGCCATGTATTCTAACCGGCCAAAGGGAATTAGGTTAGTTCAGTTCAATTTCAATTAAAACTCAATTAAGTGACCTAAGTCTACTAGGAGTTAATGATGTGCTATCACATCAAATAAATACCCTCTCTCCCTTCTTAATAAACCCTCACCGGCCTTAAGCAATCAAAACCCTTAGAAATTCCTATTCTTCGCCCTGTTTGATACTCTGATCATGACGTCCCCGTCGAAGCCCCCTTCTCCAACTACCGATCGCTCGCCGCCTCCATCTCCGGTGGCCCCAACCGATGCCACGGTAGAACTGTTCGTTGACACCGAAGCTTCCCCTGTATCAATGTCGCTCCCTGCTCAAGACAATGCCATAGATGCCGACAATCCAGTGGATTTGAAGTCAAGAGGGTGCAATGGTTGGGCTAGCTCGTGGCCCTAACTCGGTCCTTGCGACGTAAAGGTTTTTCTCCCAACATGGGGGAATATACTCCTAAGGTACGCCCTAACATGGCCGAACCCGATTTTATTGAAGATGATGATGAGGAGTTTGATCCTTCGTTGATCTCAAAAGAAAGAGAGGAAAAGCAAAGTCTAGTGGGTCCGGAAGCTCGTCGGGTAAACCTATGTCTCGAAGAGAAAGTATGAGTGTGGGTTGACAGCTTATTCAAGTGATTCTCACAAGAGGACTCAAGAAGAAGATGTTGAAGCATACCAAGTTGTGTCAAGAAGGTCTCAATCAGTAGAGGTTGAGGAGTTGAAAGAAGCTGAGGATATTATTGAGTCTGTTAATCAGGATTTGGGAGATGTCTTTCCCCACATTACTGTAACACCTGAGGATCTACAAGCTAGAAGGATGGCCTTATCTCAATTGTCCCCTCGCTCGTGCCGCCCTGCATGTTATTGCATCTCAAATCCCATCTCCTCCTCGCTAACTCCCTCATGCTAGATCTTCTCCAGAAATTGGTACTCGGGTGTTCATTCCGGGAACAGATGAAATTGAAGAAGGTACCGAGGACGAGCATATTCCCCGCAAGCTCTTTTGGATTTGAGGAAAGGGAAGGGCAAAATGAGGCAAGCAAAGGTCAAGGCCGCCGGGTTCGATCTTCGCACAAGCGTCCGACATTGGTTCGCACGATGATGAAGCCGAGGATGATACCTTTAAGCTTGGGAGAGATGAGATAGAAACAGAGAAGAGGGATGCCGCCGATGTAATCACATCTAGACCATCACCTAGAAGGAGCTTCGAGACTATCCCGTCCCTCCAAAGCCGATCCGCCTAAGCCAAGGCATACCCCAAGTCCTAAATCCACTTCAAGGAAGGTGCAAGCTCTCTCACCCGAAAAATTTATGTCTAAGTCTCGTGAAAGAGAGGTTTGAGTTCTTTAGGAAAAAGGGCTTCGGTGGAAAGGGTTATTGACCATACCTTCGAGGATGTTGGTATGAAACGGTATTTAGAGGAAAAAGGCCTCGCTTCTTTTCTCGTGTCTTACCCAAACAACTATTATCCTTCACTTGTAAGTGAGTTTTATGCGGGTTTAGTTCTGTGCTATTCAAGACCCTAGAGATGTTGGGTTTGAAAAGGTCAAAGTTCGTGGCACTCTCATTAATTTTTCTCCCGCCTTGATTAACATCTTTCTTCATGCTCCCAGCCCTCACATCCTTCCTCCTATGGCTCATAAGGATGAAATTGCCAATACCATAACAAATGGCCTTGATCCTTCGTGGCACTCTCGCTCAAGTGCACAATGCTTACTTCTTTGTGTAGCTTTTTGTTTAAAATTTCTACTTTTAATTGGAAGCCCTCCTCAAATAAAAACATTGTCACCGTGTCACATGCCGATTTGATTCATAGGATATTCACCGGTCAAGTTTTTAATCTTGGAGAAGTGATATTTGGGAGTATAGTACAGCCGCGTAAAAGGAGTTGCCATCTCGATCTTCCTTTCCCTTGTTTAATAACCGGTCCGCGCGTGTGTGAGGCAAGGGGTTGAAATATTACGTTCCGATCGTATTTGTGAAAAGATTGAACCATTTGGCATTCAACTCCGTGTTAGAGTGCACTAGACGCACCGTAGACTTGCCTCGTTGCTTTTCCCCGATGACCCAGCTTATCGATGCACAAGATGGTGATGAAGATGAGCACGCTGATGCTAGTGAAGATGAGCCTACATCTCCACTCTCACAAGATGATCAAGTTCAAATGGTGACTGATGAAATTAAGTTTTTGGAGAAAACAATGCTTCTCTATAGGGTGCAATTCAAGGAAATGGCCACTAGAAGGAACAAGATGCTAGCTTATCGTGAACGTCTTTCTGGTCAAAAAGGGGGAGCAAGCTCAAGCAATATTTATAGAGATATAAGCTCGGATTTCAGGTGGGAACTTCTAGCGAAAACACAAGCAGAAATTGAAGGAAGGCAAGGGCAAGGCTGGAATCGTGACTTCAATGATGATTGAAGTTTTTAATTTTATCGTATGGTTATGTGTTAAAAACAATTTTAATTTCTTGCTTTTTAGGAACAATGGTGTTTTGCTTTTGCTTGGTTTGGTTTAGTTTGTTTTGGACATGGTGCTTTATGTTTTTTTGGTAGTATTTAGGGGGAGCATTCGAGCTCTCCATTTCGTATCTTGGGTTTATGAATCTTTACCTTATTTAATTATGGTTTATATATATTGTGCTTGAGATTTATTTTTGAACAGAAAGCAACAAAACAGGGGGAGATTGAAAGTGTGGTAGCATCACACTTAGCCAAGTCAAAAGGTTGACTTAACTTTGTTTTGTTACTTTCTTTTATATTTTAATTATGTAAATATTTTTATTTATATTCACTAACCTATTAACCGAAACTCTACTGTGTGTTTAGTATTGTTTGGTTGTTTTATAGGACTCTCACAAGGATAAGGATTAGAGATAGAGGAGATTGAGGATTAAGCTCTTCTTCAATGATTATCCTTACCCATTGGCCGTGTTCTACTTAGCTATAAATACAAGTCCCAAAGTCAGTATACACACACGGAAATATACACTCTGAAAGGCTGAAGAAATATAGACTTGAGAGGAGTGTTTTTGTGAGAGAGTTCTCTTTGATTATTTTGTTATTCTCTTATTGTAATCGTTTTCAACATTGTTTTTAATAAGAGAAGTTTATTGTCTACAACATATTGCTGTAGATAAGTGTTAATTCGTTGTCCATTTCTTTTCTGTTTTAAATTCCGCTGCATTTCACTGTTGAAGGCTTGGTGCGACAAAGATCGTGACTCACATCGCCCTTCCGTGCACTTCCTAGCCGCTCCATTTCTTTCAAATTATTTCCTATATAAATCATGTAACAAACTTATTTTGCAACTGCCTCATTATTTTGCAACCCTAGCAAGAGATTTAAATGATCCAAGTCAGAAGGGAAGATTGGCTATTTTCCTTCGGGTTTTACTATTATTCCAGGTCAGAAGGGAAGGGTTTTTAAGGGGGCAATTCATTGGCTTACTTATTTAAATGATCCAGCAAATTTGTCACCTCATAATCGAATTTTTTGTCTTCTTTTAAAAAATGAGACATATAGTGAAGTTTCACAACTTAAATATCGTGAAAGTGAGGATGCGTTGAGTTTGAATGTTCTAGGAGAATGCATTTTCCTACTGTCTGGCTGCCGTCACTCTCATATGAATGTTTGGATAATGAAAGTATATGGTATGAGTGAGTCTTGGAATAAATTGGCTAGCTTCTCTTATCTTGATGGCCCGTGGAAATTCATGTATCCGACACTATTGTATACGTCGACAAAGGGTGAAATTTTATTGGAATTCAACCAATGTATTCTGTGTTTTGATCTCAAAACTAACTCATTCAAGAATCCGTATATTCATCCCTTTGAAGGCTATTTTGATCTTCTTGATGCTAATACCTACATTGAGAGTTTAGTTTCACCCTTTATCTCGGAAGGTTACGAAAGGCATGAATAGAGACGCGAAGCCAATTCACAAAATTTGATTTCTTAATTGTTTTTTTTTTAAACTTATTTTTGGTTTTCAGGGACAATGTTTTACTATGATGTAAGCTATTTTAGCTAAATATATTCCTATTTATCATTTTTATTTTTAGTGGATTTATGAAATCACAAAATTTGATATCTCTTAATTGTTTAACAAAGAATAGATGTCATGTTAAATGTTTACATAATATTATGCTTAGCGCCTAATCTTTAAATATTCTGCTGTTTAATTAAAGATGTTTTGACTAATCTTTCATAATCAGAAAATGACCCACAAGAAAAATTATAACATTTTGCTTGATGACTAAAGCTTTGATAACTATATTCAAGGGAACAACTAATATTTTGTTTTGATAAATGGTTGTCAAATGGTTGAAACTTGAAATGTTGGTATGATTTTGACACATTTATGAACTATGGGTATACAGAATTCAGATTTTTAATAATCACAACTTGAGCATTATCTTAAATGCTTCATAAGGTCCTGAGTTGTGCTTCCTTGATGTATCTTGATTGTACATTCAGAAATTTTTATATCTTCTCCATCTCTTAAAAAATCGGTGAGCAAGTATACACACATTTTTTTTATAATAAAAATAGATATTTTTGACCAAAATATATTTGGCCATCCCAACACATATAGGCTAAATGGAATTATTCTGAATATAGTAAAGTAATTTTTTATGTGTACAGGATACTCCCTCCGTCCCAAAATTATCGTGTCAATTTTTTTATTGTTGAATACAAATCTAACATATTGTTTTTGTTTATTTAAATGAAATTACAGATTATGACAACAAGTAATAATAAGCCTAGTTATTATGCCTGTCGAATTTCGACGGATTACTAGCTAGTATAAATAAAGCCAGATACAATCCATTTCCATGCTTTCTCAAATGGATAAAATAATGATCCAAACACCAATTATCAACCTGAGCCAGTAAAAGCCCAAACCACAACAACCACACACAGATTACTCTCCGGCAAATGACATCTCCGGCGATCTTCTCCTCGCCGCCGCTCTATCCTTCTCACCGCACACTACCTCTCCGCCAATCCTCACCATGCGCGTGTTCATTCCACACCTCCACAACCAAATTCACAACAAGAAGATTATCATCCCTGCAATCAATCAAATCCGCATCGGATTCAACAACAATCGTCGACGATAATTCGGCGACGACGACTTCTTCTTCAGCATCAGCATCGTTATTCTCGGAGCCCGCCGGTGATGAAGCTGCGGCGGCGAAAGTAGGCTCTAGGGTTAGGGTTAAGGTTCCATTGAAGGTTTATCATATACCTAAAGTACCGGAGCTTGATTTGAAAGGTTTGGAAGGTGTGTTGAAGCAATACGTCCCTGTTTGGAAAGGTAAGCATATTTCGGCGAATTTGCCTTACAAAATTGAGTTCCTTGAAAAAGTTGAAGGCCGTGATGCGCCTGTTAAGTTCTTCGCGCATCTCAAAGAAGATGAGTTTGAGTACATTGATTGATTAGAAATTTAATTGAATCCATTTGTTTTCAGTGGAGTTTGATTTCACTTGTTATATCTTCACTATAATTGCAACAAGTGCCACCGAGTATGATTACAGTGTACAAGTTCTGTTTTTGCAATATTATAGAATGTAGCTAATTTTGATAATTCATGTTCTCTCTGAGCTCTTATTACAGTTACTTTCCTTTGCTTATTTTGATGCTGGTGCTTTGTAATACTGAATTTCTTGCTGAGTTACTTGAATGATTCTGATGAGTAGCGATAAATTCGACTGTTGCTTAGTATATCATTTGGTGTTATCAAATCAAAGTGAGGATATAATTAAACTTCTGTTGAATCGTATAAGCATCAGGTGATTTCGTTAATTCATTTCCTCATGAGGACTTTGAAGTTCTTTTGGATCTTATTCCAGTTATTTTCATTTGTGTTTTGTGTTGTGCTGTACTGCTGCATATGTTCGAGCTACTGAAATGATTCCTAAGAATAACGAGAATTTCTTATGTTGCTACTAATCTACTCAAAGATGTAATCAGTGTTAACAAAGTGAGAATAAAGTCACTTATTTTGTAGGATGCATGAGTGTGGCGTGATTTCATTTAATTCACTTCGTTATGAGAACTTGGAAGTTGTTCGGATCGTATTCTACTGTACTTCAACGGTTAGTTATTTGTGGCATGGGGTTTGCATTCTGTAATAATCCAATGGTTGGATTAGTTTGACTGATGACGATGATGAACTCCCTTTTCTCATTTCCAATTTTGCTCTAAGCACAAATATCCTTGCACTGTGATGTGGCAGTAGTTTGATAAGTAAATGATCTGCATATCTATCTACGGTTTAAAAGTGCATTTGGTCATGACCACCAGCATTTTTTTAAAAAGTTTATTTTGCTAGTTGCTACGTTGAAATTGTACTAGGTTAATGAAAGTTCTTCAATGCAATTTATGTAATTGACCTAATTGTGGAGAGGCTGTTTATTGAAGATAATAGTTTCTTGGTCATGGACTTTGTTTTTGATTTAGTGGCCTTTCTCTAGGATTGCTCCCACCTGCATGTTTACTTCCATGGCATATCTCCCTTTGCCTCAATTTCTTTATTAACGCTGTGGGGGTGGGGTCGAGAATTTTAGAATCACTACTACTATGACTATCCTGGTTTTTGACACCAACCTGTGTTATACTCCCTCCGTTTAATAAGTGTCCTACACTTTTCTCTTTAGCCCAGAAATAGGTTATATAGATTGATGAATATGCTCTTTGCAT
This sequence comes from Adenophora triphylla var. japonica, assembly GCA_022495995.1. NCBI lineage: Eukaryota > Viridiplantae > Streptophyta > Magnoliopsida > Asterales > Campanulaceae > Adenophora > Adenophora triphylla. The sequence goes on along the minus strand of JAFEMH010001104.1, from coordinate 261,506 downwards.
TAAGCGTGTGTTTCCGGATATCACAACGCTATAAATGTTCATGCTTCCTATCTTCCTGACCATTGTGTTTCTGGATATCGCAATTCAAAATGTTTACCCTTTCCATCTTAACGTCTGAAAGGAAGGTTCACATTTGCTGAATGTTTTAGGCTCATCCGCCCTCCACTTCTTTTCTTACTCCCCCCCCCAAAGATGGTCTTACTTTGAATTTCATGATCAATTCAGGGCATCACATTGACTTTGACCATAATTTTATTATATTCGGGATGGATGGGTTGATGTTGAATCTCTCTTTGCAAATCCTTTTGTAATATTTTGCATATGTACCATTCAGTAAGCAGCTTGTAGCAATGAGTTCCTACCTGTTCAGGCCATTCTCAATTGGCTACAGGTAGTTGCATGATAGGGTTGTAACCTTGTGAAATTGTTGTTTCACTCTTGTATTCGTGGTTCATCTTCAGAAGATCGGCAATCCTATTTCAATTTTATTTATTTATTTATTTAATTTTGCAATTGACACTTTATTTTAGTTTTTTTTTTTTTGTAAAAAATTAAAGAAAGCTGAATTGTAAACAATTTTAGTAACAAGTACAATTTTTTTCTTTAATCCGATTTATAGGCTCTAGGAAACCTATTTTTTCTATTTATTAAAAAATTGATTTTTCAACAATGTAACTAAATAATCATTAACATTTAATGTCTTTAAATATATATTAATTATTTGCATGATCATATTTATTATGTTTGTTTAATATCACTCAGAAGTGTTATTTAAATTTATATTATTGAACTAGTTATATGGTTATTCTATAAACAAAAATTATCAAAATGTGAGAAAATAGTATATTAGAAATTATTAATTAATCGATTTATCTTAATAAGTTTAAATGTATGAAAAATTACCGCTGGGTCCTTCGCCCCAAGTAAAAAGATCAATTTAGATAAAAATTTTGAAATTAACCAACTAATTCGACATCATAATCATAATTCCACATAGTCCTTCACCCAAACTATCCCCTACCGAAAAATAAAAAACCATCCCCCCCCTCTTTCTCTCTCTCTCTCTCTCTCTCTCTCTCTCTCTCTCCTCTCACTTTCTCTCTCTACCATCCCTTCCGGCGACTATTCCCCTTTCCCTCCGGCGACCCTTCCCTCCCTCCGGCGACCTCCCCGCCGTCTCTCCCTCCAACTTCTTCACTGAAAAAGCACCATACTGTTCCAACACCATATCCAAATCCTACTCTCGATCCCACCTTTCCTCCCTTCTCATACGCACTCCCTCTCTCTCACTTTCTCTCTCTACAATTCTCTCCGGCAACCTCGCTTCGTCCTCCGGCGAAACCCCCCAGCCACTCTCCCACTTTCGGCGAACCCATCCCATCCCCTCTCTAGTCACTCTTTCCCTCCCCCACCTCCGGTCGCGCACACACACACACACACTTTCTCTCTCTACCTTCCCTTATCACCGTTAACCCCTATTACCGGCAACCCCACCGCATCGACAATCTTCTAATTCCCCAACCCCTCCGCCAATTTCTCAATCTCCCTCACCGGGAATCTCTAAATCCGAACTGCAATACATTTCATTTAGATACCTGCTATTAACTGCTAGTAACAGATGTTGGTGAAGGTGCTCTATTTTCTATTGAGAGAGGTGAAGAAATTGTTCTTTCATGTTCCTTCTTCCCCCTACAGAGCCATCAGCCATGGCTTTGAAATTGCCGGATCTGGTTGAGTTGGAATTGCCACAACGATGGTGTTGGAATAAGAGAGGGGGGTCGGGAGACGTTTTGGGAATTTTGATAGCAGTTGCGCTTGCGCCTTTAATTTTGGACTGAGTTTCAAAGATCGTTGGCTCTTGGAAAGATCGAGGAGAAGAAGTCTTCTGTTTGAAAATTGATGCATTACGTTGAAATGAGAGAAAAGTATTTTAGCAAGAGCCAACGATCTTTGAAGACAATAGACTTGAACCTCTCAGATGCAATCTCAGTGTAGAAAGATGTGGACATAGCTTTACTTACAGAGAGCGGAGGTGATGACGGCGAGAGAGATGTGTGAGATGGTGTTGGCACACCCTTATTAACCATCTCAGCATCTTCACATGTCTCAGCATGAAGTTGAGCATAATCAGTGAAGGAAGAAGAGTAAGAGGACTCGTGCTGTACTTTAGAATCACGTTCTTCCATGTTTACGCTCTTCGCTATTGAAGCATCAGGATTAAAGGGGGACACCATTGATGTTCTTGTGAAGACCTGTGAGAGGGAGAAATAGATCAGACAAAGAGCACAAAATGGAAGACAGAGTGAGCGGTTGTTTTGAATTATCGAGAGAAACCCTTAAGAGAGGAAACTGCTGGGAGAATTCTTGAAAATAAAATGTAGAGAAAATGGAATCTATCAAAAGGAGGTAGCGCTTAAAGGATTGTCTAATTATTTTTATAAAAATATTCATGTTAAAATCAGAAAAGAGGTGTCTCTATAATCTATACTCCCTCCCTCTCAATAAGTGCTTCACCCTTTTGGGTTTTGGGTGGACACGCAAATTATGAAAATGAGAGAGAAAAAAAAATGTTGTGAGTGTAATTTGAAAATAGGAGAGAGAATTAGTGGAGGGAATAGTAAATTATAATGGTGTTGTGAGTATTAAAATAATGTAGGAGAGAGAATGAGTGGAGGAAATAGTAAAGATTATTTGCCAAAAAAGGAAAGGTGAATGCTTCTAACGGGACGCCCTTTTGAATAATTAGTGAAGCTTTTATTGGGACGGAGGGATTATATAAAATGTAAACGAAACGAACAAGCCCAAAGAAAGGAACAAGAAATAGATCAATCATAGCATGCACTTGCAAGCTCTAGTCTACCTTGCAGATTATATACTCGTCTTCTCGTTGTGGCTTGGCTTTTAATGAAAACCTGTAACGAGTTAGGCTCCGTTTGTTTCGTGTAAAACATTTTTCGGAAAATGTTTTCATGTAAAATGATTTCATGTAAAAAGGTTTTCTTGTAAAATGTTTTCATGTAAAAAGATTTCCATGTAAAATGTTTTCTTGTAAAATATCATGGTCTTATTTTCAGTTGTTTGGCAAATTTGACAAAAATGTTTTCCGAAAATGTCACTTTTTTTTTTTATTAATTTAAATAAACTTTGGAAACCGCCCCACCCACCCCCTGCCTACCCCCCCCCAATTTTTTTTTTAATTTTTTAATAAAAAATAAATTTTTTTTTTTTTTTTGGGGGGTGGGGGGTGTAAAATAAAAAAAAAATTGGGGGGGGGGTTGGGTAGGGGGGTGGGGTAGGAAGGGGTGGGTGGGGCGGTTTCCAAAAAAAAAAAAATTTTTTTTGGGGGGTGGGGGTGGGGTAGGCGGGGGTGGGTGGGCGGTTTCCAAAAAAAAATTAAATTTTTTTTTTTGGGTGGGGGTGGGGGTAGGCAGGGGGTGGGTGGGGCGGTTTCCAAAAAAAAAAAAAATAAAAAATTTGGGGGAGGGGGTGGGTGGGGGGTGGGTAGGGGGTGGGTGGGGCGGTTTCCAAAAAAAAATATTTTTTTTTTTTTTTTGGGGGGGGGGGGTGGGGGGGGCGGTTTCCAAAAAAAATAAAAAAAATTTTTTTTTTTGGGGGGTGGGGTGGGGTGGGTAGGGGGGTGGGGTAGGCAGGGGGTGGGTGGGGCGGTTTCCAAAAAAAAAAAAATTTTTTTTTTTGGGAGGGGGGTGGGTGGGGCGGTTACAGAAAAAAAAAATTTGGGGGGTGGGTAGGGGCAGTTAAATTTTTTTTTTAATTATTATTATTATTATGTTGTACCGAGCGTAATATGAGTTGTACATTAAGGCCAAGAACAAGAGTTGTAAAATGATTTACGAATTTGAAATTGGTAAATCATTTTACAAAGAAAACCTCCTTTTTTTACATTCTTGTAAAATGTTTTACATTTGACTTTCTTTTACAAGTGGTTACCAAACACTCGAAAGTAGGTAAAACATTTTTCGAAAAACATTTTACTTGAAACAAACACCCGAAAACAAGGAAAACATTTTCCGAAAAATGTTTTACATGAAACAAACGGAAACGATCAAGAACATACCTAATGCTTGAAGTCCTCCCAGGAACAATGATGCAACTCGGAATTTATAATGTGCTTCAAAGTTGAAAACCAATGCCTCTCATTAAGCTTGGTTCTGATTTGTCTGATGAAGAGATGAAGTATTGCACAATTACAAGTAAAAAACCATTAGCTATTGGGAACTTTATATAGCAATAGTAACGAGAATTCAAATTCTTCCCTTTGCGCCAAATTTGGTCGTTAATCTATTTAATTATTCAGAATTAATTGTCGACAACTTACAGAAGATTTTACATTGAATCTTGTTTTTGAAGGGTTGATTTATGGAAATTATAGAGCCATAAAAGACTAAAAACAACTGTGAACTTAAGTAAAACAACTGTGAACATAATAAATATGTCAAATAATATCATAAAATTACAAAAATAGAGGCCATAAATGACTAAAACAACTGTGAACTTAATAAAAATAGAGCCATATAAAACAACTGTGAACTTAATAAAAATAGAGCCATAGAAGACAATTTTTTTTCCAAAATATTGATTTTTAAAAATTTAAATACCAAATTAACATTGATGAAAAAGTATTTACCAAACTAGCACTTTCCACATTAATTCCGGAATTGGTAATTCCGGAATAAGGTAATCCGGAATTACCAATTCCGGAATTCAATTTTTTATTTTTTTTTCGAAACTGAAAAAGCGAGCGATTGCGCTATCAATTTATGTTATCCGGAATTATCAATTCCGGAACCCCTTTTTTTCTTATCTTATTTAATTCTTCTCTTCTCTTCTCTTCTCTTCTCTTCTCTTCCTTCTTTCTATATATATATATATATATATATATATATATATATATATATATATATATATATATATATATATATATATTATTTATATATATATAAAATAATAAATTAGAAAGAGTAAGTCCCCTTAAAGGTCCTCTCACTAAGAGAGGTCCCAAAGGAACTTGAAAAACAATGAAGATGAATAATCTATTTATAGTAGAAGAAAGATTAGAAAAAATGGGATGCATCTATGTGGGAAACACTAAAAACATTTGAATTTAGAGATGGTGGAAAAAACAAAATTTCATTTACCTCCAAAAATTTCATTTGCACCCCTCATGAAATTTTTGGAGGAAAATGAAATTTTTTCTTAAATCAATTACTTCTCTTGGGCCTTTTACTTGTTCCATTTTTATGTGAAAGCCTCATGAAATTTTTGACTAGTAATATACGTGATTTAATTATCTTAATAATGAAAACTTAAAAAATATTGTATTTAATTATCCTAAAAAATTCTTCTTTTTTGTGATGCATTATTACAATAATTTTTTTTGGAAAAATTAGATATTTATGATTATGAGTTTTTATTTATATTTCAATTAAGTGAATCACCAAAATTGAAATGAGATTATCTTTCCAAGGATAAAGTAAGTATCAAATTAGTACTTTTTTCAAATATCTATTATGCTACAAGTAATCATTATAATAAATATGCAAGTGCTAGTGAATTATTCCTTCCGTCTCAAAAAGAAACAGAAATAAAGTTAATTCTATTTTAATGTTAATTGAATTTTTCCAACGTTTTTTAAACGTTGTAATAGACTTTTAACAACATTTTCTAAAACGTTGTGATATCTAACGTTGTAATAGGTCCCAGTCTAAGACAACATTTTATAAACATTGTAAAAAAGTTCATAAAACATTGTAATAAGTCCAATAACAACGTTTTTAAAAACGTTGTAATAATTTCATTGACAACGTTTTTTCAAAACGTTTTAATAATCCTGTTGGGCCCTACATTTTCAGTCAACATGTTTACAACTTACAACTTGGTACTAACAACTTGAGTTGTTCTATTTACAACTTGGCCTTCTGCAGGTTGGGACGCATAACGTTTTTCCTATTTTATAGGGAACGTGCCAAAGACCAGTTCAACTACGTTTCTTCAGCAAACAAATCACTATCTCTTCATCAACAATCAAATGCGGATATATCTCCAAGGATCAACCCTAATTCCGAGTTTATAGGCCCATAATCCTCTTTTTTGTTAATTAGTTTTATTTTTGAGGTATAAAAAGGGGAACACACACTGTATTTTCACACACGTTCCTCACTAGCTTAAGCTCCCTTTTTCATACGCTCTTAGCATTGTAATCTCAAGAAAATTCTTAGTAAACTTTCGGTCAAGGCAGGAGCCATATCCTCCCGGGGTTTTGTGCCGGAGAACAAGTTGTTCAAGGGCTTTCCCTAGTCAACAACGTCTTGCGTCCATTTCAATTCAACTTGATAGTCATTGTACCTAGATTCATATCACTTTAGTCACTTTTCCCATCATAAAAATATAATTGTTGAAATTTGACCAAAACAATTTGGCGCCGTCCGTGGGAAACTTTGATTATTCAAGTAAATGGTTAATCCATCTTCCAGAGCCGAGTCGGCTGCTTCCTGTTTCCAATGCCCAAGGCAACCCTCCTCCAAGTGCGGAAGCTGTCAATTTGGAGATAATGTCCAACATGGCGGACATGATGAAGAAAATAGGCGATCGGTTGGATGATCAGGAGCGTACGAATACCATGATATTCAATGCCATTGATAGTCTACGTAAAGGGAAGCAAGCGGAGACTCAAGTATCCACTCTGTTTTCACCTTTACTTCCTAGATCTTTGTTTGGTGCAGGTACAGGACCGAGCCATGTTGGAGATATCCCGATGTCCAACACCTTGCCAGCGGAAAGCACGATTGTGACATCCATTCCAATTGAGCAACCAAGATTCGGCCTATCGCCTAGCCAATCCGCGCTATCATCTTGCTACACTTATGCTACACCCTCGGTGGGGCAAACATGAAGTTTCTTTAATGCTTTCGATACTTTCGCACCTCAAGTTAATAATGCTCCTCTTTTCGCGTAAAACCAACTTGTTAAGGAAATGCAAACCATTAAGGAGTTGCTCAAGCGTGCCCGGAGTCAACTTGCCATATCACCAAGTCTCTCCAACTTGCTACAACGAGTCTCGTTTGTGCCAAAGCAATAGCCGGTGTGGAGATCCCGAAGAAATTCTCAGCCCCTCATATGAAGAAGTATGATGGGAGTACCGATCCAAAGAGCACGTGTTGTTTGTATCAAGAGTCAATGGATATCATAAGTATCCCTCCTATGTTTAAAGAAGCGTGTTTTTGCAGGGGCTTTGGCTCAACCTTGTCAGACCGGCCTTAAAATGGCTAACGGTGGCTTCCTCTAAACTCTATTTCATCTTATGCTCAACTTGTCAATATGTTCATTAATCGCTTTCATGCAACAGGGCATTTGACAAGTTGACTAGTGATCTTTATAGAATTGTGCAAATGTACTCTAACGAAAGTCTTAAAGAGTATTTGCACAGTTCAATAAGGAGGCGGTGACTATACCCAACTTGGACGTGTCCACAAAGAACTGAGGCATTCCGCATAGGCTTGAAGAAGAGCTCATTGTTTTACAACGAGTTGGTGATGACCCCGCGAAACAACTTGAAGAAATCGTAACTGTGGGCCTTGCCTTACATCCGATTGGAGGAAGATAGCTTGGCAATGGGGAAATCAACTCGGGAGGACTCCTACTCCTCTATTTGAACCCTCTCGACAGACGATCGGACTCCCATCACACTAAGTCCAACAGGCAAACCCCTGTTAAAACCGAACCTTCTAGAATTCATGTTGTAGATGATGATCGTGAAGGTGATGATAATGATTATCCACAAATTTCTGAATATTGCTTTTCGTGGACATTGCAGGAATCTTGTGCGCCATGGGAAATCTTGGAGATAAAGCAAGATGGCCCAAGAAGAATGACCACTAACAACTTGGAAGGACAAGTCCAAGTGGTGCGCGTTTCATGAAGATTTTGGGCACACCACCGAGAACTGTTTCACCTTGAGGAAGGAGATTGCTCATTTATTGTCCAAGGGTCTTCTCAAGGATTTGTTAGGCAAGAAGAGGGTCAGGAGTGAATCCAAAGAACCCGGTTCAGAGGAGCAATCTAGGCCCGAGAAAGTTGCACCCTCCGGCCACCAAGGTAGTGAATGTTATCTCAGTGGGTCTCATATTTGCGGCACAACTTACTCGCCGCCAAGCGTCATGCCAAGAGCTCTAAGGAAGATCAATCGAATTGCCTATAAGGCGCCGCGACTTCACGAGATGGTCATATCATTTCTTTTGAAGATGAAGATAAGGACAACACGTTGGACCCTCATCATGATGGTCTAGTTGTTCAGTGCATTGCTAATTGTGTGGTCAAGCGGATCCCGATCGATGGTGGCAGTCACCAACATCATCTTTACTCATGCTCTTGAAGATATGGGTATTCCTTTGTCTGAAGTTGTGAAGAACTCATCCGCATCGGTAGGGTTCGGTGGTGAGGTGAAATGCATAATCGGTGAGATCAAGTTGCCCATCTACCTAGAGGGTATGAATTCCATGGAGAGGTTTTGTGTGATTGAATGCTCTTCTTCATACAATGTCATATTGGGAAGGCCTTGGATCCACAACATGAAGGCCGTGCCATCGACTTACCATCAATGCGTCAAGTTTCCAACACCTCGGGGTGTTGCCAAGTTGAAGGGAAACCAAAGCAAGTCTCTAAGGAATGTTACAAGATCAACATGAAAGCAAGCTCGACCCCTCGGCAAGCATAGCAATTAAAGAAAAAGGCCCAGGACATTCTTGAAGCGGTGGAGCACGATACAAAAAGCGTTCTCTGATGCATCAAATCCACGAGGCCCAAGTGCAAGTTGGGATAGACCTACCGTCCGAAATCGAAGAGGAGTTGATCGAGTTCCCGAAAAGCCGTAGATGCTGTTTCGCTTGGAAACATGAGGACATGACAGGATAAGCAAGGATATTATTACTCACAAGTTGAACATCGATCCGACCATCCGTCCCGTCCGTCAAAAAAGAAGGAAGTTCGCCCAGAGCGGAACCGGATCATAAAGGATGAAGTTGAGAGGCTTCTAAAGTCCAAGATGATCGTAGAAGTTCGCACCCAAGGTGGTTGGCTAACGTTGTAGTGGTGGAGAAGAAGAATGGCAAGTGGCGAGTATGCGTGGACTTCACCGACTTGAACAAGGCCTCGCCAAAGGATCCATTCCCTCTCCCTCATATTGATTCTCTAGTTGATGAGACAGCCGGCCACGACATCTTGACATTCATGGATGCATCTTCCGGTATCAACAAATTCAAATGGAGCCTTCGGACCAAGAAGATACAAAGATTCATGACTCAAAGGTATATACTGTTATATTTCTATGCCCTTTGGTCTTAAAAATGCAGGGGCAACCTATCAAAGGTTAGTGAACAAAATGTTCAAAGACCAACTTGGCAAGACGATGGAAGTCTACATAGACGACATGGTGGTCAAATCCAAACACATTGAGGATCATGTGGAGCACCTTGCTGAGGCATTCAACATCTTGAAGACCTTTCAACATGAAGCTCAATCCGGCGAAGTGCAACTTCGGTGTTAGAGCAGGCAAATTCTTGGGATATATGGTAACCAAGAGGGGAATCGAAGCAAGTCCCGAACAAATCAAAGCCATTCTCAACTTGGAATCCCCTAAAAACATCAAGGACGTACAAAGGTTAACAGGTAGAGTAGCAGCTTTGAATAGATTTATATCCAAATCATCTGATAAGTGCAGGTTATTCTACGAAGTGTTAAGAAAAAACAAACTTTTTCAATGGACTGACCAACACGAGGCCGCCTTCAAACAACTTAAAGAATACTTGATGATGTCACCCCTACTCGCCAAACCCGAACATGGTGAGCATCTTTATTTATACTTAGCTGTATCTGAAAATGCTGTTAGTGCAAGATTGGTGAAAGAAACCTGTGGTGAACAACATCCTGTTTACTACGTAAGTAAATCTTTGTTAGATGCTGAAACAAGGTATTCTCATCTTGAAAAATTGATATTAGCCTTAACTACTGCTGCTACGAAATTACGTCATTATTTTGAAACACATTCCATAACTGTTAGAACTAATTATCCTATGAGAAATGTGTTGAGAACTCCAGAGATGTCGGGCAGAGTTGGCTAAGTGGTCGGGCCAAGTTGAGCACGTATGACATTTCATACGAGCCAAGAACAACCATCAAGTCTCGTGCCCTAGCCGATTTCGTAGCCGACTTCACCCTAGTTTGCAAATCGAGGTAGAATTGGAAGTGCAACAACTTGAAGGTAAAATTATTCCTAGATTTTGGACATTATTTACAGATGGAGCCTCAAATTCCAAGGGAATTGGTTTGGGAATAGTCCTGAAGTCCCCTCAAGGTGATATCATACCTCAAGCTGTATCTTGTGAATTCAGTGCAACAAATAATGAAGCTGAGTATGAAGCCCTAATCATGGGTTTAACTACAGCTTTGAGTTTGAATATTACACATTTAAATGTATTTGTTGATTCTCAATTGCTAGCTAACCACTTTAATGGCAGTTATATGGCGAAGCATTCCAAGATGACTTTGTACCTCCAACATGTTAAGACTTTAGCTTCGAGATTTCTGTCATTCTCTTTGGAACAGGTCCCTAGAGAGGAAAACGTAGAAGCAGACGCCTTGGCTAACTTGGGTTCAACTTGCAAATCAATGTTGCATTCCAGTATACCCATTATTTATGTTAAGTACCCGGCAATAGACCAAGTTGAGGAAATTCAAGTGGTTACACCATCTCTTGGGGCACAAGATGTTAAACCTTCTTGGACCCAACTCGTAATTGAGTTTCTTCAACTTGGAACTATTCCACCCGATGTTAAGAATGTTAGATCTTTTAAGATTCGTATTTCGACTTTCGTTTTGATAGATAATGTCTTTGTTTAAGAAGTCTTTTGCAGGACACTACTTGAGATGTGTCGATAACGATCAAGTCGAAGTGGTGCTGAAAGAAATCCATGAAGGAATATGTGGGAACCATTCCGGAGGAAAGGCATTAGCCTCCAAGGCCCTCAAGACGGGATACTATTGGCCAACCATGCGTCGAGATGCCATGAGCTACGTACAGAAGTGTGATGCACCGCCAAAGACATAGCAACATCCTGCATCAACCTGCCGAACCTCTACATCCTATAGTCACATCTTGGCCTTTCATGCAGTGGGGGATGGATATTGTAGGCAAGTTGCCCAAAGCTCCAGGAGGCAAAGTATTCATGTTGGCTCTAACCGATTATTTCTCGAAATGGATCGAGGCAGAAGCTTATGTACAGGTAAGAGATAAAGAGGTAATTTCATTTCTAAAGAAAAATATCATTAGCAGGTTTGGTGTACCATCAGAGATTGTATGTGACAACGGGTCACAGTTCATAAGTAAAAAGACCAGGGATTTTTGTGCTCGCTGGGGCATCAAGTTAATCATGTCCACACCTGTCCACCCTCAAGCCAATGGCCAAGCTGAGTCAAGCAACAAGTTGATCATCAACAACTTGAAAAAGCGTCTAGATCAAAAGAAGGGAAAGTGGGTTGAAGAATTACCACTTGTGCTATGGGCAGATAGAACTACTTCTAAAGGAGCCGGGTAGGACTCCTATTCTTTAGTATTCGGAGCTGAAGCTGTGATTCCAGTTGAAGCGACAATCCCCACAGCAAGGTATGGCTTATTAACTCAAGATGAAAATAACCTCTTGCTAACTCAAGATTTAGATACGATTGATGAGATCAGGGATTTAGCCAAGATAAGGATGGCAGCTTATCAGCAGCGAATTGCTAGGTCTTACAACAAGAATGTCAGAGTTAGAAGGTTCCAGGTTGGTGATTTAGTTTTAAGAAAAGTATTTCAAAATACAAGAGAATTGAATGCAGGTAAGCTGGCTCCCAAGTGGGAAGGCCCATATCTCATCGATGCTGAAGCGGGCAAAGGTGCATACTGGTTGTCAACCCCGAGTGGAGACAGAATCCCTAGAAGTTGGAACGCTATCCACTTGAAACTTTATTTCATGTAAGTCCGGTTATTTATAATTAGACTCCACAGGTACGGTTCAAATTTATGTCGAGTTCAATTACGCATTTCAAATTTTTACTCTTATTAAAACACTACTGACTTGAGCGTCGGAGGGGCGTTAGCTATGCTGACGCCCAACCCTAACATGAATTTGTTTTGCGAGGTGCAACTTGAGCAAACGGAGTAGGCTCAACATGTTGACACGCCGCACGGGCGATACTTGTTGAGACCTAAGGCAGACAGGGACAAACATGTTGACACGCCGGTACGGGTGATACATGTTTGAGCACGAGGAGGACAAAGGTCAAGCATGTTGACACGCCAGTACGGTTGATACATGTTTGAACCTGAAGAAGAAAATTTCAACATGTTGACACGCCGATGCGGTGATACATATTGGAATTCTGGCTGGAGAGGGATAGAACTTGTTGACACGCCAGGACGGCTGATACTTGTTCTATCTCTTCAAACGAATTACCTCTGATCAAAGGTACTTATGGTTGAAAGATATTCATCTTTTCTTACGAATTAAGGTTTTGACACCTTCGCCTGGGCGCACGTTTTCACACTTCTTCAAGTTGTGAACTATTGGTTGTAACATTTTCATGTTACCTTCGGGTTATAACATTTACATGTTATCTAAAGAACAAACAAGCGTCTCTCAGAGACATAAGATACTTTGCTAAAAAACCCTTAAGTGTTTTTCAAAAGATTTTTTGCAAACTATAGGACGAGTTGGATAAGCCAACAAGTCCCTAAACCTAAAAAGCTTGGAGTACTAGACCAACCTAGTACCCCCAAATAAATTGTCTCGGCTCTTATGAGCCATTACAAACTAAAAAAGAACCTTGTTTTTGGGGACACTCCCCCCATTTGTTGTACCAACAGAGGTACACAAAAATTGTTTTATCCAAAAAATACCCAAAAGTTTTAAATGTTTTTCAAACTTCTTGGCCTGCTGCCGCCAGTGTTGTCTTCTCCCCTTGATCATTTGGAGTAGCCACTATGGTGCTTAGATCCTTGTTAGCATCATCAACTAGAGCTTCTAGGGCCGCGGAATTCACTTCTTCTGCATCCGCTGGCTCACCAATGTGGTCCTCCAAAACTTTTCTCTCATCTTCCAGGTTCCAAGCTATGGCCTGTCCATTTTCATATTCTTCAATCATTTGAATGCGAGTCTCCAACAAAGTCTTGGTGGCGTTAAATTTGAAGTTCCCCTCTGCAACTTCAAGTTCTTTCATGTGAGCCTTATTCTCAGCACGAATGGCTTCCACTTCTTCTCCTAAGCGTTCAAAATCCTTCCTCAAACCTTCCATCTCACCAGCATGCTTGTTTGCCTCCCTCTTCAACTTCTCCACTTCCTTGGCACTTTTTGTAGCCTCCTTTTTTGATTCTGCAGCTTCGTGACCAAGCCTCGCCGCTTTGATCTTCAATGCATCAATGTGGGCCACAATCGGGGTCATGAGTTCCTGCACCAAAAAAGATGTTAATACTTTATCAAGCTCTTTGATAGAATTCGAAGATTCCTTCGTCTTTACCTTCTCAACAACAGCCCTAAACTTTTCTCCTAACTTCTCCATGTCCATATCACTGTTTGCATCCGTGGCCTCAGCTTCCACTAGCTTTCTTTTCTTTGAATCCCCCTTCTTCTTGGATGCAGCCACATGAGAGCTAGCCACCATAGACACAGGGGTAGGGGGTTTACCATCCTTCTTTGCCAAGCTTTTTGCTCACAGGCTGCGGCAGAAGAAGGTCGACGGCGTTAACGGTTTCCTTGGAGCGAGTGGCTGCAAAATAGGATGAAGAGTTAGAACAGATTAAAGGGGTTAGAACAACTTGGAGATAGGCAAAGATTTAAAGTATTTGATTAACCTGTAGACATTGGGGTAGGCTCAGAAAAGGTTTCTTCAAGGTTTGCCTCTCGGGCTTCTTCAGGACCAACTTCCTCGTTAGAATCTGCAGCAAATTGAACTGGTAGTGCCTTAAAAGTTCTCACTAAGGGTTCCAAGTTATAGATCTTGCTCACTCTTTTCTCTGTGTTGTCCTTAAAGGGAAAAAGCACATCCAATTTCGCAACTAGGCCAAAGAGAAATTTGGAGAAATAGTTAGTACATTGCTGAAAATCATCATTAGAGTAAGAAAAATTGCCTACTACCTTGGGACCTCCATTTGAAGTTGGCACCCACATCCTTCACCAGGGTGCTCTTCTTTGCAAAAAAAGAATTTGTTCTTCCACCCTCTATCGGCGGGATCAACATTGTCGATTAAGAAAGGCGTCCTACCAACCCTAACCCTAAAGCCATACCTCCCTAAACCAAAGCTCCTAAACTCATTCGTAAAAGCAAATTCCTCTAGACCAATTGCTAACTCTGTTTCTGCATTTAGCCTTACTAGGGTTTGAAGGCTTCTCCAACCTTGAGGCATGAGTTGGGCATAGTTAAGCTTGGTAGATGCAAAGAACTGAGTGATTAAAATTGGAAAAGGGAATTTCAGACCAATAATGAACGGATATTCAGGGAAACATACCCATTCGGGGGAAAAACACTCTGGAGTTAGGTTAGGGTGGGTAAAAAGTTCAGTTTCGAAAGCCATGGCATGATTCCTCTTGATAATTTCTAAATTGGCAGCAGGGATGGTACACTTTTCTTTTTCAGGGTTCTTCAACATGTTTTGGGTTAGAAAACCCACGGGCAAACCCTCTCCACTCTCAATTAAAGTCGCCATCTTTCTCTTCCCCATTTTTTTACAAAGCTTAAACAAGAAATCAAAGGTGGGACTGAAAAGGAAACAAGAAACTCACCGGCAATTTCTACTTGATTCTCCTCTCCAAACCGTCTTCCCTGGTTCTCCTTCTTCTTCCCGTAATCTTTTTGAAAGCTACGTTTTTGAAAGGGAGAGTTGGAACAGGAGTCTTCTTATTTATGGAGGTTGAAAGTGGTTGAGACCTTTTAAAACAAATAAACCTTTTTGCCTTGGGAAAAACCACTTAACCGTCCCGTCGCATCCCTTTTTTAAAACCGTCATTCTTTTTCTTTCTTGTTTTGGCAAACCTTTTGAATTCTTTTTGTCTCTTTCTATTCTTCATTTTAAAATTCAAAAAGTTTGGGGGCAATTGTTGGACCCTACATTTTCAGTCAACATGTTTACAACTTACAACTTGGTACTAACAACTTGAGTTGTTCTATTTACAACTTGGCCTTCTGCAGGTTAGGACGCATAACGTTTTTCCTATTTTATAGGGAACGTGCCAAAGACCAGTTCAACTACGTTTCTTCAGCAAACAAATCACTATCTCTTCATCAACAATCAAATGCGGATATATCTCCAAGGATCAACCCTAATTCCGAGTTTATAGGCCCATAATCCTCTTTTTTGTTAATTAGTTTTATTTTTGAGGTATAAAAAGGGGAACACACACTGTATTTTCACACACGTTCCTCACTAGCTTAAGCTCCCTTTTTCATACGCTCTTAGCATTGTAATCTCAAGAAAATTCTTAGTAAACTTTCGGTCAAGGCAGGAGCCATATCCTCCCGGGGTTTTGTGCCGGAGAACAAGTTGTTCAAGGGCTTTCCCTAGTCAACAAACGTCTTGCGTCCATTTCTATTCAACTTGATAGTCATTGCACCTAGATTCATATCACTTTAGTCACTTTTCCCATCATAAAAATATAATTGTTGAAATTTGACCAAAACAAATCCCAATGACAACGTTTTTTCAAAACGTTTTAATAATCCCAATGACAACGTTTAAGAAACGTTGTACTACTATTTTTGACAACGTTTTATAAACGTTGTCTTAAGACTTTAGACAATGTTTATAAAACGTTGTTTAAATGTGTATTACAACGTTTTATAAACGTTGTTAATATGAATAATTAAAAAAAAAAAATTCCCTCCCGTCAAATTCACATAAACACCCCCTGCAATTTAGATACTCTACCCACATTCTACAAATTTCCTTGCTGATACCCTAGCTATGCCAGAAAAGTATAAAAAGAAGAAGGGAGAATTCATGTTTTAACTCGACACAATTTAATAGTCATTCAGCTTCTATTCAAGCAAAAATCTGTGTTAAACTTAAACTGACTTGAGCAAGTACTCAGTAATATAAATTGAAAATTTAAAGGCAACCCTTCTTACTACATATTGTTCATCTTGAGCTATGGAATTCACAAAAGTAACACATTCAGTGCTAGCAGGTTGAGTCACAAAGTATTAAAACTAACACATTCATTAGAAAGTTTTCTTGTGTCCATTCGGTTTTGTGTTCAGTAGCTTTATCAACAATGATATCGACGGCTGACTTCCGTGTTAAAAACAAAACCAACTTCAAATAAGTTTTGTTAGAAATGATTAATCTAAAGCGGTCAACAAAACATGGGTTAGAACTGCTAGTTTTATCAGTTTAATAATAATAAAAAAAAGAAGTTAAGCTGGATAGGATTAAATGAACAGAGGACAGGACATCAGATGGGCTTACAACCAAAGAAGTTGACAATCAAATTAAAATGCCATAATTTTTTTGCTTATTTAATCTAATGTGGTAAACTAAACATGGGGGCAAGAACTTATACAAACAAATCAATTACATTTATTTTCTGCTCATCATTTAGACTTTGAGTTTTTCCGTTCATCAGGCTAACTCTCAAGTTTATCAAAACCTTCAGATCTGCAGGTCCTATTTTGCTTTAATTCTAAATAAATCCTTAATAATAACTCATAATTTATTAACTAAGCTGATGATTTTATTTATATTTGTGTTGTATATACACATGCTATATATTTTTGGACACCAACCTGCCAATAGTCTTTATGTGACACAGGAACATATGTGTGCTCTGACGCGTCCTGAACCGTGGTCCTACTTGGCCCCACGCCGGGACACGATCTGAAGACGCCTTTATTTTAGAATAACTTTCGAAATGTCCTTTCTAAAATTTGCCAAATACAAAACTTGTTTAACTTAAAGAAAATTTTATAAACATTCCATAAAGGGTAACAATATTAACTTTAAAATCCAACTTAAAGCTTTACAGACCAACATACAACTCTTTTACAAACCAAGGAAACATAGTTCCAAAATGAAAAATATTTACAATCCATAAAGAGTTGCAAAATAGGGACAACATATCAAATCTCGGAATACTACCCCAAGGTTATACATTTACATAATGTAACCTTACAAAATACCTTTCTCAAAATACAATCCCAACTAGGCGTCCTCTCGGTGCTCAACGTGTCCTAGCCCCTGGCTCGGCTCTATCTAAGAAAGCAATAAAAGGACGGGGTGAGATAAATCTCAGCAAGTTATTATATATGCAGCAATATGATATGCAATTACATTATGAAAGCATATAACATCAACTCATCATATATATATCACATTCTTGTCAACACAAAGAAATATATATATATAACACATAAGTGCAATAATGTAACACTTAAAAGGATACTGAGCCAAGGTTTAATCCTCAAATGGATATCACGATCCGAGCAGCATCAACAGCTGAAGAAGCGGTTTCGAAACCCAATCACAATATCAACAATATGGGGGAAAATGACACAAAGTCATACCCCAATGTGCAACTAGACTACACCCTAAAAAGGGAAGCTAGCTCACTACCCAAACCATGGCCAATGGCAGGGAAAAAGGGACCCAGTGTATGGATTATAACGAACTCGGCTCGGGTGCCATTATAATCCCATAACACTGCCCAACAATCAAGTACTAGTTGGACTTTAAATAGAAGCACAATACTAAATACTTGCTTACAATAACCGATGATTCCAAAGTAGGGAACCATACCAATATAGCATATCAAAATGATAGAAAAATGATAACAAGTATCCATAAAAAGTAGCACAAAGGCTAAACCATCCTTGAACCAATTCAATTCAACTTAGGATTCCAATGTAGGGAAGCCTAATCAAGCACATCATAAAGATGTCAAACAAATCCAAAAGGTGCAACACATAAGGTCTACACACTTATAATAACCATTCAAGGATGTATCATTAATCATATACGGATATTAAACAAGTTAGGTTCTGATGGAGGAAAACTCCCTCTTGTAATAAAAACCGAGCAAGTGTACTCACTACCGGTGTAGCAGTATGCAAATGCAGGGGTCGAATCCACAGAGACTCGTTGGTAAACAAATAAAGTGAAAGCAGTGAATTTTAGTAACCAAAGTTTATAATTTTGATTTGAAACTAAGAGCATAAATTAAATAACTAAAACTAACTAGACGATAAAACAGATTATGAGCAGAGATTCGTAGATTGGATTTCACTATACCATCATTCTATGCAGAATTTTACTTAAGAAACATTAACTCAACTTCTAGGGTTCATTCACTTTGGCTAGGATCGACACGGTTAGGTGGCCGGATTACAATCCTAAATACTCTCTTAATATTATGAATTCTATTACGGTTCCACAATATACCAAGAATAAATTAAGCACGAAAGAACAAAAGAACCTAATATTGATCCGTTTCTATTACGGCACAGATCAAGTTATTCAATAAAAGTGTCTATGTATAAATCGCCCAAATTAATGGCTCAATAAATATCCAATTATTCAAAGATGAGTTCGTATCTTAACATACGTCTCGAATCTAAGAACAAGAAATTAAAATCTATTATTGAACTAGAAGGAATCAAAGAGAAAGAATTAAAATATTATTGCATAGAATTCCGGTAAAGGTTCGACCAATCTACAAATCTAAGAAATTAGCTACTCATAATTTACAAAGATAAAAACCTGGATTGATGAATAAATCTTCTTCTTCAATTGTGTTGTTAAAAGAAAAGAAAATAAAAATCTAATAATATGATCTAATAATATGAATATATGATATATCTTCCACTATTTCACGTGGTCTTTGTCAATTTATAAAGAGAATATAGGGCACGAGACCAAGTTCCACTACTGAGAAATGAAACTAGTGCCCTTGAGTAGATACGCAAAGAAAGCGGGTGCAATGGACGTCGGAAGAAGCGCGGCCGCTCTTGATGGTTAGCGCGTCCCGCAATACTTGGCCGTGACTTTTGTGCCAGTTTCTGCTCCTTAGCGCGTCCGCCCTGAATTGAGTGCGTCCGCTCTCGGCCAATAATATTGCAAAGCCCAGCCTTGCCTCTGAATTTCCTTGGCCCAATTCAACACCTTGGCCCATCTCCCCTTCATGCTTTGGCCCGGCCATACCCGGCTTGCCCTCGGCCATATACGATTTGGCCGGCCACACACCCGCAATGCAATGGCCTTAATTTGTAATTAGTATACTCGTTTCGTCCCGCTATCTTGCAGTCGCACTTTGCCCACTTTAATGACTTCTTCTGTGCTTCGCTCTTTGGACTTTTATTTTTCATTTTATCCCAGGAATTTTTATAAATTAAATTCGTCCGAAAATTCCATATTCCCAGTTCAGTCCCTGAATTTTCCAATATTTCCAATTTAGTCCAAAAGCTTCCAAATGCCAGTTTAGTCCTTGAGCTCGTAATTTCAGGTTTTTTTCCTTCTCTGCTCCGCTCCACTTTATTTCTTTTGCACTTTTTAGCCATAAAATGCACCTTTAATCAGCTCTATACCCTGTACTCATAAAATACTCACAAACCACATCAAATATACATAAAATTCGGAAATCAAACTCAAGGAAAGCCTAAAAGTGCATCATTTGGATGGGTAAATACACATCCATCAAACACCCACAAACTAACCTTTTGCTCGTCCCGAGTAAAACAAAACTAAAAGAAATAAAATAAAGCTACTCTAAATACTACTAATAATACATTAAAACAAAATAATTATTTTTGGGATGTCTATCACAGATGAGTCATTGGCCACATAAGTCTCAGATTCTCACCAACACACATAATCAACAAGTGCCACCACAGTAATGGGATTACAATCACATTGAAGCATAAAACTCACAATTTTCCACCGCGGCCTGAATGATGAATGAATTATTATGGGAGGTCACTGCCAACAACCTAAGATCATTTATGGATTCACTAAGTGATGCTCTAAATCAATATGTTATAGACAGTACAACCCAAAAAGGACACTCATATGCATATTTACACAATTGTCAACCCGGTTACTCGATATTGAAAGAATAATATGGCCTAAAAGTTAAGTGCGACAATTCGCAAGGGCTATGTTCATGGTTACAATTGAAGGTAAGGACATACGAAAATATGAAAGTGAAACTAGAAAGTCTTCTTTTAACAATACATCCTCCACTCACCCTTATTACTTTCCAATGTGCCAACCCACAAACTAAAACTTTTTCATACATCAACATGGGGTTGGGCACATTCCACTACTTCCTTTGGTCACCTTGAAATATAATTCCACTTTTGATATTAGAGAGGGCTCGATTTTTTCATTTTTTTTTTTTTCAAGTGAGCGCTCTTTTTAAGCCTTTTTGTCTCACTTTTCTTTTGAAGCTTCTTTTTTTTTTTTTTTTTTTTTTTTTTTTTTTTTTACTTTGCACATATGTATCACAAAGAATGTGCATTTAATATTTTGCTCAAGCCCCTCTTTTTATTACATAACATGACCCACTTCTTTATTTTCGTGACCAATTTCCACTCAATCCTTTGATTTTCATGACATCCCCCAAAATATCCCCATTCTTTCCCTAGTTTCACTTTCTTGAAAAGGTAGAAAAATAGTGTATAAGTTAAAAGGGTGGGATAATGAAGGTTCAAATGAAGGCGAATGGTGGTCTAAAATAACCTCCCACTTTGTGAGAGATTCCATTCTTTTTTTAAGCTCAAAAGGGATTCTAGCGGAAAATTTTATATAAGTGACGAGAAAGTTTAAGGCTCACAAAAGGGATTCAAAGAATAGCCATATATATCAAGTAACCTATTGACGTGTTACTGACAATCATGCAAACATGTTCTAGGGACCCCGAGAATACACAAAGTGATCCCATAAAAGGCACCTAAGTTGATGACAATGACCAAGAAAATGATACGGAAGTGAGAGGTGGTGCAATCATAATTTAAATGTTTCAATGCAATCCCAATCACCACACTAATAATAGCACATGTGATTTTAAATTTAAAGCACACTCTAATCATCACAGACTTTGGCCAACATCCCAACTATGAAAAGAACAAATTTTTTTTAAATTTTTCAATTTTTTTAGAGGGTGACACTATATACACTCCCCTATAAACCCACAAACTCGGAGAGATGTCTACCCCCAAACTCAAAACATGCTATGTCCTCATAGCAAAGAGAACAAAAGCGTGCCTTGGGTTCGACGGACGACATGACACGACTAAACAGTAAATAACATAAAAATAAAACATACCTCATTGGGTTGCCTCCCAAGCAGCGCATTTGGTTAAAGTCGTTAGCCCGACTATGGTCCCAAACTTACTTGGCCTTCGCTTTGCGGCCTTTGGACCATCTCTTCTCCTCACGGGCACAAACGCCCTTCTCTCTCCAAATCAGCTCTCCATTGTTAACACGTAGGGGTGAAGCCACATTTATTTTTGAAACTTTACGCTTGTGCTTACCCCTCTTTCTTTTCTTTTTATTGGGGTTACCACCCCCAAACTCAGCCTTTTCTACAACCTGCAGAACACCATTCTCACAACCAAGATCAAGAGAGTTATCATGCACAAAAATAGTAGCAAATATAGAATCAGATAAATCACTATAACTCTCCTCACTAACTCTCGATTTTGAAGGCCCTTGTGGTAAATGTGATGGATTCGATTCTTTATGGGAGTCGTGTGGGGAGTGATACGACCCGTTACTCCTAGAGTATTGGTCGGCTTTAATGTTACTAGCCATGGGATAAACGTCCGCATTATCCCCACTTTTCTCACATCCATTCACATCATATTTGACAATTGGTAAATCGATTATGGCTCCTACAAAACCATCTTCGGGGGAGGGTTTCTTATCATTTTTAAGCATACAAAACTTACATTCCTCCCCCATAGCTCTCAATGACACCACCCTTTGACACACATCAATGGTGGCCTTAGTGTCAAACATAAATGGCCTCCCAAGTAGAATGGGAGTTTTCAGTTGTTCCTCACTTGATCCCTCCATACACATCACATAAAAGTCAATGGGGATAATAATTTTATCAATTTTAACCAACACCCCTTCAATAACCCCTAAGGGCCTTTTGATTGAGAGATCCGCCAATTGCAAGTCTCTCTTGGGTGGTTTCAACTCACATACCCCCAAACTTCTAAAAACATGAAAGGGCATCACATTGACACTTGCCCCAAGATCCAATAAACCTTTAAAATTTTGACCCCCTAAAGAAATTGGGATAGTGAAACACCCGGGGTCTTTTTGAACATGCTTAATCTTTTCAAACTCCACACCTCTCTGGGATGTGGTTTTCACAACATTGGGGGGAGGGGTTTCTAAATTTAATGCAGAAAATACATATTGAACCTCCCCCATCTCATCCTCTTCCTCACTAACATTATCACTATTATCACATTCAAAATTATCAAGGGAAGAAAGAAATACCTCCTCAATTTCCTCACTTTCATCCCACACTGTTGTGATTGACTTTGCTTGCTCAGGTGGGTTCTTCTCTTTCATCAACTCTTGGGCAACCTTCACAAGTTGCTCTACTTGTGTGCCCATCTTTTCAAATGCAGCATCTGTATTTCTGTTGCTTTGCTGCATCTCCATCCTTAGCTGCTGAACTGCCAGCTCCCAAGGCTCTTTATCATGTTGTCCAGGTGGTGGCACATGAAGAGGTTTCACTTGCTGATTATGATGGCCACCCCATGGATTGTAGTTACCATATTGATTGCCTTGGGGTGGTGGCCTTGGTGCATATCCATTAAAAGCATGTGCCTGTTCAGGATTATAAAAGAAATTTGCTGCACTTGGACACATATTAGTCACATGAGATGATAAACCACAATTTGTACAATAATCAGTAATAACATTGGCACCAGCAGAAGTGCCACAAGCAGTCAATTTATCCAATTTATTATTTAAAAGTGCAATCTGCTTTGAAATATTATCACTAGCATTCAATTCAAGTACCCCCCTTGTTCTACCCCTCGAACTCTTTTGTTGAGAATTAGCACTCAACATCTCAAATAAAGCTTTAGTTTCTTCCGGGGTCTTGGCTCCTATCGAGCCTCCCGCAAAGATTGCCAACCATTGATTGACCATTCTCATTCAAGCCATCATAAAAGGCTTGGTTCAGTGAGGGTAGTGTGAAATTATGATGGGGACATTGCATTATCATCGTATTAAATCTTTCCCATGCCTCATGAAAAGGCTCCCCCACATCTTGGGAAAATGTCATCAATTTCTGTCTAAAACCACGACCAGAGATGATGTGGATAATATCTTTTAAGGAACACATCTTGCAATTCTACCCAAGTACTAATGCTGCTCGGTGCAAGCATCAGCAACCATGTTTTAGCCACTCCCTTAAGAGTGTAAGGAAAACACTTTAGTCTAATTTGCCCCTCAGTCACTCCCTGTCTTAACAAAAATTGAGCAACAACAATAATATATTCTTTAAGGAACGTGAGTGCATCCTCACCAGGCAATCCGTGAAAGCTTGGCAACATGGCAAAGTATTGTCCTTTGACCTCTAGATTTTTGGCTGCAACGGACAGCACTATGCAAGAGGTAGATGTGTCTACCCGAGGTCTAAGAAAATCATTCATAGTCTGCGCCGGTGGTACTGCCATCTCGGCTTTCTCTTCCTCTACCTCGGTGGTGGAGGGTTCTGATTCAGTGTCTGAATCCGAGAAAAGGGGATTAAAGAGGGGATCGCCCTCAAATGCTTTCTCTAGTCTATTTATGTTATCGTCCAATGGCACCAATGTAGGCTTCAAAGAACGACGACCTTGCATTCACTACCTAACCTACTTGTTTACTTGCAACAAGTCCCCGGCAACGGCGCCAAAAACTAGATGGAGGAAAACTCCCTCTTGTAATAAAAACCGAGCAAGTGTACTCACTACCGGTGTAGCAGTATGCAAATGCAGGGGTCGAATCCACAGAGACTCGTTGGTAAACAAATAAAGTGAAAGCAGTGAATTTTAGTAACCAAAGTTTATAATTTTGATTTGAAACTAAGAGCATAAATTAAATAACTAAAACTAACTAGACGATAAAACAGATTATGAGCAGAGATTCGTAGATTGGATTTCACTATACCATCATTCTATGCAGAATTTTACTTAAGAAACATTAACTCAACTTCTAGGGTTCATTCACTTTGGCTAGGATCGACACGGTTAGGTGGCCGGATTACAATCCTAAATACTCTCTTAATATTATGAATTCTATTACGGTTCCACAATATACCAAGAATAAATTAAGCACGAAAGAACAAAAGAACCTAATATTGATCCGTTTCTATTACGGCACAGATCAAGTTATTCAATAAAAGTGTCTATGTATAAATCGCCCAAATTAATGGCTCAATAAATACCCAATTATTCAAAGATGAGTTCGTATCTTAACATACGTCTCGAATCTAAGAACAAGAAATTAAAATCTATTATTGAACTAGAAGGAATCAAAGAGAAAGAATTAAAATATTATTGCATAGAATTCCGGTAAATGTTCGACCAATCTACAAATCTAAGAAATTAGCTACTCATAATTTACAAAGATAAAAACCTGGATTGATGAATAAATCTTCTTCTTCAATTGTGTTGTTAAAAGAAAAGAAAATAAAAATCTAATAATATGATCTAATAATATGAATATATGATATATCTTCCACTATTTCACGTGGCTGCTGTCAATTTATAAAGAGAATATAGGGCACAGACCAAGTTCCACGGCTGAGAAATGAAACTAGTGCCCTTGAGTAGATACGCAGCAAACTGGTGCAATGGACGTCGGAAGAAGCGCGGCCGCTCTTGATGGTTAGCGCGTCCGCAATACTTGGCCGTGACTTTTGTGCCAGTTTCTGCTCCTTAGCGCGTCCGCCCTGAATTGAGTGCGTCCGCTCTCGGCCAATAATATTGCAAAGCCCAGCCTTGCCTCTGAATTTCCTTGGCCCAATTCAACACCTTGGCCCATCTCCCCTTCATGCTTTGGCCCGGCCATACCCAGCTTGCCCTCGGCCATATACCTGATTTGGCCGGCCACACCTGCAATGCAATGGCCTTAATTTGTAATTAGTATACTCGTTTCGTCCCGCTATCTTGCAGTCGCACTTTGCCCACTTTAATGACTTCTTCTGTGCTTCGCTCTTTGGACTTTTATTTTTCATTTTATCCCAGGAATTTTTATAAATTAAATTCGTCCGAAAATTCCATATTCCCAGTTCAGTCCCTGAATTTTCCAATATTTCCAATTTAGTCCAAAAGCTTCCAAATGCCAGTTTAGTCCTTGAGCTCGTAATTTCAGGTTTTTTTCCTTCTCTGCTCCGCTCCACTTTATTCCTTTTGCACTTTTTAGCCATAAAATGCACCTTTAATCAGCTCTATACTCTGTACTCATAAAATACTCACAAACCACATCAAATATACATAAAATTCGGAAATCAAACTCAAGGAAAGCCTAAAAGTGCATCATTTGGATGGGTAAATACACATCCATCAGGTTCAATGGAAATCAATGGTTCCAACCTACTTTAACCAAATATTTAACCATCTTCCAATTATCACAATTGGTATGTAAAGACATTCTTTTGTAACTCATATGTTGTACTTTGATTATAGTGTTCAAATGGTTGAATTATATGTTATATAGTTGGACCTACATTGCTTTGAAAACAACTCAACAAAACTGGGCAGGGCACGACTCGTGACCCTTTTACATGCATCCTGATACAGTCGTCCACCCCAAGGCACAACTGGTCACGACTGTATGGCACGACTCATGCCAGAGGGCACGACTCATGCGCTGAACATAATTCAACACATCAGCTGAAACTTTAGCAAACTCAAATGAGACATTTACAAGTCCATTTTTCCAACTTAAACAACAATACCAAAACACCAACTTCAGTATATCCCAACCAAAATGACCTCAAACCATTTCCAAGTTAGCCAAAGCCAATTTTACCATTTTCAACTCAAGAAAATTGATCAAAAATCACATGCAACCATTAAACAACAACAATATCCATTTTAACACTAAAAGAGCATGCAATTCAAAGAAAATATAATAACTTACTTAAAAATGGAATTGAAAAACTTCAACTTTTCTTCAGATGAAAATGACCCCTTCTTCTCCCGAACACAAAGAAACAAACGGATCGCCAAACGGATTTTTCTAGAATATTTTGGAGATTTTTAAAATGAAACAAGGGTTTGGACCTTTCTCTTTTCCATGGAAGAAGAACTTGCAGGTAAGGTTTTGTTTTAAAAATGAAAATAATAAAGCTTTTCTTAATAACTTAAGGATATACTTTACAATGTTCTACTTAGGCTCCTCCAAGAACTAAGTTTTTCACCATTACATTTCTTAAATTCCACATATTCACTTAAGCACCTCATATCCTTTAAAAGTTTATTAATTAAATTTCAAATATCATCATTTCACTACACACTCCTAATATTTTCAATAAGACATTAAATAATTATTTTAAATTTATAATATATTTAAAATATCATATAAGTTATAAAATACTAACTAACACATAATTGTCACAACAAAATGCAAAACATATGAATGAATGCAATGCACTCTAAATTACTAGTTCAAGCATGAATCAAAATAGAACCTAGGATTAGGGTCGTGACATGCTCACCCTTATAGTGATTAGGATCGATCCCGCCAAAGACAAGTTCACCCCTTTCTTCATCATCAGCATTTCGGTTAAACCAAAAGGAGAAAACTGGTTCTTTGACAAGACCTTGCTTCACCATGTTGTACCTGACAACAAAAATGTTAACACCATCATTACAGTTCAACTGATATTGGTTTTCCAAGCCATAAGCATCTTTACTAAAACCACTAGTAGCAGAATTGACAAGTCATACAACCAGATGGTGCTCTAGATTTGGATAAAGTACCCATATCAGTAACACACCCAACATTCATCAATCATCACAATAAAGTAAAAATAGAGGGAGGGAGTTGTACAAAGGTATACCAAACGGGGAGAGCGTCCCCCACTCAGATCTCTCGAAATCCAAGTCCAAGTAAGCCATCAAACTTAGCTGCCAAAAATGTGATGCCTGGCTCGCTGGTCACTTCCATGAGCTCCTACAAAGACCATGTTTTATCAGCAAAGTAAACCACTTACCAAATTGCTTCGAAGAGAGTTCAATAGAAATGTACAGCATTCTAAAGGTTTGCTTACCTGTTTTTCCAGCCCTCCAATGTCATTGTAGTCTTCTGTAGGTTTTTATATTTGAGCCTGTAAGTGATCCTCCCCCCCCCCTCCCAAAAAAAAAAAGGATCTTAAGCAACAGGTAAACATTTAGTTCCCATATCAGAAGGATTAAAATTGGTGTCTTTTTTTTCAAGATAAACAACATTTTTTGCAACTACATCATAAATAAAATGGTATCTAACATCTATAAGATTAGTTTTATCATGAAAAACAGGATTCTTATCCAACTGAATGCCAGATTGACTATTAGAAAATACTATCACATTGTCATTTAGAAAACCAATTTCAGAAATTAAACCTTTAAGCCATATGGCCTCTTTTATAGCATTGGTTATAGCCACATATTCAGATTGTGTCGTAGACAGAGCCATAATTGGCTATAACTGAGATTTCCAACTAACACAAGAGCTACATAATAACGTAAAAACATATGAAGTGGTAGATTTTCTATTGTGCCTATCATTGGCGTAATTAGAATCAACATAACCAATCAATTTTATACCATCATCACACTTAGCAAACTTCAAACCATAACTTACCAAATGCTTTAATTACCTCAAAAACCATTTGAGAGCTTACTAATGGGTCAATCATGGGTTTTTGATGGAGAAAATCTCCCTCTTATTATAAATACCTAGTAAGTGTACTAGTTATCAATGTAGTAATATGCACAAAGCAAGGGTCAAATCCACAGAGACTAAAGTGGAACAGGTGTATTTTATTAGTGTATCAAAGTAACCAAGAAAAGGGGTTTGATTGTTTGAATTATTAATCTAAGAAAGCAAAATAAATCAATTAAAGAAATCAAGAAACAAGGGATTCATGGATTGGGGATCATAACAATTATCACTTTATGCTTTTTAAATCATGTAAAAAGAATTCAATCTCATTAATGGGTTCGTTCACAAAAATATAGAGTTAAGATGTTAATATCTTCAGTTACGTCGATAAGAACATTAAAACCCTAATATCTCTATCTTGTTTATATATTCCGTTAAGTCAATATAAACATTCAAGAGATTCAATTTAAATCACAAGAACCTAAGAACCTAGATTCATTGATTTCATTTACGTCCTCAATTAAATCTATTCTTCTCAACAATGGACAATGTATAAATCATCCAAGTTACTAAAACGATTTATACCCAAATAGATTCATAGGCCAACAGTATCTTAACATACAATTGAAGCCTATGAATGATCTTGAAGAATGCTGAGAAAACAAGAACGAGAGAGAGAGATAGAAAGAATTAAAACCCTAGCATAAAGATCAAATTGTTACTTATCTCAATCCACGAATCAAATAATTTAGCCTTGAAGGGCCATTAAAATAAATAAATAAAACCTTGAATTTGAATCTTCAATCCTTGTAAAAAAACTAAACTAAGTAATATATGATAAAGAGAAAGAAAAGATAGAGATAGGATACAAAAACCTAATGTAGGGTCATTTATATAGAAGGAGGGAGGAAGGTTTCCTGATTTACAGCAAAAATAGGTCAATTTTCTAGTCAAATTAGGATTCTGCTGAAATCCGTCACAAATCTGTTGCTGATTCTGTTGGAAATCTGCTTTTAATTATGTGACGGACCAAACCCGTCACTGATCCACGGCCAGGCCATGGGCGCGGTCGTCAAGCCACCTTGGCGCGTTCGCCCTGTTTTTTTGTTATTTGGCGCGGCTCTGCCCCTTGGCGCGGTTGCTCGGCCTTGGCCTTGTTTCCTCGGCCACTCTTCGGCCATGGCCTACAAAATGCGGCCACGTCCTTCCTTGTCCGGCCACCCATTATTGCCTTAGCCCAGCACTGCCGGCCAGCTTCCTCATTTTTACTGCAGACCTTCCACTTCCACTGTAATGCACTTTAGCCCTTGAACTTCAATCTTTTGTATTTTGGTCCATAATTTAGTAAATTGCACTTTACCCCTTGAACTTTATAATACCAGTTTACTCCTCAATTTTCGAGAATTGCAATTTGGTCCCTAAACTTCCAAAACAAGCTCATATTCTTCATTTTCTGCCTAATTGCACTTCAACCCCTGTACTTACAAAACACGAACAAACACATTAAATTCCCAAGGTTTTGAGCATCAAATAAGCTTGGAAACATATCTTTTGGATGGGTCAAACCACATCCATCAAATACCCCCAAACTTATCTTTTTCTCGTTCTCGAGTAAAACATAACTAAAACAAAATAAAAACTAACTAACTAATTAAAACAAATAAAATATTTTTGGATTGTTCAATTCATATAATAAGTTGTTCACACAACAATTCTCAAATCTTTACAACACACATAATCTACAAGTATCATCATGAACATGGGATTATATTTACATGGATGCATCTAACTTACAATTCTCCACCACATAATGAAAGATGAATGAAATATGGGAGATCATTGTTTACCAAAATAAGATATTTTATAGAGTCACTTGTGTCATGCTCTAAATCAATGATAACAAGATAAATTTCTGCACAAGGACACTCATATGCATGTTTAAACAAAACTATCAACCCGGCTATTCTTTAGGGATCAATAATGGATTATGGCTTGTAACGTATCGCAAAAATCGCGGGCTAGGTTCACGGTTCCAAATGAAGGTAAGGACATACGAAGTCAAGCAAGTGAAACTAGAAAGTCTTCATCATACATCCTCACTTCGAATTTATCACTCCACTCCATGCCAACCCATTTATTCAACCGCCAAACTTATAATTTTGCACACTTCACACTTGGGATTGATCATCTTTCTTTTCTTTGGTCACTTCCCACTTCAACATTATAGAGGGCAAGGCTTCCTTTCAACTTTTCTTTTCATTTTTTTTCTCTTTATTTTTTTTCTTTGCACATATATATCACGAAGAATTTGCATTCAATATTTTGCTCAAGCCCCTCTTTTCAATACATAACATGACCCTTTTCTTTCTTTTCATGATCACTTTCCATCCTTGATTTTTCACACACCACCCACAATTTCCATTCATTCCCTAGTTTCTCTTTCTTGAAAAGGTGAGAAAATAGTGTATAAGTTAGAAGGGTAGGCTAATGTAGGTAACAAAAGAAGGCGAATGGTGGTCTAAAATAACCTCTCACTTTGTGAGAGATTTTATTCTTTTTAAAGCTCAAAAAGGGTTCTAGCGGAAATTTTTATAAGTAACGAGAAAGTTGAAGGCTCACAAATAGGCTCCTAAATTGTTAACAATGATCAAGAAAAACAGCATGAAAGTGAAAGGTGGAGTAATCATACTTTACATGTTTCAATGTAATTATATTCCCATATTGACAATAATACTTAAGATTTTAAAATTAAAGCACTCTCAAATCATCATGGACTCTTGCCAACATCCCAAAATATGAAAAGAACAAAATTTTTAAATTTTTCTATTTTTTTGGAGGGTGACACTATATACACTCCCCAATAAACTCACAAATTCGGAAATATATCTACCCCCAAACTCAAAGCATGCTATGTCCTCATAGCAAAGAGCACTAAAACATGGCTTGGGTTCAAAGGATGATATGACATAATGAAACAAATAAATAAAGCAAATAAAACGTACCTACTTGGGTTGCCTCCCAATAAGCGCATTTGGTTAAGGTCGTTAGCCCGACCGTTGATCTCATTTACATGGGATTTGAGGTGGCCACTTTCTCTTTGGCCTTAGTTTTTCTTCCCTTGGCTCACCTCGCTCATTCACGGGCACAAACGCCCACAACTTTCCACATGTATGTACCATTTTTTATTAGCTCGGGTGGAGCCCAAGGGATTTTAGTGGCCTTCTTCTTGGCTTTCTTTTTCTTTTTCTTCTTTTTTATGGGGGCCTCTCCCACAAACTTATTTGGTGCCTCGGTCTTACGGATATCAAGCACCTCATCTTTCTCAACACAATCATAATAGGAGCTATCTTGATTATTAATATTAACAATAAAAGAATCAGATATATCAAGACAATAACATTCCTTAATTTGAGCACATGAATTATTACTTTCAGCTTTTAGAGGAAAAATGATTTTAATTTTGACACCGACTCCTTATTATGGGATCGGTCAGGGGGTGATACGGTCCGTTACTTAAAGAGTGTTTGTCGGCCTTGTTGTTACTAGCCCTATCATGGATGTCCGCTTTATCCCTAGAATTCTCACCGTCGCTCTTATCTAATTTAGCACACTTATCCTCCTCTATGTCATCTAAGGACTCACAATCTTCCCCATCATCGTCCATGGGGTGTTTCCTCACATCATTAACCGAGATTTATATCTTCTCATCCGCTATCATCATGGACAATTTCCCATTCCCTACATTTATTATTGTGTTAGTTGTGGCCATGAAGGGACGTCCTAGCAAAATAGGAGGGTCTCTACACGTACTTCCTTCATTAACCATATCCATAAATACAAAGTCAACGGGGACTATCAAGGTCCCCACTTGAACTAATACATCCTCCACAATGCCCATCGGTCTCCTAATAGAACGGTCCGCTAAATAGAGGGTCATTGCGGTGGGCTTCAACTCGGACAAGCCCAATTTCAAGTATGTGGAGTATGGTAATAAATTAATGCTAGCACCAAGGTCTAACATCGCCTTCACCTCACTAGAATCCCCCATAGTAATAGAAATTGTGAAGCTTCCGGGGTCTTTTGGTTTAGGTGGGAGGCCTTGTCGGACTATGTCACTAGCACTCTCTCCCATGATCAACATCTCATTCTTTCCATACCTATGCTTTTTAGAGTTTAATTCTTTGATTTTTTTTGCATAGGCCAGAATTTTTTTAATCACATTAAGTAATGGGAGGTTTATGCTAACTTTGGAGAACATCTCCATCAATTCTTTCATTGGATGCTCTAACCTATGTCTCATCAATTGACCGAGAAAGGGCACCGGTGGTACATCTGGTTTGGGGGTATATAAATTTCTTTGGATTTTTTCCACCAATCCACATGTACTCTTTTCAGCATCTTCTTAGAATTAGGAGGAGGAGGAGGAGAAGAAGAAGATGAAGGAGAATTAACCTCTTGACTTACCACTTTGCCATTCCGTAGTGTGGATATGACCATTGCTTGATGTCCTTGGCTCGAAAACGTTTCGGGCTTGTGACTTTGAAGGGCTTCAACAATTTGCCCTATTTGAGTTTCAAGCTTTTTAATGGCTGCACTTTGTTGCCTTAATTCTTGTTGTTGCTCCAACCTCATTCTTTTCAATGCCTCTTCCAAAGGTTCTTTCCTAGTTTCAAATTGCCCTTGGGGTGGTGGATTATGTATGGGTTTATTTTGAATACCTTGGTTTCCTCCCCATGAAAAGTTGGGATGATTCATCCACCCCGGATTGTAGGTGTTGCTATATGAATTATTTTGTGGAGGCCTTGGGTTGTATCCATTGAGTGCATGTACATACTCATCATTAGAAATAGACTGTGCACCACTAGGACAAAAATTAGTAGCATGAGTATGAAGACCACAAATAAAACAAGCATCTTGCACAACATTAGCACCAAGAGAGGTGACTTTAAACATAGCAATTAATTGAGATACTTGTTTGGCCAAATTATCATTACCCTCTAACTCATGTACTCCCCTAGCCTTACCCTTGTACTTTTTTGTTGAAAATTAGCACCCAACATCTCAAATAAATCTGAGTCTCTTGGAGATTTTTGGCTCCTAGTGTGCCCCCCGCCGCATTATCAACCATGGCTTGATTAACATGATTCAAGCCGTCGTAAAAAGTTTGATTTAACAATAGCAAGGGAAAATTGTGATGGGGATATTGCACTAACATCATTTTAAATCGGTCCCAAGCCTCATGAAAAGGCTCACCTACTTCTTGAGCAAATCCAATAATATTTTGCCTCATATTAGCTAACGTGGGATAGGGATAATACTTTTCTAAAAAAAACATCATGCAATTGATCACACGTGCTTATACTTCTAGGTGTTAACATCATAAACCATGTCTTGGCCACCCCTTTCAGAGTGTAGGGAAAGCACTTTAATCTTATTTGCTCATCGGTTACACCTATTTTGCCCGAAAAGTGAGATACTATCATCATATACTCACGCAAGAAAGTCAAAGGGTCTTCGATCGGTAGGCCTTGATAAATGGGCAACATGTTAAAATATTGACCATTGACTTCAAAGTTCTTTGCATCCTCCGTTAACACAATACAAGATATGGAGACATAGACTTTAGGATGACAAAAGTCCTGCATAGTTTGAGCCGGTGGGATTGCCATCACGGCTTTGGATTGCTTTAA
The DNA here is from genome assembly GCA_022495995.1 of Adenophora triphylla var. japonica. NCBI lineage: Eukaryota > Viridiplantae > Streptophyta > Magnoliopsida > Asterales > Campanulaceae > Adenophora > Adenophora triphylla. The sequence goes on along the minus strand of JAFEMH010001104.1, from coordinate 227,906 downwards.
ATTTATAAGGAAAAGTTTGATTGATTGAATGACTTCTCAAATGTGCTTATTAATACAAGACTCACGGCAAAAGAGAATGACATGCACCAAGAATTCTTTGGAATAGAAAACACTTTGTTTTTCACGGATTCGATATAGAACTTTAGGTTGTGAGTGCAGTTGTGTTTTACATCTAAACTTAGATATAGATTTCATTCAAGTACTTTGTTCTTCTTCTGTTTAGAATATGCTTCCCTTGACAAAGGAAAATTGTTCTTAGTTTATAAATTGGTTAGGACTTGCTTTAGTATTTTAATTTTTTGTTTCCCTTATCATTGTTTTACCCTGTAAATCAGATCTTTTATAATGAAAACCTTTTTATGCTTAAAGCCTTATTTAATGGGGCAGAATCAGTGAATGTTTAATTCTTTGTGTTATTACTTTTATTCCGCTGCATATTTTCGGATGTGTTAACAGTTGTAACTCACATTTATAGTATATTATGTTGAAACTGATTTACTACCTATACTAAACTTTCATGTTATATCTAAAAAGTTCAAGTTATATCTAAAAACTGATCAGACACATTGTGGTTTCTCTCATCTGCTCTGATGATGCGCCTGACAATACGTACATTTGTATATTAACTAGTGCTCAAGGTACTCATTTTACAAGAATCTTGTAGCAATGCATCTATATCATTTGATATTTTTCTAATTATAAATGTCTAATTTTCATGTAATTTCAACTTTCACCTTAAGGAAAGGAGGCTCTTGTGAATTGGTTCTGAGTAAGGCAAGGCACTTCTCAAATTCCGAGCTTCTCCGTACTAATATCAGCCCGGAAAACTAAGAGGTTACTATCTTATTATCTTATTGTTTTAAGTCATAAATCGAGACACAATTGACTAGTTAAAACCCTTTTCCTGTCATTAAAATTTCAAGTTAGTTTGTATATTATAGGTAAGGTTTGTTAAGTGGACTTATTAATAGGGTGGCGCGAATTAACATCGTGGGCCGTTGGGCCTGCACATGTAAGGACCTGCTCTGATACCATCTTAAAGTCTGAGGTTCCACCTTAAAACCAATTGATGTTAAGGGGAGTGACCCAGGATCTTTATATATTATAGGCAAGGCTTGTCAGTTGTCGATGTGAGATAATATCTCTATCAATCGGTTCATCAGTTAAAACATTTTTTGATACATCTATATTACAATACTTGTGAGTTTTAACCGCTATACAAAAAGCGGCTGGGATTTAATTTCAGAAAAGACAAATAGCGGCCAGGATTTAAAGTTCGTTACCCACGTTCTCTCTGCCTGGACATCAAAACCCACCGGCGGCCATTCTTCCCAATTCATCGTCTCTCTCATGGGCAATTTACTTTTGCGATGAGCAATCCAAATCAATCCCAATCTAACCATCAGAGATTCAGGCATTTTAAGAGAAAATGTAATTGAGCATAGAATCATGAACAATGGAGGGAGGAGGAGCAGAATAGTTGCAACAGTCTATTTAAGGCGTATTCCGTTGTTCACTATGGAAAAGCTTTTAAGAGAAACTGGAAATTGAGCATATAATCATCAACAATGAAGGGTTAGAGAGAGTAGAAGACTTGAAGGATTTGCAACAGCAAAGCAAAGCCCTAGACAAACATTGACAAGAGGTTTGCATTTGTTTTTCCATTTTCAGCCTTAATTGCCTCTTAACACTTATTAGTTCAAAGGATTAGAGAAATAAGTGTATTTGTTTTTTTTTTTGAAATCAGACTTGGTAGGCTCTTAAAACCCTCTTATTTTTAAGCACCTAAAGTAGTGCTGATTGTCCTCTTATTTCCTCTTATTCACAATTTTGGACAAAAATATCCTCAACAATTTTTCATAATACCCGTATTACATTTGCTTATTATTAACAAGGTAGAAAATTATATATTATTCAGAAGGGTAAAATTGTAAAAACACACATTCAGAAAACGAATTCAGAGGTGAAAATCAAACAGCTTGCCTAATTCAGAATTCAGTCTTCAGACGCTGCCTCTTAATGATTCAGCCAATTTCAGAAGTGAAATCAGATTTCAGCACTTAACACTTTAAAAAAACAAAAATCCCCTTCCTGTTCTCTCTTCAATTTCAGTTCTCAATTTCCCTTATATATAGAGAGAGATATTTTGTTGGTATCAGTTGCAGTAGGCTATGATTGATGATAAATGTGGGTTTGTTCTTCTGTCTTCATCTATCAATTCTCAACCGTTTTTTTTATTTATCAAAAATGTGTTAAAGCTTAAGATTCTGATGTATAGGATCATCGAGAAGTGAATTGTTCAGTTTAATTTATCTCAATAAGCAACATTTACACCAATTTATTGGTTTTGATCGATTTCTTTAATGTAATTAACTTTAATCGTTCAATATAAGTTGAAATTTGGATTATTCATTTTTTTATTTGATGCAGCAACTCATGTTGATACGTTTGAAATCGTCGTCGTGACGATCATGAGTTTGAATCTAATTTCTTTCTAAATGTTTTCTCTTCGATTCATTGTTTGTAGTCACGTGCATAATCTGCTTACAAATAAACACCATATGCTATGTTTTCTTTTCGATTAATTGTTTGTAGTCATCTTACAAATGACTAATTTTCTTGAATTTTGAAGATTTCTAACATTGCGGATGTTGTGGATAGGGAAATTAAGCACTCAAGAGTAACACATTTTTGGAGTTATTATGTTGAGTATCGATAGTTGGCATTAATGATGTTTATCTTTCCAAGATTTAGCACGTTAGCCTCATATTGCCCATAATATAGAGAATTGATGTTCTTCTTTACAATTAGTCCATTTGAAACAGTCAAATTGTAAAGATTTACATAATGAAAAAGAGTAGGATTTACATTTTTTTAAACTTGGACTCTTCATTTGTTGGAATGTAAATGCATGCAAGATGTTTTGTGAAGGTATTAGAAGTAGAATAAGGAGAGAGGGGGTGTCAGGTAGGTGTTAGAGAGAGGGGGAGTTGCTGGATTCCAAAAGAGAAAGAAATTAAATTACAAGACATAATTGGTGTACATTGATCCTTAATCTTTGCAGAGGGGGGCAAGGGAGGAAGCCAAGTAATTAGCATAGGTGTGGAATAGTAATGAGTAGTGACTATGAGCAGAATTATGGAAAGATCCCCCTTTATGATCTCCATAGGAATTAGATGAAGAAGTAGGGGGAGGGAAATTGTGGAAAGTTATGTCAATTGGTGAAGTTCATGTTGAGTGGAAAAGAAAAGTGATACAGTATGACTCGGGACAGAAGCAGCGGCAAGCAACAAAGCAGCGACGGCAGAAACAGAGGAATTGGGAGTGAGGCGGCCGCCCCATGTGAGCCCAGGCGGGCGCCTCAAAGAGCAGCCAAGGCGGAAGTGCAACACGGCAGAATGGGCTTTGGACTTCAACGCTGGCTTGGGTTTTTGGTTTAGAGTTTTATGTTTTATTTTAATGCTTTTATTTTAATATTAAGTAGGGCTATTTGTGTAATTCGTCATTTATTAATTAGGGTTTCTAGAATATTCTTAGGATTATTATTTAAACAAAGTTAGGGTTTTTGTATTGAGGCAGTTTTTTGATGATTGAATAAAGTAAAGAAAAGCTTGAAGCTTTCATAAATTGTTTCTTGTCAATATCGTTCAGCCGTTCTATTCTCTTAGCCTTCGTTTGCTATCATTTGGTATCAGAGCTCCGGTTCGCATATCAATGGCTGAACGAGGAAGCGTGGGTCGTGGTGGACGTGGTGGTCGATGGAGCAGCCGTGCAGCGGAGCCCCAAGAAGATATCCATCAGTACAGACGACGCCGTCGCAATATCGAGATAGAGGAGGTACGAAGACGGATTCAAATACTCCAGATCCGCTTGGATCGCAGAGAAAGACTTCTCGCGATAAGGGGTTCAGATCCGATTGTTCTAGCCGAGGAAAATGAGTACTATCAAGAGGGGATGGATTCCCTCAGCCAAAATCATGGACTTCATGATAGATATGCAACTCACCATTCGAGGGAAGTCGATAGGAAGATCGAAACTCTGGATGTCGAAGGTAAGGCAAACCCTAATGATTCCGTTGATTTTTGGATTGATACCGTTGGGTGTCAAGAAGTTGTTTTTGTCGAATCTTCAAGTGAGGAAAACCTTGTTGATTGGTCAAAACCCCCTCTGTTTGATGCAAATCCGGAAGAATCGATTGATTCTTGGATTGATATTGTTGGTTTCAATGAGGTTTCTGTGTTCGATTTCTCAAGTCAAGAAGACCTTGTTGATTGGTCTAAACCACCTATGTTTGATGGGTGTCGTGGTGATGCTCCTCCAGCGATGACGTCCGACCTTGTTGATGACGTTGAATCCATTGTTGAGTCAGAGAAAGAGGTCGAGGAAGTAGTTGCTAAGCAAGGGTCAAACTTGGTGTGGACGGTTGAAACGGTTACTATTGGTCTTGGGTACAAGGACCCTTTTGATACGGATTGCCCCCGGATCTCTGTTCGATATATCCTTCAAAAATTGATTATTGAATTCTTTGTATCAACGCAGTGGGCTGATTGGATGGATACTATTACAAGGGCAATAAAGTTTCGAGTTCGTCAAGGACATCAAATTCCTTTTGCGGACGGAGTGCAGATTTTTTGGGGTATAGTTGTGTTCATATCGAAGATATTGACTCGAGGACGAGTCTTTTCTAAGGAGGGGAGGATGATACAGTATGACTCGGGACAGAAGCAGCGGCAAGCAACAAAGCAAATGACGTAAACAGAGGAACTGGGAGTGAGGCGGCCGCCCCATGTGAGCCCAGGCGGGCGCCTAAAAGAGCAGCCAAGGCGGAAGTGCAACACGGCAGAATGGGCTTTGGACTTCAACGCTGGCTTGGGTTTTTGGTTTAGAGTTTTATGTTTTATTTTAATGCTTTTATTTTAATATTAAGTAGGGCTATTTGTGTAATTCGTCATTTATTAATTAGGGTTTCTAGAATATTCTTAGGATTATTATTTAAACAAAGTTAGGGTTTTTGTATTGAGGCAGTTTTTTGATGATTGAATAAAGTAAAGAAAAGCTTGAAGCTTTCATAAATTGTTTCTTGTCAATATCGTTCAGCCGTTCTATTCTCTTAGCCTTCGTTTGCTATCAAAAAGGGTGTATCATATGTTACTTCGATAATATTTGATTAAAAATCCATGATTTAGAGGTCATATTCATACCTCTAATTTCAAGAATATCATCTCTAACAGTCCATTAACTTGCACTTAGGATAGAAATGCAAATAATTCTAGAGACGGAAGGAATAGTAATTATGGACTTCCTTTCCCATATAGAACATCTTTCCTTTTGTCATTCATTCTCTTATCCTCCGTTAAGATTACTTAAGAGATTTTATAGCATAACTTGCAATTTTAGTTAAACAATACTCCCTCCGTCCCAATAGAAGCTTCCCATTTTGCCATTTTGGGTGTCCCGTTAAAAGCTTCCACTTTCCTTTTTTGGCAAATGAATCTTTACTATTCCCTCCACTCATTCTCTCTCCTACATTATTTTAATACTCACAACACCATATTAATTTAATATTCCCTCCACTCATTCTCTCTCCTATTTTCAAATTACACTCACAACATTTTTTCTTCCCACCCATTTTATTAATTTGCGTGCAAGGCAAAAAATGAGCAGCTTCTATTGGGATGGAGGGAGTATATGGTTCTTTTATTGAGATGCTGCAACCTTAAATCCGTTTTGGTATAAATGTTTTTCTTTTATGGCAGAAAACCACAAAAGATGAAGACTAGTACACAAGGAAAGAGAAGGGGGAAGATCACGAGAATCATTAGGCAAGTTTCCTAAAGATGCAAGAAAAGATAAATAGTTAATTGAAACAACCATCAGGATTTATATGTTAAATGTCTCAAGATACAAAAATGTATTCTACTTCCTAGGGGAAAAGCATGACATAGCTGCAGGGGGTTAATTCTCAGAATAAATTAGTTGTGAATAATGTTGGTTCAATAGATGGGGTTAAGGAGTAGCAGGTGATTTTTTTTTTTTTGGAAAGAGGAATAGCAAGTGGTTGAGAATTTGGGTTCAATCAAAGGAGTTGGAATTGTAGAAAGTAAGATAGTAAATAGTAACGGACTACGATTAGTTAGTGTATGCATATCTCTTTTTATAGCTTGATCTACACGAGACAACTCACATTGAGTATAATTGCTACATATTTTCAGATTTAGTTGATATGTAGGATTTCATTTTAAATCAAGGCCCATTGCATAAAGTTGTTGAAAGGAATTTAAGTGATTTGAAGTGTCTGTTTGTGTTCGCATGCAATTGAGTTTGCGTTTTTATTTGGTGATTAATCATGCTGTTAAGAATCTAGGCTCTTGATTTCTCTTTCTTACATCTGAGTTGTCCTATTTCATCTGTCAATGTGGGAATGACTCCCTCCCTAAATGAATGTCCAAATTTGCATATCAACCTGCGTAATTAGGAAACCTTCAATTTTGTAATCCATAATACTAGATTAATTAGTGCGGGGAAAGGATTCTTCACAGTGAGAGATTTTTATCTGTTACTTTCTCCGTTTTCCACCTTTCTATTGATCATTCCCAACATCATTAATTCAAACTTCTTTACTATGTATTTTTTTTAATTTTTTTTAGAGTTCAGGGAGAATTGGGGTTCTTGGAGTTTAATTCAAAACCCTAAAGTACTGGATTAATGTTATATCTTTTATGTATATCTTTCTAAGAGTAAGTATCTTACTATTTTGTGAGTGAAATTTTGAAATTTTGACTTAAAGTAGTTCTTTCGAATTTATGTTCCTTTCAGCACTTTAATTTAATGTTCTTTTTTGGATTTCAATCATTTTGAGATTAATAAACGAGTCGAACCTAGATTTGCTGATTGGTTGTATATTGATTTATGGTACTCACATTTTAATTACTTTTATTTGCAGGACACAAAAGTTTCAAGAAGAACTACTAATATGACACGGTTTGTAAGTTTCTTGATCATAATGTTCACTAATAAGGCTCCGTTTGTTTCGACGTAAAACATTTTCCGGAAAATGTTTTCCTGTAAAATGTTTTACGGAGGTAGGGCGTAAAATGTTTTACGGAGGAAGGGTGTAAAATATTTTCGGGTGTTTGGTAAGAAAAATGTTTTTCGAAAGGGCGTAAAATGTTTTATTAAAAAAAAATTTTTTTAATCATTTTTTGTAACCACCCCACCCACCCTCTGCCTACCCCACCCACCCACCCACACCCCCACCCACCCAATTTTTTTTTTTTTGTATCCGCCCCACCAACCCCCTGCCTACCCCACCCACCCCCCCAAAAAAATTTTTTTAATCATTTTTTGTAACCACCCCACCCACCCCACACCCCCAACTCCAAAAAAAAAAAAAAATTAAATTTTTTTTTAATGATTAAAAAACAATTTGGGGTGGGGGTGGGGTGGGGTAGGTAGGGGGTGGGTGGGGCGGTTACAAAAAAAAATAAAAAAATTTGGGGGGTGGGTGGGTGGGGGTGGGGTATGTAGGGGGTGGGTGGGGCGGTTACAAAAAAAAAAATTGGGGGGGGGGGTGGGTGGGGGGGCGATTGGGGGGCGGTTAAAATTTTTTTTTAATTATTATTATTATGTTGTACCTTGTGAAATATGAGTTGTACATTAAGGCCACCATTTTTCGGAAAATATTTTACTTAGGACAAGGTCAGTAAGTCGTTTTACTTAGGAAGGGCGTAAAATGTTTTTCGAAAAACGTTTTCTCCATTTTCCGAAAAACAACCAAACAGCGGAAAACGAGTTATTTTCCGAAAAACATTTTCCGGGGGCTCAACCAAACGGCGTAAAACGAGTTATTTTACGGAAAACATTTTCCGAAAAATGTTTTACGGTGAAACAAATGGAGCCTAATTTAGTGGTTGGTAGATAAGTTTTTCTGGTATAGGGGAGTTTGATAACGCAGTATACTTTATTTTCAAAAAAATAAGGATGTAATGCCAAAAAATAAGGTTTTGCTCTTTCATTGTGATTGAAACCAATTTGTCAAGATGCAGAATTATGAGGGACAAAATATGAATCTCTACATCCCAAGAAAGTGCTTTGCCACAAACATGTTGATTACATCGAAGGATCATACATAAGTTCAGCGAAAAGTATCTTTGTTCTTTTTTCTTATAAATTGTAAAGGAATGATGTAATAATGTGCTCTGCAAATGCATCGATAATTATGTCTCTAGGTAAATCATGTGACGCATGATTGATATCTTTACTGTATACTTGAAATTCACATCTTATTGCACTTCTTCCCGAAGGAGATACTTATGTCTCAAAAACTGTTACTCTTCTACGTACAGGGGTACAATTTAACTATCAAAATGGTATACTCCAGTTTTATGCTTTAATTGTTTTTGGTCTCGAAATTTAGGTTTTAATAGATGCAAAAATCATTCTCTCCTTCCATGGTAATTTAGTTCAGGTTTTTTTTTTTTTTTGGCTATACACATACTCATTATTTTTCATTGGTGTTTCTTTTCAGGTCATTGGACATACAATAAATCGTTCAACCTTGGATTCTGACATTTCTCTAATTCCTTTTTAATGATTTTTTTTACTTTCAATTTTGATTTATTTTAATTAGACTTATGTGAGTTCTAATTATGATACAAAGGAATTTAATATTTGAATTGTTATGACATGTTAGTTATAAGAAAAGGGTACATTATTTTTTTTATAAATGATCATATATTTTTAAAGAGTCTGCCTATGAAGCAACTATTTGTGTGTTGTGTTTTGTAAGAAGGCAGCACAGTCTAGCTGGCGATTAGGATATTGTGCTGCTATACGCCATTGTGAGAAGAGGTATGTGGAGGAAATTCTTCCATGTAGGCGCCGTTTGAAGCGAAGCTTGCATGGTGTATCGGTCGAAAAAGTTTTGGGAAATATTTATTTGACTATTTTTGGGTCGGAGGATACAACTACTATACATGAGGGAAAGTTGCCTTAAACTGGATAGAAAGATGGTAGGGGTAGAAATTTTTTTATTTGGTGGTTGGTGGGGGGGGGTGAAATAAATCGTTTCTTTAATTCATGTACTGTCACCGTGCCAGCGGCACGGGTAAGAAAGTACTAGTCTACAACAATAACAAGGGGTTTGAAATCGAAACCTCTTGATTAACGAGCACCTCAATTTGATTTCAAACTTTGGTCACCCTTTGTGGGATTTTGCATTTTTTACCCTTTCCTTAAATAGCAAATAAGTATATTTCATTGTTTGAGGTTTCTTCAGGCAGTTAGAAAGGAAGGGTATAGGAAATATAGAGGAAAAATAAGTCCTAAATGAAAGGGTTGCCTTCAATTCTCCGCCTCCATTGCTGGTGGTGCAGCCTTCTCCCAACATTAAACCAGAAAAATCTCCCATTAATTCCCCTTTGGGACAGAATAATCACATATCCCTTTACCTACATCTTCCCGCGCCTCTGACCCCATTCAATCTCCACAACCTCTTTGGCGGCCGCCTTGCTTTTGTTCCACGGCCGCCACCCACCACTAAGCACCACCACCACACTCTTTCTTCAACCAAAACCACCTATCTCTCACGTTTTCCGTCCCATACCCAACACATTTACAAGAAAAAAAACGTTTCAAGTTTAATAATCTTCTAGCGATTTCCCCAAGTAATTTTGTTGTTTACGTAAATATATAATGGGAGGAGAGTCAAGGATGAATGAGACATTGATGTCTTCATCATCATCATCGACTTCTCCATGTGAATCAGAAAATGAGGAGCTTCAACGTCTAGAACACGCGCCACCATTTTGGAGGAACCCGAAAAGGGTATTGTCAAAACAATTGTCAATGTGCGAGACCCCACGTGATATTGCATGGGAGAAGCGCCGCTGCCAGATGCTCCACCAAGAAAGGAGGAAAGTGGCGGTAACACCGGCGGTTCATCATCATCATCATGATATAATCATGGATGATTTGGAGGACGAGGACCTAAATGAGCTAAAGGGTTGCATAGAGCTTGGTTTTGGGTTTAACGAAGAGCAAGGTGGACAGAGTTTATGTAACACGTTGCCTGCGCTGGATCTTTATTTTGCAGTGAATCGACAGCTTTCGATAAGTCCAATCTTGAGCCCGAGTAGCCGGGGCTCTTCCGGGTCACTTGCGGGGTCATCATCATCACTTGTTACATCGACAACAAAGTCAGTAGTAGAACGATCGATGTCATTTGGGAGCCCAAGGAGTGAGGACTCTTGGAAGATTTGCAGCCCAGGTTATACACCAATTCCTTGATACTTACATTTCGATCAAACTGACTTCGATGGGAATACTAATATAAAATTGAAAAGAAAATGAACCTTTAAAATAGATTAAGAAGCAATATTGATTATAGGAAATTAAAATTAAATAACTAAAAGGACATGCTTTTAAAGTTGTAACTTGCAAGTATTTTATCTTACTCTATGTTAGATCCAATTTGAAGATATTAATTAACAAGACCAAACAAATTTTTAAGAGATCAATATTGATTATATTTAAGTTCCTTTTTTTTTTTCAAATGTAAGTATGAAATTAGAAAAAAAATAATTCTTTCTGGTGATGATCTTTTTGGTGGGTGATTTTATGCAGGTGATGATCCTGAGCAGGTGAAGACAAAGTTGAGGCACTGGGCACAAGCCGTAGCTTGTTCTGTGATGCAGTCATCTTGAAGTCTTGAAGAGAGAGGGAAAGATATATGAAGAGAGAATTAGAGAGAGAGAGAGAGTGTGAGAGAGAGAGGGAGAGAGATAGGGTCTTCTTACCTTGAATAATGCTTGATATGCAACAAGGTAAACGACGGCGCCACTGCGAAAATTGCTTTCCTGGTACTTGCGACTATTGAGACACCTGCAGATCGATGATGATCATCACACCAAGGTGAAAGAAAGAATTTATGAATAAGTAAAGAAAGCGCGATATTTGTTTTAAGGAAATTTTAGGACCTGTAATCAGTTTCTTGTTTAGTGTATGAAAATCAAGCATGAATTCTTGTAATAGCTTGTAGCACACGTTTACCAATTCTTGAATATATATATATGTAACACCCTCAATTTAATTGAGATTTTCTTCATTCAAGTGTTTTTGCAAGTCTTTAATTACCATGCCACTATGCTAGAACCTACCTTAATTTCTTTTCTTTTTTTTTTTTTTATGAAAAAAAACTACCTTAATTGTTACGAAAAACTCATGATTTAGGACCTCTTCAATGGTAATCCAGAATCTCTAATCAGCTTGTGTAAGATAAACGGGTGAATTACTTTGGATATTTAGTGGGGCCCTCCAAACCCTGTCATAATCAAATTAATCGCAACCAGTCATTCAACCAATCTTGTCATCACATCTCTCTAACCAGAATATCACATTTATTTATACCAATGGTCTCCTGGCCTAATGGTATCTTTGGTGACTTTTCGTAGGGAAGGTTACCAGTTTGATTCCCTCCAAGGGGAATCTTGTGGTTTAATTATTTCCTTGGATTTCAGGAGTCTTGGAGTCTAGGGACAGCATCCAGTGCGGTTAAGGAAACGGCATTCTTTGAGGCATGCCCTCGGTGTGGGGAGTTCAAATCTTGGCAGTTTCTTGGTGATGTGGAGCAGCCAATCTATTGGTGTTGTGGCGCCGCCGTTTGGTGATGTGGAGCAGCCAATTCATTGGTGTTGTGGAGCAGCCAAGTAATTGCCTTGTAGGAGGGCTCCTTGGGGCTACGGAATATAAGGGTCTTTGCGCCAGGCTGCATAGGGCACATCCACAATTTACCTCCGCATTAGCATCTTGAGAGGCCGTCGCGGTGGTCGGGATTAGCACGAAGGCGGAGCGCGGATAATAAAAAAAAAAAGAATACCACATTTATTAGAACACCTTATTTATTAGTGATGACCGAAAGGGATGACAGCCCGCAAGCTCAACAAGACCGTGATTCACGGCTCATTTAGCTCGTGCAACCAATCTCCAACTCGAGCCCGCAGATCCATGGACATGTCAGGCCTCCCATTTACTGCACGTATCGGACCATGCCCGCAACCAATTTTGATAGTTTGGCTCGTCTCTTAAAAAAGAAATGATGATTTAGAAACGCGACATTTATTGAAATGCATCAAAACTAAGAGTGTGATATTTATTAAAGATTTAAGAGTAGTCGAAAAAGCAAACGAAAAACAAAAACAAAGATGAAATAGATCCTTATTCGGGTAATTCTTACATTCCTAAAAATATCCCGTATAAGTTGATTTTATGGGCAATTCACATATTTGCGTGTTGTTTGCTTTTGACAACAAAAAAGATATTAGAGATCAAAGCTTAATAGCCAAATTTCTTGCTCTTTTTGTTTAATTTTCGTTCTTTTTTGGCTCTCTTTTTGCTATCTATTTGTTGCTCACAAGTTTTTTCTTTCTATTTGTCATCCTTCTACTCCACATTGACACATTAGAGATTAGATATCAAAGCCTAGAGGCATAAGTTTTGGCTCTCTTTTTGTCCTATTTTTGCTTTATTTGCTCCTTTTTTTTTTACACTAAACGAGTATCGTACATAGTATAAATAAAACTTTCTGTTATGTTGATTTCTCAATTAGGGTTAGAATTTTATTTTGATTTGAAATTTCGAATTTTCAACCCAATTGGTTCTTTAATCAGAGTTAGATTGTTGAAGTCAGTGTTATATTTGTTTTGTTTGGTCTCAAAATTGAATTTTGAAATTTGGGATTCTTTCCTATTGATTTTTCATTTGTTACTGCTTCTAAATCTTTATTTCCTCTGGTAGAAAATGGATAAATACTATAAAAGAGCTGCGTCTGAAATGTCACCCCCGGTAGTAGAGGCTGAACGGTTGAAACAAAGTCGTGGAGATTTCAATATGAGTGAACTTCCTCATGAACCCGGACTAAGGAAAAAAATAAAGAGTATCATCCTGATTTGAAGGATCAAATCCGACACGGGCATCTTCAAAGAGGTCCATGTCAGCCCAAAAATCACGTGTTTGTGCAAACACAAACTGCACAAGGTGCTTGAAGGTTAGTATCAACTTGGTTTAAAGAATTTCCGCGTTGGTTAGAGTATAGCATTTCCAAAGATGCAGCTTTTTGTTTGTTTTGCTATCTTTTAAAACCAAATAATAGTGCAAAAGGAGGAGCGGATTGTTTTAGTGATGTTGGTTTCAGAAATTTTAGGAAAAAAGTCTATTTGCGCGATCATGAGGGGAAGCACAATAACTTTCACAACCAAGCACTTCAAAAAAGTGACATCTTGTTGTTGAATGAGAATCAGCATATCCGAAACATTATCAAACCTTTGGTAGAGCATTCTCGAGAAGATTATCGGGTTCGGTTAGGAGCATCATCAGTTGATTGCATTCGATTTCTTTTGAGACAAGGTCTTGCCTTTCGAGGTCATGACGAGTCAGAGAACTCAAGCAATAAAGGTAACTTTCTTGAGCTATTGCAGTTTCTTGTTTATCAGGTTCGGTTAGGAGCATCAATTGACTTCACCGAGGATTCAAAAGATATAGTAAATGCTGCTGATACAGAAACTACAAATGCTATTTTTCGAGATATGGGTGAATCATTTTTCTCTATTCTTGTTGATGAATCTAGAGATGTCTCGGTGAAGGAGCAGATGGCTATTGTTTTTCGTTATGTGGATAAAATGGGTGCGTCATTGAGTCTTTTATAGGTATTGAACATGTGTTAAGCACCACTGCTATGTCACTTAAGCAATCTATTGATGCATTACTTTCTAAACATGGGTTAAGCATTTCTAGGCTTCGTGGTCAAGGTTATGATGGGGCAAGTAATATGAGTGGAGAGTTTAATGGGTTGAAGACACTTATCTTGAAGGAGACCTAAGTGCTTTCTATGTTCACTGTTTCGTACATCAACATCAACTAGCTCTTGTTGGTGTCTCTAAGATACATGAAGTGATCGGAGCCTTTTTCACATCCGTTGCTAGTGTTGTAAGCATTGTTGGAGCATCTTCTAAACGACAGGATATACTTCGAGAAAAACAAGCTATCAAAGTTGTCGAGACACTTAATAGTGGAGAACTTACAAGTGGAAAAGATCTCAATCAAGAAATAGAGATCAAACGCTCCTGTGAGACACGTTGGAGCTCACATTATGGTACTCTTATAAATTTTACTATCATGCTTTCTTCCATTATTGATGTGTTGGATGAGATAGCAAGCATATATTTCTTTGAAGTTGTTAGAATCATTTGATTTTGTATTCAGTTTGCATTTGATGACACACGTACTTAAAATCACTCACGAGTTGTCTCAAGCTCTACAAAAGTCTGATCAAGACATAGTGAATGCTATAGATTTGGTGAAAGTTTGCAAAACAAATTTACAGAAAATGAGAGAGCGGATGGTGTTCTATGTTAGATGATGTTGTTACCTTTTGTAAAAAAATGAATATTAATATCCCAAACATGGATGACCAATATGTTATCTCCAGGAAAGTCAAGACGTAGAGCTCCTGAAATAACGAATATGCATTATTATCGAATTGACTTCTTCTGTGCAGTGATTGATTTTCAACTTCAAGAGTTGAATAAACGTTTTAACGAGACGAATGTCGAGCTTCTTCTTTGTTTGGCATGTCTAAGTCCTAATGATTTATTTGTTGCTTATGACAAGCAATGTTTGATGCGTCTTGTTAAGTTTTATCCCCAAGATTTTAGTGATTCAGAGTTGTTTTTGCTAAAGATTCAGTTAAGAGACTTACATTGAGGATGTGCGATCTAATGATAAGTTCAAAATTTTGAAAGGGATTCATGAGCTTGCGAAGATTTTGGTCTAACACTAAAAAACACCAAACATATCCTTATGTTTATTTGTTGATCACATTGGAATTAGTACTTCCTGTTTCAACAGCTTCCGTTGAAAGAGCTTTCTCTGCGATGAATGTTATAAAGAATCATATGTGCAATCGCATGGGAAATCAATGGATAAATGATTGTTTAGTTGTGTATCTTGAGTGTGACACGTTTATTGCAATCGACTATGAGTCTATTTTTCAAAGGTTTCAAAAGATGGCAGCTCGTAAGGGAGAATTGTAGATGTTGAAGTAAAATATTTTATACTTTAAAAATTGACTTTGTTTTGGTAGGTGTGATTTATAGACATTGGATATCTAAATATGTTAGAACCTTTCGGCTCGTATTATTATGTAATAGATGCTTATTATCATCATTGAAACAAGTAACTCAAGGTGTGCTGATGTCCAATTGGATGTTGCTTTGAGTTTATATTTTTTGATAATGGGGTTCTGTACAAGTTTTATAATACTGTATGATTAAGGTTGAATTTTTTTGCATAATCAATCGGAGAAACCCATAGCAGAAACCATCCAGCCAATAGATTTATTTTTCTTCTATTGATGTGTACTTATAGTTGAGTGATTCTAATGTTTCAACGTTATTACAGAAGAACGTTGATGCTCTTATTGACTGTGTTATGAAAGACGTTGGATTTAGTCAAGGCAAACTTGTTGCAGCATTTATAATATATAAATGCCATCTCCATTGGAAATTTTTTGAAGCCAAAAGGACTAGTGTGTTTAATCGTTTCATTCAGATGATTGATTCAGCAATAGAGGTAATTTTATGGCATCATGTACAATAAATGGTATGTATTTAGTTTGCTGCTTAGATTATTTTAGTCGCACTAAAGCCCTGTCTTGTCGAGCATTTTTGTTAAAACGGAGATAAAAAAACTCAGTTTTTTTTTTTATTAAGCGTGTTAGTCAAGAGTTTTAGACGATTAAATTTTAAAAAGTTGGGGATATTTTGGCCGCTCAAATTTATAGTGTCCAAAAAAAGCTCCATTTAAAAAAATCTCCGTTTATAAAACTGTGCACCAGACGAGCCCTAAAGTTGTATTGCATGTGGAAAAAATAGCCAAAAAAAAATAAAAAAAATTGAGGGGCTGCCCCTGAATCCCCATCTTCAATCCTTTGCTCCTAAGAATCTTGGTCCCCTTCCTTAATTTCCTACGTCCGCCACTGATGATATCACCCGTGGGTCAAACATTAGTAGTACATGCAACCACCAGTTCTTAGCTCAAGCCACAATAGATTACACCAACAAGTCCCACATACGGAGGAGGCCAAAGAAAAAGAGAGAGAGAGAGAGAGAGAGAGAGAGAGAGTTAAGGATAAACCTTATGTTCACCCGGTGAAAGTGGTAGACCTTTAGTATCAGGTGACTGTGTATCAGATATTGAGATCAGCTTTGACCTATACCTTTCTGAACCTCCCTCGTCACTATTTACAACATTGTCACTGTTAAAAGATTTGGGCTGCCCCGGGGAATGATCGTTGTCAGGTAGGTGATAAGAAATGGCAATCAGTGACTCCTGCGTCAAGTCCTCAGAAAGGTCAACTCCAACATCTTTCTTTTCTATTCTGCAATTATTTTTAAGGGTCCATTAAAAATTATGATTAAAATCCATAATATCTTTTCAAAGAATCATTTCACTCGATCTTCAATCCCTAAATATGTATTCAATTCATGCTCTTTTCCAAAATCCAAGAGAAGTAAACAAATTGGGCACTACTGCAGAGTTTCGCATATAGGAGGATTTACTTTCAGCAGCAATGACCTGTTGAATATGTGCATCAAAAGGGGTATTGGAAAACAACACAAGAAAGTATGTATGATATGAACAACGTACGCAGCTACTTCCTAAGATATTGAAAACCCCCAAGTCCCGTTTTATATTTTCTATGACTCTTTGTCATTTGCCATCGGAAATCCACAAATCCAAAATATAAGTTACTGGTTCTAAGTTTTCTGTTGACTCAATAGACCTTGAAAGAAACTTGAGAGTTGTAACAACCACCAACTTGAACATCATCAATAAAAAGGTTCCATATCTACTTATTTGGCTTCACAAGCTCCATTACTTAATCACATCAAGACTCTGCATAATCACTTAGCATTTGCATGACTCAAGTAACATAAGTTGCCAAGTTCCCTGCTCTAAAAACCTGTAAAATGCATAATATTAAGCAATATAACCATGAGTCGGAGTATCTTTTCATTTTTACTTCAGGAAATAATTTAATTTACTTCCCACCTAAGATCAAAAGCAAACCTATAAGGGTTCCCTAGTACTTCGCATAGGCCCTCACTCAGCGTAAAAAATAAGGTTAGAATCCTTCTCATGCAATCTTAGCTTGAAAAACTATCAGCAGTTCTCATTCAATCAAGCTTTTCAGCCATTCAGACTTGCCAAAGTACCTTAAATATATCACAGGGAAAAACAAAGAAGCCTCTTTGGATATTTTTTCCGCCAATCAAAGCAAGCCAATATACTTAACAAAAACAAGTATCAGCAGTCACTAAATGAGTGCTATAAAACAAGTGTAAATAGAAAGAAACCAATGACATGATAAAATATACCAACACCATATTACACAAATTTTGTCAAATCACTGTGAACTTATGATATTAAGTGATCAGGACCGACTGATCATAGGTAAATAATTGATTTTATTCAGATTGTTAAGCGAAAAAGACCAAATTTCGTCCAAATAATGTATTGGCCCAAGAAAGTCACCTACAAAAATTAATAGGGTCAGCCCAACTCCACAAGTAATTAGGACAAAAAGGCTGACTTCAATTGAGTTAGAGAAGAACCAAGACGATTGGCACTTACATGTCCACCTAGGTATTGAGCACCCAAAAGGGAAGGCACAATATTGCAGGAGAAAGGAACCCGTTTCGGAACATAAACAAAACAAACAACATAGGCTGTAACTAAAAATCATTGGAAATGGGACCTTCACGATAAAAGGCATGTAGCCAAAGTCCTTTCATTGAACTTTTTAAATGGACAAGAAGAAGTAGAGTATTATCATGTTAAACTGCAACTCAAAAACCATAGAAAATTAGACTGTCAGTATTGGTCAAATAAACCAGAGTAACTGTTCACGATAGGAGCAAAATGAAATAGTGACATGAATCATATGATGGCTATTAACACTAAAAAGACACAATTGTATTACCCATATTAGCAAAACTCTGAATAATCAAAAGAAATTATCAATAAAGCCATCAGAAGAGGCCAGCCTCTATCTTCGCAAATAAACAGGATTGAGATCCTTTTCCTAAACTTATACGGCCTCAACTGGAGGAACAAGTCTCAATTGTTGCCAACTTCTTTAGGTGTCTTTGCCACGATAGAGATCGCATGCAAACCAGACTCGAGCTCATCACCTAACAGATCATAAATCATTCGGTGTCTCTTCACAAGGCTCTGCCCATCAAATTTATCCGACACAACCTTAACGTTGAAATGAGTCTCACTTGCGTTGTCTTTAACAGCAGCATGGCCCACGTGTTGGTACGACACATCCTCCACCTCCAAAACGCTCGCCTCCAATGCTGATTGAAGCTTTGTCTTCATTCTGCTAGCCCTCGACAGCAACACATTCACTCCTCTGGAAGCCATGGTTTCTAAACTGTAGGTAAACAAACTTCCAAACTCAACACTAGTATTACTATTACTCCCCTAAAACCTAAGACAAGTATACTACCAATTACTTTTACTGCCACTCATCCATCTCAGTCAAAATACCCATGATTGAATACTCAAAAACTTAAGAGAGGAATAATTACACTTGAAAGTGGCCATATCCGCCTCTTTATTTAAAAAATCACCAACGTTAGAAAATCATGTGGACTACAAATTCAAGGTTTGAAATGAGACTATTTCGATTTTTCTTATAACATCCCAGAGAGGAAAGTAGGACTTTTGGAAGAAACAGGCAGACTGTACTTCAGTCACCTTAAGTCTTCAATAAAAAAACCCTTATTCTGGCAATCAAAATTCATGGATCTAGAAACTCATACCCTAAAAAAAACATCTCAAAATCGGAAGCATACATAAAAATCAAAATATTCAAAAACAATTCAAACATTCCATACCAAATAAAACTGAACAACATAACTACAGATTAAACTTAAAACCCTAATTTAAGTTCTTAATCACAATAAACAAATCTGGGTATTCAACTCAAAATCCAAAATCGAAGTCCAAAGATGAGTCATAGAAAGTCAAACCCCAAATAGAAATCATAAATTAAACAAGTAAAGCAATCAAGAAAGCAATATTATTAGATCTCAATCAGAGAGAGAGAGAGAGAATTAGGGGTACCTTTTTCCGATTGTTCTAGCTTTCTGATGGAAGCGATGGTCAACGTCTTTGCCTCAAGTTTAGGTCCGCTTCCGAGTTTTGAACTGAGAAAAGAAAGTGAGGAGGGAAAATGAGAGAAAAAAAAAAGGGAGGGGAGGGAAAATGAGAAAAAAAAAAAAAAAAAAAAAAAAAGGGAGGAAAGTGAATTTAAATTTCTTTCGATGTTTTCAAGTTAGGAAGGACATGTTTTCGAGTTTTGGAATAAAATGAAAGAAAATAAAAAGAAAATGACTTCTATACCCTCAAGTATTTTATTTGATTTTCACTCAATTATTCAAAGAGAATTGTTATTCACTCTCGCAATATTACTGAATACCCCTGCAATAACCATTGTTACAAAATTGCCATAAATTAAAATGACTATATTAACCTTTAATTTTTACACCCTGCAGTTAGATTTCTTTTCACATCTCCTTGACCATTATCATCCAACAATCTCCCACTCCAACTTCATACTCCACTTCCTAATATCGCTGCTCATTCTACTGCCATAACCCCTAGCCTTTTCCCTGCTACTATGACTTCACCTTACCATTTCACTCAAATCCAATATTTTTTATTTTGACAAGTATTCACTCAAATCCAATATACAACCAGGAAACCACCATCATGTCCGTGCACCGTCCTTTCGCATTCTTCTTTACGGCATGTTCGCCTCCTGTCCCCTCCAACGTTCCATTCAAATCTGCAATTGATTTCCTGTCCCTTCTAACGATCCATTCAAATATGCAATTGATTTCGTAAACCCAGATATTTATTTTTTTCACTCTACCCAGATATGGGTTTCAATAAGAAAACCTTGATCTTTGTTAATGGCGGATTTTGTAAGAACAATACCGCTATGAAACGCCTTGATTTCCCTTTGGAAATTCCGACTATCAATTCAGCTTCGGAAACCCACCTCGAATTCGGATTTTCCATTCAAATTGAAGAAACGCAGATTTGGGTTTTTCTAAGGTCATTGGTGTTTCATATAGTAGGCTAAAATCAGTGTGATTATTTTTAAAATTTTGATCTATTAAAAAGCAAGATCAGAAGATAATTACAGTGGTCATGAAACTGGTGTTTGATTGGCGGCTATGTTGGTGGCTAAGGTGGTGGAGTGATGGTGGCGGGCTGAAGAAGGCTGGGTTCATTTCTCATGTTGAAATGACAAGAAAGGGTAAAATAGGGATATTTGTGGTGTATGATATTTTTTTTGGTGAACTTAATATTGCGGGGGTATTCAGTAATTGTGGGGGCGAATAACAATTCTCTTATTCAAACACATGGGAACCCATTGTAAACAAGGCCTATTAAATCCTTCCTTTGCATCTAAATTTCGAGATATTACTGTTTAAATTACCATAAACAAGTGAAGACAAATTTTAGGTTTTACAATGAAAAATATATGAAAAAAGTAGAACCTTTAGCCTGAGAGATTGTCAGATAATCGCGAATGGGGCCAGAGGGGGAAAGAGAACTCCTCCAAACGCCTATCTGGTGCAAAGGGCGGCGGAGAGCGAGAAACGATGAGTCAAAATTACATTCAAATAAGGAAGATGAAGATGTGCCAGGCCACCGGAGTGGAGGGATATAGAGGGCTGAACCCCCCCCCTTTCTCTCTGCTAATAACCTTTCTTGCTATTGGTACGAGTAATTGTGTAAAAAAATAAATCTTATTTGATTGGAAGCTGCCCTCTTTGTTTCCTGTTGTACGCAAAATTTATCAACGCCTCCCTCCCATCCACCCACCCAGCAGGAGAAACGTCATGTGGAGATCGGAAAATGTAATATGAACGAGAGAGGAGGGGACAGTAGAGTTTTGATCTTTTAATACGATCAGACTATACAAGGATAATAATGAGATTGCAAAAAATATGTGAGGATAAAAGTGAAATAATAATAAAAATTGTTAAGTTTCCACTTTTTTTCCTTTCCTCTCAATTTTGGGAGAAAATTCCTACCCTTTCTTTCCACTTCCTCCCTAAAAAATTTCGGAAGCACGCTAATACGCTAATGAAGGAAATTTATAAATTTTCCTTCCTTTCTCTCCATTTTTAAACTCGGAATCAGGGCCTTATACTCCCTCCGTCCCACGATAATATGCAAAAAGACCCCTTTTGGACGTCCCACAATAATCTGCACTTTCCTAAAATGGAAATGGGACCCACTTCTTTCTACTCACATCCATTACCCACTTACTCCACTTTCTCTCTCCTACCCAACCATCTACACTCACAACACATCACTTTTTTCACTTCTATTATAATATAATGGCTGAAGTGATTTTAGCACATGAGTTTCCCGCCCAGCAATAGAACATTCTAGAGTTGCGTTGATTTGGTATAGCTTAAAAGATAAGCTACAGTCGTTTGATATTCCGTATTTCACGTCCTTCTTCTCGATCTTTCTCTACTGGCCCTCCATATTCAGATTCTCTCTGCTAAAAATCCAAAATCACCTCTTCCCCAAAAACGTTCTTGCGTTCTACTACAAACGTCGTTGCCTGCGCCCCCTCTCTCTTCTTCCCTGCGCCCCCTCTCTCTTCTTCCATGATCGCGGCTTCTCTCTTCTCTCTTGTGCAATGGCCGCAACAACAATCGCTTTGTCAATCTCCCCCGAATATAAGCATATTCACGTCTCAATACTCTCAACCTTCGATCGCTTTTCCTCTAGGGTTTTCCTTTCAGGTACAATCTCAATTTTCTTCTCCGTTTATGATTTGATTAGATGAGATTTGTTAGGATCTTAAAATCCTTATATTTGCATCTGTCTCTTATCTTGATTCACTGCTTGGCTTGCAGGTACATTTTACTTACAATCAGAGAGTGAACTGTACATTTCTAAAGAGCCATACAATTGTTTAATATTTTGATTATATAAGATCTGCATATGGGTCGCCCCTTTGATTTATCAGTCGTGCCTATGGATTATCTGGATCTCCCAAGAAAGCTTTGCATATCTTTGATTAATTCCATTAAAGGTTCTGTTGGATCCAATTTTTGTCATTTGTCATTTTACAGATCGAGTATTACACTGGTCCAACATAATATTTTGTTAAGGATTCATTTCGCAGAACGTGCAATCAGGAAATTCTATGTTGAGTTGTTATTGTCTTTCTTTCTTTCTTTTTATTTTTATTTATTTATTTGTTTATTTACCCTTTAGGGTGTTGAGAATCGGAAGCAACTAGCAAGTATATATGAAGGGGATGGCCGGAATGAAACTAGAGGAGCGCTGCCTTGAGAACAAGCAATCAGCTGCTTCAAGTTCTTCTCTATGACCTGTTTGATGAAATGACCCAGAAATATTTCAATATAAGTTAACGTAAACTGTATGTGTATTTCCTGTATTCTGATTTAGCTCTATTTTCACTCTACTGTTGGGTTGTTCGATGGAGTTATTTATCTCAGTTTATCAATGGATCAGTGTTTGAGAAATGCAAATGTTTGCTTGATAAAATCACTGTCATTTATGGGTTCTTACAGCAAGTATTCCAGGTTCATTCATTAAGAACATGTACAGTTATGATGCTCCTTTCCTTTAGTAGCCTACTTTCTTGAATTACCAATTCAATTAGAAGGTCCACTTTACTTCATGTGCTTCGTCTTACTCTCCCTTCCCTTTAATTTGTACCCCCCCCCAAAGAATTTAGTTTGTTACAGGTTCATTCCGCGGGGTGTGGTCTGTGGAGTGACTTAGCAAGTTCAAATTCTGTATGGTTCTTTGTTATTCAGGATGTTACTTTTATTGGCCTATGTTTTAGAACTGTAGTTGGTCTCCATGTTGTAGGAATGATAATTATCCTCGTGTTGTAGGAAAGTTAATTATCTGTTATTTCAGTCTCGGAACACTATACTTCTGCATCCTGTGTATGAATTTTTATCAAACACCAATGTGTAGGCTGAGGCTAAAATCCTGAGAGGCCCACACGAAGACCTGGAAAGCCATCTTCAAGCAATTGAGCAGTTGAGAAGCAATATTAGTTTTTTTTAGCAACAATAAAAGCTTCAAGATTAGTGACGGAGTGCTAAACCATTCTAATAACTTACTTGCTAAGGGTATTTCTAAGCTGGAAGACGAATTTAAACAGCTCTTATCATCTTACAGGTTTGCTTTGACATTCTTAAGGATGTTGTATTACTCGTGTATTCTTGCTTTAGCACACTGCAATTTTGTTGTTGTGGATATTTTATTTCAGCAAGCCTGTTGAACCCGTTCGTCTATTTGAGTGCCTCCCTAATTCACTCCGTCCATCATCTAAATTGCCTGGAGAGCATGGCGAGTCGGCCAAGAATCATCATAACGGTAGCTTAGAGAATGCTGTTTACACACCGCCTACTCTCATTCCACCACGGGTTTTGCCTTTGCTGCATGACTTAGCCCAACAATTGGTTCAATCGAGCCATCAACAGCAGCTACTGATTATATACAGATGAGCAATTTGGTTACTTTGTCCTTAAATATAGGTGACTATCATGCAGTGATCAGGATATTTTTCCCGATATATAAAGATCATTGGACACCCTTTATCTGGTGTCAAATATAGTGTATGAATGAAAAGAAGGAATCTAAATGAAGCTTACCATGTGATGTTGTAGGAATTCAGTTTAGAGCTTCAGTTATTATACAATGTTATATTGATTGAGTAAGGACTCTGGGGTCATAGGATCGATGGATGGAGACTTCATCAAGCAGTAAGTATCATTATTCCTTCCTCACTAAACTTGGTCAAACCACCTCCCTACTCACTTTATTTGTGGTTTAGTTGATAACAATTGAAAGAAATGGATATGAAGCTGATAATGAGAAGAAACCTCAGTTAAATGTTCCCTTCAACATTAATCAATAATAATGATCAATCGAATATTAGAGAATCTATTTTAAAGTTTTATAAACTTTCCTAAAGTTTGAGAGCAGTCATCTTAAAAGGTACTTTTAATTTTCCCACTTATGTTAGAACTAAACTGAATTGGACTTCCATTTAAAGTATTCCAGCATTATTTTATTGCTTAGAACACAATGGAGCGTAGACCTGATTTGCACCATTACGTCTTCTCCAAAGGATTGACCAATTGATGCTATTGCTCTTGCCTTTAGTGTGCTTATCACTCTTTAAATATGTTTCGAGACCATAGAACCTGATTTAGCTTGATATTAACAAAGGACTGACCAATTGATGCTATGCTTGAACATTGACATGCTATTTTGCTGATTATTTTCCTTTCAATTGAGTGTATTATCTAAAAAAAATCATGGATTGATTTCAGTAAGAAGCGTAGATCTTTCTCGAGCAAGTTGGATGGCAGACGCATGGTCTCTCTCTCTCTCTCTCTCTCTCTCTCTCTCTCTCTCTCTCTCTCTATTTCAACTGAAGTTTCATTGATTTTTTTTATAATAAAGAATCTTGGTGTTGGGATAAATGTATATATTTTGTCATCACTTATTTGTTTTTAGTCCAAATCTTGAACATAAGAAACCAATATTCTTTAAATTAGATGGCATTGTGTTTTAAAGATTCCTCCTACTTATCAAGTAAAAGCAAGAAAAATGAATTCACGTTTGTATCAATGATTTTTTCAGGTATTCTATAACATATCCATGGGTAGAACCATAGAGGACTTATGAACATTCTTCATCACATAACACACCCTCTCATCATCTTTTCATGGTATTATATTCTTTGTTCCAATTTTGTCCCTCATTTTTGCTTATATTCGCTTTCATTTTCCTTATAATTTAGCGTTTATTTTACTGATTTGGTTGACAGATATGGATCTTGACGATGATGAAATGGGGAACCTGAAAAAGGAAGGGAAAGGAAGGGGAAGGCATATCCCTCCCACCATTTGGTTTGGCCACTTACAAGATACAAGGTGATGTGTGGGTCTCATGCAAGAGTGGTAGGGACCAATAAAGGGTTGTATCTCTTTTAAGCGTGGCTGATTGGCTAAAGCAAATAGAGGGCACCACATCTTGATTTTAGCTACTTCATTGGGATTTACATGGCTGAATCAAAATAACCCATGAAAATATCTTGAAAAATGCCTATAAGATCATGAAATCGACTAACAAAGTCCTTTTTTTGGGTCCTTGGTTTTGGATTAGATATTTTTTAAAGCAGGACATTATATATATTAGCGTCAACAGATGTTTTGATAACGTTTGAGGGGATGGTTTTCTTTATATAGATGGAAAAGAGGGAGAGAGGCAAAGATGAGTCGGGAATAACTTAATGTTGATCTTTTGAATGTGAAGTTTTAGTTGCATTGGTTTGTTGAGTTGAATAAAATTGAGTATGAATGTATAAATTTGTTTCCATCTTGGAAATATTGTAAGAAAACAAATGATTTTTGCTGATATTCTGTATAAAAGAAAGAAATGGTGTTTGCTTAAAGAAACAAATGGTGTTTGCTACATATTTTTAGTTTTTTACTTTGATTCTATGATTTTAAGTTATGTTCTATCTCAATTATTATTCTAAGAACATTTCTTATACTCCCTCCGTCCCACCTTAGTGTAGATTTCTTGCCTTTTTCATTCGTCCCACCTTAGTGTAGACTGCCCAAATTAGAAAGTTTTTTATTATTTTTTATTTGTCCTACCCCACCCACTCATTCTCTCTCTTCATTTTTCACCATACAATTTATTCAACCAACCTACTATTCACTCCACTCATTCTCTCTCTTCATTTCCTACCACACATTTTCATTATCTTAATAATATTCCTTAGTTATTGTGCCCAAACATTTAGTCTACACTAAGGTGGGACGGAGGGAGTATGTAGTAATTATTTAGTTGAAAATAAATCGTGACGCATATATTTAAAGTAGTAGATGACTAAATATTGTGTACAAAGAAATTTTTATAATCTCTAATACTATTATGGTATTAACGAAATTATATATTTTTTAATTAATTGTCTTTAAAATTTATTTTCTTAAATTAATCTTCATAGTTATATGCACATTCTTTGATTTGTTTAATTTTTTTGTCAAAGATTTTTGATTGTGCGTTTAACGCACGGATATTACACTAGTTTTACCTTAATTCCCGCGCCACCACAAAAGTGCGTATATTCCTGAAACGGAGGGAGTACATTATAAGTTGCTATGGTGGACAACGGAAACGTTTAGCACTTTTAGATTGTTAGAACGTAATGCCCCCTAAGGTTTGATCAATAGAAAATGTGGCCCAAATGTTTGAGAGATGGGCTAATGTAGGGTTGAAAACGCATGAGAGATTTGATATCTTCCCTCAAAATTATTGGGCTTTAAAACTATTAACTTAAATAAAAATTGGTCAATTTGGGTTGGCCCATATGGGTGCGGGCCAAAACGAGTTTCGGGTGGGCCAGCCCACTATATTTTTTTATATTTTTTGGCCATAAAATAACATCATTTTTAAGTGGAAATTATGGGGCTAAATCGACTTTGTGTACTCAATACATGAATCGTTAAGTGAGAGAGACTGAAGAGAAGTAGATAACAGAAATTGAGAAACGCTAAGTAGACGCCGCCGCCCTCATCGTCATTTCTATCGTCATCGGTGTACTACACCACGACCACTAATTCGTTGTCGCTACTGTCTCTGATCCACACACATGTATCTCTCTCTCTCTCTCTATCTTCATTTTTATTGATATAAATCTTTATTTCTGATATAATGATTTACCTGTCTTTGTTTGTATCAATTTGTGTAAAGTTTACTTGTTTTGTCTGCTTGAAAATTAGTTTATACTGATATGAATCTATGCTTGTGTTTGTTTGACTGTTATGATTTTTGTTATCTTTTGAGATATTAGTGTGTTTGACAGTTTGTGTTTGTTTAACTATTATGATTTTTTATTTTTTGATATCAGTTATACACAATTTCGAGCCCAACTTTCATTTATTTGATTGGCTCGCATAGCCCGTCAACCCAAGGTGAGTTGGATTGGGATAACGTATTTTCAGTCCATTAGAAATTTGGGCCAGCCCGCCCCGTTTAATGGCGAGCTTTGGAGGGTTGTGTCCGCCTCGCCCCGCCAACCCGTATTGACAGCTCTACTCAAAATATTGTGCTAGTGAGTTTGTTAGTCTAATTATTTAACAAAAATCGAAATTTTTTTATTTAATTTTACAAATGAAATTCTAATTTTTTTCATTGAAACACCGTTAACAATACCATCAATAAGTATTAGATTTTCATTTGGATAAATAAATCAGTTTAAAACTATTTCAAAGTTTATTCGCATTAACGACAAAAAAAACAAAATGATTTTGAGAAGGAGGGACTAAAAAATATTAGTTATATAACCTTAAAATTGCTCCACTCTGTAAATTAAAATTTTCTATTTTACACCTTGTAATAATAATAAGTACCTCATTCTGAAAATTTCATTTTTTTAAAAGCTTTGACCAATTAGTCCCCCAGCCAAATAAAAACTATCTTTAAAAGGCTAACATTATCAAAACTCGCCAAAAAGTCCCTGAATTTTTTCTGAACCAGACTGCCCCTCACACCTCGCGCGCGTGTACGGACTAAGCGCTGAGACCATGCGCTTTTCTTCTTATCTACTTTCTTTCTCTCTCCTTTTCTCTCTCTTCTTTTTTTTTTCTCTTAAATTTTTAAAATGCAATATCTCAAAATCTAACAGTCGAAAAAATTATTTGAAATCACTGTTTAAATCGCATCGCCAAGACGAATCAAACAAGTTTACTAATCATATATTTCAAATTTTATAAATTTTATAAATAAAATTATTTTTCACTTGTAAAAATCTGAGAAAATCATTTATCATTTTTTCACACATGAGTAAACTGAGAATTCTATTTGACAGTTATATAAAAATATGAAATGGTTTTGACATGTATATGAGTTTAATAACTGTGTATTGAAATAACTGTGATGTGTATTTCACAGCTATTTTGGTTAGAGTTTGAGGTCTATTTCACAGTTTTGATGTAAATAATTTTATAATTGTTTTCACATTTATAACTGAGAATTTTATTTCCCAATTTTGATGCAAATAACTGTATAATGGTTTTCACAATGTAAACTGAGAATTCTATTTCATAGTTATATAAAAATGTGAAATGGTTTTTACATGTATATGAGCTTAATAGTTGTGTATTAATAACTGAGATATATTTTTCATAGTTATTTTGGTTAGAGTTTGAAGTCTATTTTACAGGTTTGATGTAAATAACTGTATAATGGTTTTCACATTTATAAACTAAGAAGTCTATTTCACAGTTTTGATGTAAATTACTGTATAATAGTTTTCACATTTATTAACTGAGAATTCGTCTCTATGGGATCAGATTTTGGGTGAGAAGCACTATCGGGTCTCGTTTTTATCTGCAAATTTCACAAAATTAATTTTCCAAAAATGTATGTAGGTGTCGATTATTTTTCCCAATTTGAGAGAAGAAATTGAAATTGGAATAGTAATTTGAAAAATATTGTATCGTTTCGTAGGATAACTAAAGATTACTTATGGCTGAAAGAACACAATGAGGTAAGAAATCAAACCCGGAAGGATCCATCTTGGCAGTTAAGGATTTAAGTGAAAATAGCAGACTAAACATAAGCTTATGATCCTGCTGAGAATTGGGGGCACGGAGCGGGCGATTCCATTCCCGGTAAAGAAGACAAACGCCATTCCGATTGAAAACGTACATCATGTGTGCATTGTTCCCCGACACCGTCACTGGCGGCGGCGAAGGACTTATTTCTGATCCTCCGAAGAATTGCATTTGTTGGGATAGAGGACCAATCGGGTTAGACTTCGGAGCAAAGGGAGAAAAATCGTCGGGGCTTCTGTGGTCTTGGGCGACCGCCCAGGTTACGGAGGGCGACCGCCCATGAAGACAGTAGGTTGTCGAAGGGCGTTAATCCTTGAGGGCGGCCGCGCAGGAGTGCAAGGGCGACCGCGCACATGTACAGAGGTTTTGGCTCGGATGAATTTCACCTTGGGCGACCGCCCGTGTATCGGGGTGGGAAAATTCTGGGCCCGTTTTTTAGGTGTTTTTTTCAGGTTTCCTTGTCCATCTAGGGTTTGGTTTGATGCCCTAGCACATATTTAAGCATAGTTCCGCCCCCTAAACTCATTGTAACCTAAAATCACATATTATAGTGCAAGATCCTGGCTTGGTAGTGCCCCCAGACGTAGCCAAACATTGGTGAACTGGGTTAACAATTTCTTGCGTTCTTCTTTGTGCTCTATTTCTTGTGTTTTGTTTGTGTGCTCTAATCATTCTTGTAGGTTTGCTTGGTAGTGGAGGGCCATATTCACAACAACTGGTATCAGAGCTCTTGGTTTCAAGATCAAGGGAGTTGTCAAGCAATCAAGAATGGGCAAGGACAAACAGGCGGTTGAGAAATTCGATGGGTCTGACTACGGATATTGGAGGATGCAGATTGAGGATCTTTTGTACAACAAGGATCTCTATAAGCCTCTGAAAGGTGTCAAACCGGAAGAAGAAGAAGATCAGGAAGAACGGGAACTCATGGATCGGAAAGCCTTAGGGGTGGTCAGATCTACTTTGTCAAAGTGGATTGCAAAGACTACCAAGAAGGCGACAACCACCAAGGAGCTATTGGATTATCTTACTGAGAGATTTGAAACTCCATCTGCTGCAAATAAGGTTGATTTGATACGCAAGATGGGTAGTCTCAAGATGCAAGAGGGAGGATCCTTGGCTAAGCACATCGATGAGTTTATGGATGTTATAGACTCATTGACTGCGGTGGAGATCAAGTTCGATGATGAGGTTCATGCGTGCTTGTTGCTAGCATCTTTACCAGCAAGTTGGAGCGGAACGGTGACAGCGATCAATGCTTCAGCAGGTAAGAAGAAATTGAAGTATGATGATGTTAAAGACTTTCTTTTGGCCGAAGAAAATCGCATGAAGAAGTTGGGAACATCGAGTGCTTCGGGATCAGCTTTAGCTACTACTAGCAAGGGGAAGCCGGGTACTAGCAAACAAGGGAGAACCGAATCTAGGGGGAAAGTGGTGAGTGGTAAGGGCAAGACCGGGGAGATCAAAGACAAACCAAAGGTTGCAAAGGGATCTGTTCAGTGCTATCATTGTAAGGAATTGGGACACTACAAGAGGGATTGTCCAAATCGTAAGGGCAATTCGGTGAATGTGACAGTCGAAGGTGACGATGTGCGGTTACGAGTGTTAGTAGTGCGCTAGAATCATGGGTGCTGGATTCGGGGACATCATTCCACTCTTGCGGGCATAAACAAGAGATGGAGAATTACACTTTCGGTGATTTCGGTAAGGTCTATCTGGCGGATGGCGAGCCTTTGGAAATTAAGGGGAAGGGGGATGTCAGGATAGGAGCATCGGACGGGAAGGTCTTACATCTGAACGGGGTCAGGCACATTTCGGGTTTGAAAAAGAACCTATTATCAGTTGGGCAGTTGGACGAAGAAGGTTACAAGGTAACATTCGGCTGCGGCCAGGTTATTACCAAGGAGGACTGCGAGATTGCTCGGGGTAATAAGGAGGGGACTTTGTATTTGGCGAATAACACCAAGGATAGTATCGCGGTGGCGCGGCCCGGGTGATACGGATTTGTGGCACTGTCGATTGGGTCACATGAGTGAGACGGGGATGAAGGTACTTTGTTCAAAAGGACTACTACCGGGTTTGAAGACAGTCAACGTGGGGATCTGCGAAGATTGTATGTTTGGAAAATAGGGGAGAAATAATTTCTCGAGGACAGGTAGGGGTTTGAGGGAAGCAAAGTTAGAACTTGTTCACACTGATTTGTGGGGACCATCTCCGGTAACTTCTCTTGGTGGTGCGTCATATTACAGGACTGTTATTGATGATGCTACAAGGAAGGTCTGGGTTTATTTCTTGAAGGGGAAAGATGAAGCTTTCGAGGTGTTCAAGAAGTGAAGGGCCTTGGTGGAGAATCAGACGGGACTTAAGCTTAAGTGCTTGAGATCAGATAATGGTGGGGAGTATGAGCTTGGTGAGTTTAGGGAATATTGCGCTGCAAATGGTATTCGTATGGAGAAGACACCAAAGCGCACACCACAACTCAATGGGGTTGCAGAGAGGATGAACAGAACATTGAACGAGCGGGCTAGAAGTATGAGATTGAAGTGTGGACTTCCGAAGACGTTTTGGGCATATGCTGTTGACACGGCGGCTTTCTTGATCAATCGGGGACCATCGGTACCATTGGGGAATGGAATTCCAGAGGAAGCTTGGAGTGGCAAGCAGGTAAATCTGTCCTTTCTTCGCATATATGGCTGCGTTTCTTATGTTCATATAGACTCTGCTGATAGAACTAAATTTGATGCAAAATCTGTTAAGTGTACGTTTATTGGGTATGGCGGGGATGACTTCGGGTATAAGTTTTGGGATGACCAAAACCACAAAATTATTCGTAGTCGAGATGTGGTATTCAATGAACAGGTTTTGTACAAGGACAGAAAGGGGGCATCTGATGGCATTAGTTCGGAACCGGAGATTGTAGAGGTGGATATTCCAGACTCGGGTGGGAGCAGGAAACGATTCATGTTGACCATGGTCGGGGAGGTCACGAAGATGAACCACATACTCGGAACCGGATATTCCGGCTGCGTAGATCCAGCTAGGACAAGCGTGGATCGCTGACAGTATACTCCTTCCAATTATTATTTCTTTGTTGACGGATAATGGGGAACCCGAATGTTATGCGGAGGCTGTTCGTAGTGCACTTTGTAATAAGTGGAAAGCTGCGATGGGATGATGAGATGACTCATTTGAAGGCCAACAAAACTTGGGAGTTGACTAGACTGCCTAAGGGAAGAAGGCATTGCATAACAAGTGGGTTTACAGGATCAAGGAGGAAGCGAGACGGCAGCAAGCGTTACAAGGCAAGATTGGTTGTAAAAGGGTTTCAGCAAAAGTACGGTATTGACTACACCGAGGTATTCACTCCTGTTGTGAAGATGACTACTATCATAATGGTTCTGGGGATAGTAGTGGCGGATAACTTGTTGCTGGAACAGATGGATGTGAAGACAGCCTTCCTTCATGGGGACTTGGAGGAAGAAATTTACATGATACAACCAGAGGGTTACTTATCTAAGGGTAGCGAGGAGCTAGTTTGCAGATTGACTAAGAGCTTGTATGGCCTTAAACAAGCTCCTAGGCGTGGTACGAAAGTTTGATGGGTTCATGCACGACATTGATTTTATCAGATGTGAGGCGGATCATTGTTGCTACTTCAAGAACACGGACAATGGGTACATAATCTTGCTGTTATATGTGGATGACATGCTAATAGCGGGCTCTAGTAGTAGAGAGGTAAACAGATTGAAGGCTCAGTTGTCAGAACGGTTCGAGATGAAGGATTTGAGAGAGGCCAGAAAAATCTTGGGCATGCGGATTGACCGGGATAGGGAGTCGGGTAAGTTGGTTCTTTCACAAGCAGAATACGTTGAGAAAGTCTTGGCAAGGTTTTGTATGGAAGAGGCGAAGCCAACAGGGACACCATTGGGTTTGCATTTCAAGCTATCCGAGAAAGACTCGCCTATGGGCAAGGAGGAGCGTGACAAGATGGAGAGAACTCCATATGCTTCAGCAGTGGGGAGTCTCATGTATGCAATGGTGTGTACAAGGCCGGACATTGCACATACGGTGGGAGTAGTCAGCCGGTTTATGGGCAATCCAGGAAAGCAACATTAGGAAGCGGTTAAATGGATCCTGCGTTACTTGAAGGGTACTGCTGGTAAGGCTCTATGTTTCTCAAGCAATGAGGTTATGTTAGCGGGTTATGTTGATGCGGACTTGGCATCAAGTGATCTTGATAAAAGGAGAAGTACTACGGGTTATGTGTTCACATTGGGTGGTACGGCAATCTCCTGGGCTTCTAAATTGCAGAAGATCGTGGCTCAGTCGATTGCAGAAGCAGAATATGTAGCAGTGACAGAAGCAAGTAAAGAGATGGTATGGCTGCAGAACTTCTTGGGTGAACTTGGGAAGACGCGAAGTGGTAACGTTCTCTACAGTGACAGTCAGAGTGCAATTCACTTGGCTAGGAATCCAGCGTTTCATTCTAGGACGAAGCACATTGAACTGAGGTTTCACTACATCAGGCATCTCTTGGAGGAGAAGATTTTGAGGCTAGAGAAGATATTGGGATCAGAGAACCCGGCTGACATGTTGACAAAGGTTGTGAACCTTGAGAAATTGTAGCTGTGCAAAGCTTCAATTGGGCTTGGAGAATAGGAGAGGAGGATGGCACTACCATGATCGAGGTGAGCACTAGGAGGACACCAAGGGTGAGTTGAAGAACGGATACGGGGCTTATATGTGTGGTTGATCTCTAGGTGGGAGATTGTTGGGATAGAGGACCAACCGGGTTAGACTTCGAAGCAAAAGGGAGAAAAATCGTCGGGGCTTCTGTGGTCTTGGGCGACCGCCCAGGTTAAGGAGGGCGACCACCCATGAAGACAGTAG
This sequence comes from Adenophora triphylla var. japonica, assembly GCA_022495995.1. Classification (NCBI taxonomy): domain Eukaryota; kingdom Viridiplantae; phylum Streptophyta; class Magnoliopsida; order Asterales; family Campanulaceae; genus Adenophora; species Adenophora triphylla. The sequence goes on along the minus strand of JAFEMH010001104.1, from coordinate 194,241 downwards.
GTTGTCGAAGGGCGTTAATCCTTGAGGGCGGCCGCGCAGGAGTGCAAGGGCGACCGCGCACATGTACAGAGGTTTTGGCTCGGATGAATTTCACCTTGGGCGACCGCCCATAGGCTGTTGGGCGACCGCCTATGTGTCGGGGTGGGAAAATTCTGGGCCCGTTTTTTAGGCATTTTTTTCGGGTTTCCTTGTCCATCTAGGGTTTGGTTTGATGCCCTAGCACATATTTAAGCATAGTTCCGCCCCCTAAACTCATTGTAACCTAAAATCACATATTATAGTGCAAGATCCTGGCTTGGTAGTGCCCCCAGACGTAGCCAAACATTGGTGAACTGGGTTAACAATTTCTTGCGTTCTTCTTTGTGCTCTATTTCTTGTGTTTTGTTTGTGTGCTCTAATCATTCTTGTAGGTTTGCTTGGTAGTGGAGGGCCATATTCACAACAGCATTTTCCCACCGTGCTTCCAAATCAACGAAGATCAAGTTTCTGCAACACCAATTAGAATATTTCAAAGTTGATTGAAGATTGATTAAGACCTAACTAGTGGAGATATAATTATAAATTGCAAGTGAATCGGAACGAGAGATAAGAATTTGGATAGAAGTTAACCTATCTTAAATGCCCAACATAAATTGGAATTGTGCATAGAGAGAGAAGAGGAGATTGCGCAGAGAAAGAGAATGGGTAGGGGCAATTTGGTCATTTAAATTGTTATAAATAGGGTCAGGGACTCTACGATCGTTGTGATTTCAACTCTTGGATCCTATGGTAAAATTCAAAATGTACTGTTTTTATTGATAAATTCCACCCAATCTTAAGATTTTATCAGTAAAAATCTTTTTTTTTTTAATCTTTTACCAAATTTTCAAGGACCTCCCAGTGCATACCAGATTGCTCGTACCTTTCCTTTTGATACACCTCTTGATCAAAGTCACTGTATGGTAGGTCACAAGGCACCGTGATCCTTATTTTAACCACCATACAGCGACATGGATATCATTGAAAGATAACAAACTCAAATAAGGACAGTTTGATTTTTTCACCCTTATTACTAACGATCCTAGTCAATATTACTATGACCCTAGTCAATAGTAACTAATAGATCTCTTTGCAGAAAAATAAATAAATAAATAAATAAATAAAAAATAGTAACTAATAGAATAAAGGATAATTAAATGAATTCAATTTAATACATGAGAGAGAGATTTGATATGTGATGAGCCCGGACCAGCTGGACCGGGCCCCCGCTCAGTCTGGTCCAAGGGACCAGTGACGAGGCACTCCCTAGACTGCCGGAGTCAAGACCGCGAACAGATAGACCCCTGAGGTCAAGACCGCGTTCCTCTCCGCATCATCCTACTCCATACCGGAGGGATCCTGACCGCTGGCTTGGTGACCGCAGGAGGTATGAACGCTCCATCCGTGCCCGCGTCATATATCTTTGATCGCACCCAAGATATTGACCGCGGGCTCATACCTGCCTCCCGGTTATCTCACCTGCCTCCCGGTTAAATACCAAAGCTTACTGAGCAAGTTAGCTTACTGAAATTACCCGGGATTTCGCGTGCGGCGAAACGCGGTTGTCTTTCGCGGAGGGTTGGTGTCTGATACCTCGTTTCATGGGAAGGAAAATGAGGAGTCTCCACGCAGTTTTTGTATTTTGAGCCCAAAACGTTGAGAAACGGCTTTTGTGAAAAGGTGTCGTTTTTATTGGTAGCAAAAACTTAGGAAAAGGCTTTGAAAACGGGGGATCATTTTTATTGGTAGCAAAAAACGAGTAAAAAGCTTTTAGTACCAGAGATGGTTAGATTCGGAGGTCACGTTACGTTTCGGGAAGAGTATTACGAGATCACCCAAAATGCCTCGTATGACGAGTCTTTCTACCTTTCTCAAAATTGTGTGTTTGTGTGTGTGTGTTTTGAAATGGGGGCTTGAATGACAAGCTTAATCTTGGTTTGAATGTCAAACGTTGATTAGGTGACTTGTTTGAAAAGACGAGCGTTTGAATGACAAACGTCGGTTTTGAGTTTGAAATGAGCGTTTGCGTGGCAAACATCGATTTTGAGCTTTTTGAAAAGGAGTTCGATGGTCGAACTCCGGTTTTTGAACCGGGCGAGTCATTGTTAACGGTTTTTACGGGAAAAAGCGTATTAAATGATTTTGAATGTCAAAAGTCGGCTTTTAGTTTGAAAATGAGCTTTTGGATGCCAAACGTCATTTCACGCGTTTTGAAAGAGAGTTCGAAGGACGAACTCCGGTTTTGAACAGGGCATTACATTGTTAACGATTTTTTACGAAAAAAAAACCGTATTAAATGATTTTGCAATCAACGAATCGGGTTGGGACTCGGACTTTGAAAAGTAAATACTATCACGATCCAAACGGGTCGGACTTGTAAATGACAGTATTTAAAGCGGTATCGACGGAATCAAACGATCCGGAATCGTAAATGACGATCAACGAGCCAAACGACTCGGAATTGTAAATGACGATCGACGAGGCCAAAATGGCTCGGAATTGTAAATGACAGAAAAGTAAATGACAATCGACGGATCGATCGATCCGGAATGGTAAATAACATAAAAAGTAAACGGAACGGGGTCGGAATGCCGTTTTAACCCGTGATTACTTCTCTTACGGGAAGAGAAGAGGATCGAGGGGCTAAAACGTATTGGACCCCGTTAGACGGAGGCGTCTACATCTCAAGAACGTGGTTCGAAACGGTTGTAGCGACTGATGCGTAAACCGAGACGAAACGAGAGATCAGAGAGAGGGAGTTATACCTATGGCTAGGGTCGACTCCTTTGTCTCGGGAGGCGTATACGGGATACGAAAAGTAGTTTGAAACGGTGTTTCAGAATGGTGAGGGGCGTATTTGATCAAAATATGGAAGTTTCACGCGAATCGAGACAAACGGGAGCTCGGGAGGGGGTGAAACTCAGTTGGGTCGTGGGTGAGGTGATTTTTGGGGTAAAATTTGTTATGTTTTGGCTTTGACAGCAACTTCTATTTATAGGTGAAAATTCAGTAGGAGTCCGGCCGGACTTAGGCTGAAATTCAGGAGGTTTTGTGAAACTTTGGGAATTTGAGGGACTTGCTGGCAATTTCTGAAGACTGCAGAGGGAGTCCAGACGGACTTAGACTGAACACCAGGGGTATTTTAGTCTTTTCCCTTTGATTTCTGATTGAAGGGTGATGGGAGGGAGGTGGCATGGCTGCCACGCGTCCCATGACTCACCAAATGCGTGGGAGTTCGTTCCCGAGTCCCGGTTTTGTCCGTTTTTTAAATAATGATCCAGGAAATGTCTGAAACGCCCCCGGAAAGTGCCGAAAAGTGCGTTTTTCAGGGAAAGCCGTACTTTTACGTGCGATGACGCGTGTCAAGTACGTTTCGACGTCGGGATGCACGGGGAAGTCCCGGAGCGTCTCGTTGGCATGGCAACGGGGAGCTTAACGAGTTCCGGTTAACCTGGAGCGGGCCAGTTAACGGATTTCGGTTAGCTTTCTGACGGATTTTGACGATCCGGATTTGGGTACTTACAGTTAGCCCCTCAGCGACGTCTCCTCCGAAGGAGGTGGGGTCGTTGAAAAAAGATAAGGATCCAAATTGGGATGCCTTACTTTGGAAGAGACCTGGGCGGTCACCGGCCGGACCCCAGCGAAAGGATTCCTACGTATCCCGAGCGGGAATCAAGCCGATCGTAGTTCGTAGGTGCAAGGAGCCATGCGTGGGGACCTTGACCTGAGCGAGACTGTTGGGAGGCATCTGAACCTGAGAGGAGACCATTGCGAGGTGCCTGGACCTGAATGGAGACTATTAGGAGGCGTCTGGACCTGGAATTCCTGAAACCTTCGAGGGCGTGTGTTGCCTCAAACCGGAGTTGGTGAAGCATACGAGGGCGTGTAGTGCCTCAAACCGGAGTGAAGGAGGATACGTTTATCCTGGGATGAAGGCGTTCATGCCTTGGGGTTCGGGCTTATTGCGAGGCTGCCTTAGGTTTATCTGTCAGTGAGATAGGGTGGCAAATGATGGGAACAGTTGTGTTAAACTGGCGTTATTAACAACTCGGAAGGATCGACGTTTCTTCTTTAGAATCCTGCTCGGGATGAGCGTTCGGGCTTACCTTGATGGCCGAAGAGGGATTGTTGTGCGGGCTTACCTTGATGGCCGCTGAGGTGGAACGATCGGGTTTACGACTGGCGGTCGGGGAAGTGAACGGTAGTGAAAATCACTAGAAATTTTAACGTCGGGAGACGGAATTGTAACTGGAATGTCCGGAGACATGGTTGAGCGTTTGAATGTCAAACGTCAACTGAGGATTGAATTTAACGTCTGGAGACGAGCGTTAGTGATAACTAACTAGGAATTTAACGTCTGGAGACGAAAATATAACTGGAATGTCTGGAGACATGATTGAGCGTTTGAATGTCAAACGTCAACTGGGAATTGAATTTAACGTCTGGAGACGAGCGTTAGTGAAAACTAGGGGGAATTTAACGCCTCGTGCAGACACGGCGTTAGTGAAAACTAACTGGGAATTTAACGTCTGGAGACGAGCGTTAGTGAAAACTAACTGGGAATTTAACGTCTGGAGACGGGCGTTAGTGAAAACGAACTGGGAATTTAACGGTTGGAGACGAGCGTTAGTGAAAACTAACTGGGAATTTAACGTCTGGAGACGAGCGTTAGTGAAAACTAACTGGGAATTTATCCTCGGGGGATAGGATGTTAGAAATGTCTAACTGGGGGAATTTTTACACTTTTGGAGGCCAAAAGGGGTAAAATTGGAACTATCAAAAGCTGAGGGGCTGAATTGTTTTGAAAGTTCCGGATTCGACGGAGTTTTCGAAATGTTTTGAAAGTTCCGGATTCGACGGAGTTTTTGAAATGTTTTGAAAGTTCCTGATTCGACGGAGTTTTCGAAGAGAAGGAAATATTTTTAGGAAATGAATGAGAACAGTATCTGCATTGCATCCTCTCGGGCTACGCGCTCGTGCATTACATTGACGTTGCTTCGTGCTTAACGTATCTTTGCTTTGTTCACTGCGTGGGCGAGGGACAGCTGATACCCACAACCGAGAGTAAGAGTCTGGGGTGCCTTTGAGGCAAGGTGCGCGCGTAGGAGGTATTCCCGACGATGCTCGAGAGGGAGAGAGAGTCCACTGGTACCGGGCGGGTGCTTGACTCCCGGATTAGGCTGGGTTTATCAGTGCGGTAGGCCGCGATAGCCGATACGCAGAGGGCCAGTCCACGTACGTGGCTTTAGTGAGTGCGGTGGGATACGACTCACACTTTCCATTTCAGATGGGGGGAGGCGATGGTGACTCCCACTGACTTTGCCGCTATCACTAGGTTGCCATTATGGGGCAACACGCTGGTGTGGGTGGATGGGTACACCCCGAGGCAGTTGTCGGAAGCTATTGGGTTTTGATAATGCGATGCCGTGGGCTTAGGCATTCGGCACACGGCCGATGGAGAGGCATCCGGAGGCTGAGTATCGCAGATTATTTGTGGTCTTTGAGGATGACCGCTGCGCCCGGCTCGAGGGTTCATTTGATTCGCGTTGCCGCCGACTTTGTTCCCGACTTCGATACATCCCGTCACTTCCCTCTGCCCGGCCGACGTATCCGGATGCCGTGAGGAGGGGGCACGCCCGGGGGAAGCCGGACCGGCCGAGCTCTATTATTCTCTCGGACAGTTCTCGCGGGGAGAGGAGAATTCCTTGAGCCGCTTCTCGCATGCTTGATGTAAGTTTACGTCTTTTTCTCTTCCTTGTCTCGTTTATGTACTCGTATGTATCCGCTTTCCGTAGCCGACATAACTTTCCATTCGCTTAACAGCCCGGGTGCTAGTGCGAGGTGTTCATCCCGTAGGAGTGGGACATCGTGGAGGCGTATCGACCCTCGTTCCCTACCATGCCGGTTTCGCGTAAGAGGGCGAAGAAGGCGGTCTCGTCGAGAGCGGGCACTCGGTTGACGTACGAGGAGGTGTCCTGCACCGGACCGGGAGTTCTCTCGAGAGGATCCAAATGACTGGTGGAGCTCGGTTCCACGTACGGGCGTGGTTCAGGTTGCTAGCGAGGTGACGCGACGGAGGAAGCTCCTGGTGGGACTTCATTGCGACACTATGTATCTGGGGGAGAGAGTGACCCGTCAGCATGGCCCGGGGTCATTTCCGATGGTGCCGGTGGATCCTCCTATGCCCATGTAGCATCCTCTGTCGATGCCGATGGATGAGTTAGAGAGGTATAGATGTGGCGTGTTCTATACCGAGTACATCATAGCGGGGCCGACTATGATACTTTCTTGAGGATGAGGCCGAGGAGCCCACAGCGCAAAGACAGGGAGGGCGACGGCCCCGGATATCCCCGTGATCTCCCGCTCCTCCCACGCGCCAGGCCGGCGCATTTTGAGGGGCCGGATGGTTCGCGCAGGGGCACAGTGATCCCGATCCCGGATGAGCCGAGATCACGATATAGGGTTGACCCCAATGCTTTGGTGAGCACTTTTTGATTTTCTGCATTTGATAGTAGCATTCTGCAAATGTTGCATCTGTACCTTCTGCTCGTCTTCTGATGACCTTCCCGGGTTCGTGGTGTCCGGCCGTACGCACAATGACGCCGAAATTTGAGGGCCGGTGGACGGGTGGGCCGCCTATGCTAGGAGGCTCGTGGCGTTTATGCGGTGAATTTCTCGGAGGAGCGTGGATGTCCGTGAGCCGAGGCCGTCTAGGCCGAGAGGTTCGCCTGCTCCCACTACCGCGGAGAGGACTTTGTACGGGGATTTGGCCGGATTAGCGGGCGGAACGAGCCGGATTTGGAGCTCCTCCTCTTCGCACTCTGGGCACGAGAGGAGAGTCCTCGAGTTCGCGGACGCCGAGGAGGCCTTTCGCGTATTCCCGCCTGGAGGAATTCGGGGATTATCTGTTTGCTACGGATCCGGCAGCGGCGGAGCAGTGCATCGAGTGCTCGGATGACGAGCAAGATTCTAAGTAGTCCTCCTTTACTGCTTTCTCTCTTTTTTTTTTGTAGACTGTATGTATCATCGGGAACGATTTGATTTGAACTGTACTTGAAAAAAGGCGCCCATGGGGCGGAACCTGTATTTCGCGCATCTAATTAGTGATCACCTTCTGTTATTTTCGGCAAATAAGGAAGTAGGTTAATCAAAAATAAATAATATGAAACATGCATTAAAAATTGAACGGGTTAAAATTTAAGCCTATATGCACTGATAATTAATTAATTGCACTGTTGCACGAGCCCGGGGCGGAAGGGATATTGACATTGGTTGAATGAAACTAGGGGCAGCACACAGATTCACAAGGCATGAACATGGCATTGTTTGGAATTGCTTCCAATTTAGGAGCAGCTGGCTGCAGAGTTGACCAAGTCAACTGCAAGGGGAGTCCAGCCGGACTGAGAGTGAGTTTCCAGATTCTTTTAAATTGCAGTTTCAGCTTTGCAATTGGTTAAGAACTGCACATTCACCTCTGATCAGTTAGCTGAATTCTCTCAAATTTCTAAGGCTTTCTTTCATTTTCTGTCGTGGCTCCATTTCCCAAGCTATCGTCTCGGATGCAAGAGCGATATTTGGACAACTTTCAGTCGTGGGTACGGAACCACACGAGGCAGAACAAAGGGTTTTTCGAAGGCTGTTACGGGATGAAATTTGTTTGGGCTTTTAAGGAGCTCATGCCAGATTGGGATCTTTTGAGAGCCGCGTCTCGGTTCTGGGACGTACGGAGGAATGTGTACAACTTTTCGTACAACGAAATCACTCCTATATTTGAAGATTTCCGGGCCATTCTGGGAGGACCTGAGATGGAACAGCTAGTTCTTCCATATGCTGGTGGCATGGCCACTGTTGAGAAGCTAGTGTCTTTGCTTGGTATCTCGGCTGGAGAAGCATACGGGATGCTGATATTGGATACTGATTATGTTGACATTTCGGGACTGCCCGAAAGATTTTCCGGAGCTGAGGGGAGCGTCTTCGCGTGGGACGCGTTTTCTCTTTGCGCGATCGCAACTCTGTTCACGTTCACGTCCCTGGGTATGTGCCATCACAGTGTACTGGACTTGGTGAGGCAGTGACGGATTGGGGGAGATATCGTGCCGTTGGTTTTGGGCGAGACGTTCCTGGGCATAGGTCGGATGGCGACCAGTAGCCGATACATGTGGGGAGGGAGTCCCGCTATGCTTACCATGTGGTTGAGGGAGAGGCTGCAGATGATGCCTGAGGTGCCAATGTCTTGTGACGCTTGTTCCTTCTCTCGACGTCCTTCCGGTGATTGGGGGCGATCGAGCCGAGCCGGAGCTCTGGATGGCCGACCCGCACGCATCACTTGCGATGGTGGGTTCCCCACCGGAAGTTCTGAACTTGTCGGACCGCTCGAGGGTCTATTGGTTGTCGAAGTGCCGGGCTATCTCGCACGTCTTTCTACATTCCATCGTTGGTTACTCACGGGCACGACGGCCGGAGCAGGTGCCATTGACGGGCTTGGTTCATGCCGCTACCTTTGAGGTGGGATCTCTGGCCGATGGAAGATCCTTCGACACTATTGCCGCTCACACGGTGGTGGCAATACACGTCCTTTCTCCGCTAGGGTTCTCTTTCACCTGAGAGAGGGCACCTTTGTTTGTCGACGCAAAGATTCGAACCGGTACGAAGAGTGTGTATAGGGAGACACAGTATGTCTATCTTGTGGAGACGGAGTGAAATGTGAAATTACCCAGGATTTCGCGGGCGGCGCGAAACGCGGTTGTCTTTCGCGGAGGGTTGGTGTCTGAGACCTCGCTTCATGGGAAGGAAAAAATGAGGAGTCGCCACGCGGTTTTTGTATTTTGAGCCCAAACGTTGAGAAACGGCTTTTGTGAAAATGGTGTCATTTTTATTGGTAGCAAAAACTTAGGAAAAGGCTTTGAAAATGGGGGTCGTTTTTATTGGTAGCAAAAACGAGTAAAAGCTTTGAAAACGGGGGTCATTTTTATTGGTAGCAAAAATGAGTAAAAAGCTTTGAGTACGAGAGATTGTTAGGTTCGGAGGTCACGTTACGTTTCGGGAAGAGTATATTGAGATCACCTGAAATGCCTCGCATGACGAGTCTTTCTACCTTTCTCGAAATCGTGTGTGTGTGTGTGTTTTGAAATGGGGGCTTGAATGACAAGCTTAATCTTGGTTTGAATGTCAAACGTTGATTATGTGACTTTTGAAAAAGCGATTGTTTGAATGACAAATGTCGGTTTTGAGACGGAAATGAGCGTTTGCGTGGCAAACGTCGATTTGAGTTTGAAATGAACGTTTGCGTGGCAAACGTCGATTTTGAGCTTTTTGAAAAGGAGTTCGAATGACGAACTCCGGTTTTGAACCGGGCGATTCATTGTTAACGATTTTTACGGGAAAAATACGTATTAAATGATTTTGAATGTCAAATAGCGGCTTTTAGTTTGAAAGATGAGCGTTCGGAGGCCAAACGTCATTTCGCGCGTTTTGAAAGAGAGTTCGAAGGACGAACTCCGGTTTTGAACCGGGCATTACATTGTTAACGATTTTTACGGGAAAAATACGTATTAAATGACATGCAATCAACGAATCGGGTTGCGACTCGGACTTTGAAAAGTAAATACTATCACGATCCAAACGGGTCAGACTTTGTAAATGACAGTATTTAAAGCAGTATCAACGGAATCAAACGATCCGGAATCGTAAATGACGATCGACGAGCCAAACGGCTCGGAGTTGTAAATGACGATCAATGAGCCAAAACGGCTCGGAATTGTAAATGACAGAAAGTAAGTGACGATCAACGGATCGATCGATCCGGAATGGTAAATGACAGACAAAGTAAACGGAACGGGGTCGGAACGCCGTTTTAACCCGTGATTACTTCTCTTACGGAAAGAGAAGAGGATCGAGGGGCTAAAACGTATCGGACCCCGTTAGACGGAGGCGTCTACATTTCAGTAACGGTGTTTGAAACGGTTATAGTGACTGGCACGTAAACCGAGACGAGACGAGAGATTAGAGAGAGGGAGTTATACCTATGGCTAGGGTCGACTCCTTTGGCTCGAAAGGTGTGTACGGGACACGGAAAGAGGTTTGAAACGTTGTTTCGTAGTGGTGAGGGACGTATTTGATCAAAATACGGAGGTTTCATGCGAATCGAGGCAAAACGGGAGCTCGGGAGGGGTGAAATTGGTAAGGGCCGTGGGCTGTGGTGATTTCTTGGGGTTATTTTGTTGTTATGAAATGGCTTTGACAGCCCTCCTATTTATAGGTGAAAAATGCAGTAAGATTCTGGCCGGACTTAGACTATTTTCCAGGGGTTTTTTGGTATTTTGGAATTTTGAGGGGCTTCTTGGCAATTTGAAGAAAATGTGCAGTGGAGTCCGGCCGGACTTTGACTGTATACCAGGGGTATTTTAGTCTTTTCCTTTTGATTTCTGATTGAAAGGTGATGTGTGGGCTGTGGCATGGCTGCCACGTGTCCCATGACTCACCAAATGCGTGGGAGTTCGTTCCCTGGTCGTGGTTTTGTCCGTTTTTTAAAATAACAGTCCGGAAAATGTCCGAAACGCCCCCGAAAAGTGCCGGAAAGTGCGTTTTTCAGGGAAAGCCATACTTTTACGTGAGATGACACGTGTTAAGTACGCTTCGACGTCGGGATGCACGGGGCAGTCCCGGGACGTCTCGTTGGCATGGCAACGGGGAGTTTAACGAGTTTCGGTTAACACAGAGCGGGCCGGCTAACGATTTCGGTTAACTTTCTGACGGATTTTGACGATCCGGATTTGGGTACTTACAGTTAGCCCCTCAGCGACGTCTCCTCCGAAGGAGGTGGGGTCGTTGAAAAAGATAAGGATCCAAATCAGGATGCCTTCCTTTGAAAGTCCTGGGCGGTCAGCTGGCTGGACCCTTAGCGAAAGGATTCCTACGTATCCCGAGCGGGAATCAAGCCGATCGTAGTTCGTAGGTGCAAGGGCCGCGCGTGGGGACCCTGACCTGAGCGAGACTGTTTGGAGGCGTCTGAACCTGAATGGAGACTATTGTGAGGCGTCTGAACCTGGGACTTCTGTAACCTTCGAGGGCGTGTGGCGCCTCAGACCGGAGTGGCTGGAGCTTACGAGGGCGTGTGGCGCCTCAAACCGGAGTTGTGAGGATACGTTTATCCTGATATGAAGGCGTTCGTGCCTTGGGTACTGGGCTTATTGCTGCTGCCAGGTTTATCCTGCTGGGGATACGGCGGTACTGATGAGAACGGTTGTGTTAAACTGGCGTTATTAACAACTCGGAAGGATCGACGTTTCTTCTTTAGAATCCTGCTGGGGATGAGCATTCGGGCTTACCTTGATGGCCGAAGAGGGATTGTTGTGCGGGCTTATTGCAGCTGCCGCTGAAGTGGGACGGTCGGGCTTACGACTGGCGGCCGGGGAGATGAATGTTCACTTGCTGAAGTGAAAAAGATATTCGGGCTTACGAGGATGGCCGAAGAGGGATTGTTGCAAGGCGTTCGTGCCTTGGGGTTCGGGCTTATTGCAGCTGCCGGTGAAGTGGGACGGTCGGGCTTACGACTGGCGGCCGGGGAGATGAATGTTCACTTGCTGAAGTGAAAAAGATATTCGGTCTTACGAGGATGGCCGAAGAGGGTGTTGGTCCCAAAGGTGGCAACAAGGGTGAAAATACAGCTAGAGGGGGGGGGGTGAATAGCTGTTTCAAATTTTTCGCCCTCTTTAAAAACTAAACCTCTAAGCTTACAAAACCTCTTGCAGTGTAAGAAACTGCAAGTAGAGTTGTAAAAAGCACAGCGGAATATATAAGTTATAAAGCGGTTTTGGGAGAGGCGGTTTTGCAAAGCGGTTTAATAGTGCGGTTGTCAGAAGGTGCAGTTTGCAAAAAGTGAGGTTTTGACAATGTTAACTCCAAACACAATTTTCACAATGAGGATAACTATATAAAGATCAAATAGAGACAGAGATAAATAATTAGCAAGCACAGAAAATATAAATGCAGTAAAGTATATGAACAAGCTATTTGGAGTGGTTCAATCGATAAACGATCTACGTCCACTACCAAGATGGTTAGTCTTGGATTTCTAAGAGAGATTTTATATTAAGTATTTGAGAGATTACAAAGTACAATAAAATCTTTTCTATGAAGAACAAATCCTAGACTATAACCAGTGTATCTCAAATGTATAATCTATGTGATTAAACAAGTGAGGTGTGTGTGTGAGAACAAGATCAAGGCTCTTTAAATCTGTGAGATGTAGAGCTCAATGATTCTTGAATGTGTTAAGGCTTGATTTCTGGGCTTGGGAATATTTCTTGAAGGTAGAAGATGAAGATTCAAAGGACTGATGAATTTACGGGGCGAGCTTGACTTCTCATGAACACGGCATTTTCTCAATTTTTCAAGCAATCTTCAAATGGTGAAGATTAGGGTATTTATACCCAAGCATCAAGAAACTAGCCGTTGGATACGATTTGTGTAAGGACGGTACTTGATGCGATCCTATTGGTCCACAATATCCACTTTTGTCCTTTGAGTACAGCCGCAGATAAAGGCGATCGGGCTCAGCTGCAAGCAATGAGGTTAGGACACTTGTCACCTTTTCAAGATCCTTGCGAGATCTTCTCGACATTGAATCACATGACAAGATTTGGTGGTTGACTTTTGATATTGCGACGTGGATTCCAACGGATAAAAAGTGGTTCACTTCAAGTAGCCAATCATTGGATGCGGTTGGTGAGGAGCGAGTTTGACAAGAGCGGTTTCTACCGAGCTTTGAGGATCCTTCAGGCGGTTGAGATTTGGAATCGCCTGCGGCCGTAATGCGGTTGCATGTGCGGTTGCAAGGCGGTTTTCGCGAGTTCGGAGGCGGTTCTAACCAAGAACCATTAGGCGGTTTTGAACTTCTGAACTGCATATCCTTAGATCCAATGAGTCTTGTGCCAGTCTTCAAGCCTAAATTTAACCTATTCTATAAAATGGACTTAGCTAAAAAATTGAAGTCTAAGCTTCATTACATAGGGTCCTAAAGTCCTTAAAATAGACAGGAGGTTATGGTATCAATCAAATCTAATACAAAATAGGAGGGTTAAAACATGCATACCCAACAATCTCCCCCTATTTGATTGATGCCATTACCTACTATAACTAAAGCAAACATTGTACTTGGTAAAAACATGTCCATAAGAATTAACATGGTAATTCATGTCCCAAGTCAATGCACACACTTAGCTTAAGCTATAGATTTCTATACTTTCTGAAAGATAAAAACTTACAATAAGGAAAGTTATAGAAATGCATTCAGTGCACTTAAAAATATGAGTTTAAGTTCAAAGTGCGGTTTAAACTGAATGTTTAACCTTCATTTCAAAAATATGATTTTAAGTTAGAAAATGTTTGAATGAGGTTATAGACCATAAGAGGTTTCATTGTTCTACAAACAAGCAGTTTGATATGAACAAGGTTTTGGAACCAATGATGCATTTTCCATTACTACCAATGCGGTTACACTTACAATGGTAGAGAAGCAAAATACAAAGGTTACAAAAAAGAAAGTTGGACAAAAATACATGGAGTGCGGTCCAACAAGACAAAAAGGAGTTCAGCAAAAAGGATAAAAGGAATTACAAAAGAGAAGTCCTATTGCGACGCGGTCGATGATGAGGCGGTTGATGATGATGACGCGTTTGCTCTCTTGGTTGATTCACTTCCCCGGTTGGGCAGCTGCGGTCACGATGATGGTGCGAAGGCCGAGCTTTCACCTCGATATTTCTTCTTAAAGCTCGAGGTCTTGACTGTCTTGCAAGAGTAGTTTCAACGGTTTTGAGAGCTGCGTTCAGATTCAGCCAGCGGTTCCAACAACATCAGCGATCTTGAGTTGGCATCAATCATCTCTTTAATCGAGAGGTGAATCCTTCAATGCGAGGCCTTCAAGGAATTGTAGAATGTGAAGATCTCATCTGAATAGCTCTTGTTTGAGTAGATAGAGCATCTCTAAGCGGTTCCGGATCAACGAGTCACATTCGGGTTGGACTTCAATTCCTTGATGGAGTTGTCTAGTTTGAGGTTGAAGCACGCCTTGAGGTTCTCAAATCGAAGGAGATATCATCATCAAAGTTTTTACTTGCTCTTTGATCTTTGTCTCCCATTATGTTGAGGTCAACATTGATTCTGTCTTTTAGGGAGTCCAGTTCACTAAAGATTTTCAGTACAAGTCATCCGGAGCGGTTTGGGAAGGAGCGGGCGAGGTTGAGGCTTCTTGCGGTTGGGTTTCTTGGAGGGTCTTCATGAAAGAAATCAGTGCAGAGTTGGTGGAGGTGACAAACTCACTGGAAAGATTGGTGAGCATTTCATGAAGTTGAGATTTGGAAACAGCATCACCCATGGCACTAAGAACTCCTCTGGCTAAGTCTTCTTTGAAGCCTTGAGAAAGCACGCTTGTAGCTGCGGTTTTGGGGGCCCGGTCTGGGTAGTTGAGGATGTGGAAATTCTCTCCCCCTTAATGGCATCAATCAATTGGGCTTTCATGATTGCCAGTTCAGTGGTTTGAGAGTCCACTTTGGAAAGAAGGATGCGGTTGGAGGCTTCCAGAGATTGATTAGAAGCGGGCAAACAGGGGGCAAGGTTAGATTCTGTGAGCTTCAGCATATGCCCTTGGTTTACAACCAACTGTGATTGAATCAGTTGGAGGGTGGAAAGAATTTGGAGGTAGTCAGAAGGAGCGGCTTGAAGGGATGGAATTTGGGTAATTGAGGGAGGAGGTTGAGATTGAGTTGGAGGGGCGGTTTGAGGTAAAGGGTTTAGGAGGGTTTGAAATATACGGCTGGCAGGGACAATGAATTCAGAAGCGGTTGAGTGAGGTATGGATAGTGGTTGGGGTAAGGTGGTAGGAGCGGTTGAAATTGGAATGGTAGGGATTAGTGCGGTTGAAATTGGTGCAGTTGGAGGAGGTGGAATGTTTGTGGTTGGAATTTCAGAAGTGATAGGGTTGGAATTTGAGGATGAACTGGTAGTGTGAACTTCAACAGAAGGGATTTTCTGTTGAATAGGTGTAGTTTCTTGAATGGGGGAAGTTTGAGGAGGTGGAGTAGGAAGGCGGTCAGGAGTAGGGGATTTATGTTGGGGGGAATATTCAGGAGGTGGAGGAGTATTGACGCGGTTAGGGGGTGGTGTTCTATCGCGGTTAAGGTTTGAAATAGAGATGGCTGGAGTGTGATGTGAGTAAGGTGGTGATTGGGCACGGTTGGAATTTTGGATAGATGGTGAGCGGTTTGATTTCTGAGGTGAGGGAGTTTGGGATCTGTATTGGCTTGAGGAGGAGTAAGATTTTGAAGGGGATTTGGATGGTGTATGGGAAGTGGAATGGGAAGAAGAATGAGATGAAGGTGGAGATGGAGAAGGTTGGTTGCGAACTCGGTGAAGAAACCGCTTGGGGCCTTTGGTTGGGGTCTTTTTACGAGCTTGCTTAACCCTCTTTAGTTTCTCCCCGAGCGGTTGCGGCTCTTAGCGTTTGAGGAGGAGAAAGCGGTTTTGTTTGGATAGAGAGTTGGGTGATGAGGAATGATGGGAGCGGTTAGGAGATTGAGGTGGTGTTGGGATAAGAGTTTGGGTTTGGCGCGGTTGAGAAAGGTGGCGGTTGGGGAATAGGATCCTTGGTTTTTCCCGAGGCAAAGACCCTTCTCGGCCTTGCTTCTTCTTTATCCTCTCAATCTAAGCTTTATAGTAGACTCTAACTCTCATCATCTCTCGCTAGCTCACTGAAGTTTCTTTTGCCTTCTTGGCCTTGGCAATCAATGGAGGAATAGTTGCATCCTCCTCTTCTTCTTCTTCTTCTTCAACCACTTCATCCCGGAAGTGTCATCTTTTCCTTCTCTTTTCCTTGGCTTCTTCCTCGGTGGGGCTGCGCCGAGATGCACCACGCGGTTGGGTAGGTGCGGTTTTGGTTTTCTTCAGGGAGCGGTTCTGTAGGGGCTTTTCTCTTCTTTGTAACCGCTTAAGCAGCCTTTAGTCGAGCCCTTGCGGTTGCAGGGTCATCTCAATAAAAGGTTCTTTGTGTTGGAAGGTATCGGCATCATGAGAGCTCGTAGTCATCATTGCCAAAAGAGAATCTGAAGGAGTGTAAAGTCTTGAGGCCTAAGGATTCTTCATCTCCCCAATGATAGCAAATGTCAGGGGTAGTAGTCCTCATATCTTCCAAGTGTTGATAATTGCCAAAGATGGCGGTTAGCAATCTCCCAAAGGGTCTCCACCTGGTATGCACATCTTTGGTCTTTAGCTGGTAGGCATCAATGCCTGCTTGGCCTCTCTCATCAAGATCTTGGGCCAATGGAGCTTCATGCCAATGAAGATGGCACAACAATACTGCCACTGATGAGAAGTAAAGTTGTTGTGGTTTCCTATTTTCCCACATACAAACTTTCCAACTATGTAGCACAAATGGCTCATCATTTCTCCAAACTCTCTCCTTGCTATCTTCTTGTAGGAGCCAGACAAGGAATCTAGCCTTCCAGTGAGAGTGGAGCAAGTAGCATCTTGGATCTCCTGGGATACTTCAACTGGAGCATTAGATACGTGGAAGTCAAAGGTGCTCCGATATCCGGGTAGTCAATGGAGACTTTGAATCCTTCTACAACTCCCACTAAGTTGGGGATCTTCGTTCCATCTCAACGCTCAGTCTCTCCCTTGATTGTCCGGTAGAATTGATCAATGAGCAGAGGGATGGTATAGGTTTGATTGTTTGTTGAAGAGGGGAAGGATTCTGAATCTCGCATCTTCCTAATCATCTCTCTTCCAAGAGCATCGCTCCCCGTAACCTCAAAGTTCGTTTATCTCCCACACCTGGTAGGAAATACTTGGTATTCTACAAACAAAACACACAAGTTAGAACATTTTAGGAAAATCACAGTTCTCAAGCGGTTGGTGCACATATGCGATTGGCAATAGTGCGGTTTTGGAAATGAGAATTTCCAACCTCAAGGAAACTGTGAATACAAGTAGGAAAACAAATAAGAAAAACACAAAAGTATATTTACTTAGTACGTGGCATTGTAATCCAAGGTTATCCCACACTGCAAGCGGTGCTTAGAGAGGAAGGTTATGGTGTCCAACCTATATACTTAGTAATACTTAAGTAATTTCTAAGCATGCGGTTGACAAAAGAGAAATATGCGGTTCATATGATGCGGTTTTGAAACAAGAGTTAATTCACTTATAAGTGCGGTTTCAAAACATAGCATGCGTTTCTAATGATGCGGTTCAAACATGCAAAAACAGAATCAAGATTTCAAAAATTTTCCAAGTATGAAAACAAGATTGAGAATTAGGTTAAACCAAAACATATCAAATTTCTGAAAACGAAGATGAACAGTTATATGAGTGCATGAAGAACACGAAGAACACCAAGAACAGAGATTTGAAAAATGTTAACCGAAATGAACAAATAACATGTTAAAATGATCACATTGAGCAGTAGATTAACAATATAACAATAAAAACATCTACTTTACTCAGAATCACCCAGAAAAAGTAAAAATCAAAAAGTGGGTTTCGAACTTAGAAAGTTTTGAAATTCAAAATCGGTGTTCAAGATGTTGATTGATCATAAAACAAAGTACATAATCAAACCTATAATCATAATCCGAACATAACCTAACATATTATCTTCAAAAATAATCAAGAAATGAAGCATATATGAGCAAAAAGTAGGTTAGGTTGTTAGAAGCTTCACTTTGTTCAACAATGGGCGATTATGAACGATAGAACATGTAATGATTTGCGAGAAGATTAAAGAGTTTAGGTTTAAGAAATCATACCATGTCTTCAATGGGTTTTGGGTGCCATTGAAGAAGAAAGACTTAGAAACTTATGATGTTTTTGAAGGTTAGAGAGAGAAAGTGAGTTGGTAGAGAAACTGACAATGGTACGGTGCCAGAGAGAAGACAGTTTGAAAAGTTTGAAAAGGTGAGTTGTGTCTTCTATTTATAGGAAAGGATTAGGGTTTGGCAGATGAAAGGACACATTAGCTTCACCAACTCAGTGAATCATTGCAAATTAGCACCCTTTCAGCTTCACACATCAACTAATGACAGTGACATGAAGGCCATTTAATGCTAATGTTCCCTTTGCATTGAATGCTCTTAAAATTTAAATTTTCGTGGGAAAACATTTGCAAATAAACCCTTAAAGAAAAAGATAAGGACTGAAAAATAAATAAAAAGAAGTTGAACAATTTTTTTTTTTTTTTAACAAAAGCAAAAGTTAGAAATTACTCCAAGTTGAAACGCGGTTGAGGTCCAAGCGGTTGAGGCTGCCGGCATGCGGTTTAAGTGAAGCGGTTGGGCTGCGGTGCGGTTGGACATCCTTGCGGATTTGATGCACGCGGTTTCAACATGGCCTTGAAACTATACTCAACACCCAAGTTAGCTTAAAAGAATGGAATTTATTTAAGTTCAAGCATACCCATTTCTCCTAGAGGAAAGAAAACCTCTTGGAGTCAAGAGCCTTTGTGAGGATATCGGCAATCGATTGTCTGTTCCCCACGTACTCCTAAATGGATATTCCTCTTACTCCACATGGTCTTTGAGGAAATGATACTTGATATCAATATGCTTGGTCTTGGAATGCATGACGGGGTTGTTGGGGCGAAATAGTTGAAGTGTTGTCACACATGATGGGGCAATTCCCTTCGTGGATTCCATAGTCTACCTGCTTTGCTTCATCGAAGGATTTGACGGCAACAAGCTACCGACTGACAATATACTTTCGGCCTACGTGGTTGACACGAGCGAAGCTTGCTTCTTGCGGCCCAAGCAACTAGTCTATTCCCAGAGGAAATGACAAGTACCACTAGTGCTTTCTGTCAATAGTACAGGCTGCATAATCTGCATCTGAATAACCTACAAGATCGAAGTTCGAATCTTTGGAATACCAAAGTCAAGGTTAGTGGTTCCGAGATAAATAGCGGATTATACGGCTTAGTGCAATAAGATGTGCTTCTCTAGGATGCGCTTGATGGCGAGCACATACACAGGACACTAAACATAATATACGGCCTACTAGCAGTTAAGTAAAGTAATGAGCCGATCATACCTCGATATAAAGTTTGATCAACTTTCTTACCTTTGAGATCCTTATCTAGCTTATTGCCGGTGGCCATAGGAGTATCATATGCTTTAGCATTTTCTAATCCAAACTTCTTTATTAACTCCTTGGTGTACTTGGCTTGGGTGATGAAGATACCTTCTTCGCATTGCTTGATTTGAAGCCCGAGGAAGAATGTTAATTCTCCCATCATGCTTTCATCTCAAACTTGCTTTTCATTAGCTTTTCGAAACGCTTACAAAGCAACTCATTAGTAGAACCAAAAAATAATATCATCGACATAAATTTGAACAAGTAAAGTATGCTCATTATATTTGGCAATAAAGAGAGTTGTATCAATTTTACCACGTTTAAATCCTTTTTCTAGTAAAAATTTAGAAAAGAGTCTCATACCATGCCCTTGGAGCTTGCTTAAGTCCATACAAAGCTTTTGGAGTTTGTAGACATGATTGGGAAATTTGGAGTCTTCAAATCCGGGTGGTTGGGCAACATACACGGTCTCTTGCGGTTCGCCGTTGAGGAATGCACTCTTTACGTCCATTTGATATAACTTGAAAGCGGCAGAAGAGGCGTAGGCTAAGAAAGATTACGATAGCTTCCAATCTTGCAAGCTGGAGCAAAGGTTTCATCATAATCAATTCCTTCTTCTTGCCTATATCCTTGTGCAACCAACCTTGCTTTATTTCTAGTGATGCTTCCATTCTCGTCCATCTTATTCCTAAATACCCACTTAGTTCCTATCACTCCTTGATCCTGAGGTCTAGGCACGAAAGTCCAGACCTTGCATCTTTCAAAGCTGGTTGAGTTCTTCTTGCATAGCAACAACCCATTGGAATCTTGGAGTGCTTCATCAATCTTCTTGGGTTCAACTTGAGATAAAAGAAGTATGCTCGTCATAATTTGATCTCCTTGTTTGAACACTTGGAAAACAGATCACCAATCACATTAGTGAGGGTGACTGCGACTTCACGAACCTCAGGGGTAAGTCTGGTTGGGTGAGGTTTCTTGAAGATCTTCAATTGGAACGTCGTTAGATCCTTCGGCGAAGTCATGGAATGTAAGTTGACGAAGAGGTTCTATAAATTTGGATAGGGTAATTCTCAACTTCTTCTTCCCTTGGAGTTGCATGCGGGTAGGAACCGGGTGCGGTTTGAAATGCGGTTTGAGGAATTTCGGTTGAGGGTCTTTGGATTTTGCGGTTGAGGTTCGGGTGCGGTTTGAGATGGTTCACTGGTTCATTATGCTCAACAAAATCATCGGCAACATTTGGAGCCAAATGTGGCTCAAGGAGAGAATGCTCATCAAAAGTAACATGGACGAGACTCAACTATTTTTAAACTAGTTTTATTGAAAACACGAAAAGCTTTTGAATGTTTAGCATACCCAACAAAAATACCTTTGTCGGCCTTGGCTCGAATTTACCTCTATTTTCTCTTCCGTTGTAGAGGACAAAGCATTTGCGGCCAAAGATCTTGAAGAATGCAATGTTGGGGGTTCTTCCTCGCCAAAGCTTCATAGGGAGTCTTATTATAGGTTTTGTTGATGAGGAGCGGTTACGAGTGAAGCATGCTTTGTATTGATTGCTTCGGCCCAAAAATGCGAGGTAGCTTCGCTTCGAGATATCATTGTCTTTCCGGCCTCAATCAACGTCCTATTCTTCCTTTCCACAACCCCATTTTGTTGTGGAACACCGGTACAATGGAAAAATTGTGATCAATCCGTGGTCATCACAATCTTGAGCAACACCGTTGTTCTTAAATTGTTCCATTATACGATCGAACACTAACGATGTCGTCTTCCTTTTGAGTTTGGAGCCGTCTAAAAAGTGCGGTGAGAATCTCATGCGATCATCTTTGGAAATCATCATCTCAACCCACGTATATCTTGAGTAATCATCCACCACCACTAAGGTATATCTATTTCCTCCAATCTTTGGCGGTGGTTACGGGTCCAAACAAATCAATGTGAAGCGGTTGTAAGCATCTTGAAGTTGAAGGAGCGGTCTTCTTTGGTGAAAGGCGACGCGGTTGCTTACCAAGTGGCATGCCTTGCATTTCTGGATGGTGGTCGGCCACTTTAGGTAAACCACGAACGAGGTTTTCCTACCAATCTTTGCAAGATACTTGAAGTTCAAGTGGCTCAACCTCTTGTGCCATAGCCAACTATTTTTCGCTCACATTCTTAGCTACAAAACGAGAGATTAGTAATACTACATGCGGAATTTAGATCAATAATGTAAATATTACTCTTACGAATCCTGTGAGTAGGGTGACGCCGGAAATGCTATCTTTGATAAAGCAATTTGATGACGTGAAGTTGCAAAGCATTCCTTTGTCGCAAAATTGAGAAATTGAAAGGAGGTTGTGCTTGAGTCCATCGACAAGAGAAACCTTCTCAATGGTTAGGTTTCCTCTCCTTATAACACCATATCGATGGTCTTGCCTTTGTTGTTGTCACCAAAGGTTACGGATGGACCACTTGCTTCAACGACATCTTCAAGTAATGATCTATCTCGGTCATATGTCTTGGCTGACCCTTTGTCAAGATACCATTCATTATCCTTGGAGTGACCGGCCATGAAGCGAGAGGACACGAAATGTAAACATTAAGAACGAGGTCCCCTTTTATTCCTTGGGTCCTGAAGTTAGCAACCCTTTACGACCCACACCTGCTTGTGAAGGAGGTTTACTCTTCTGGCATTGGATGTGAACCGCAAAAGGCATTCTGCTGACCTTGTGACCTAAACCATCACACACAGAACATTTATAATAGCTACAAGCTTCATGAGGTTTTACTAACTCCTTACTCTTCTTAGGAGTTGCATGCGGTTTTGGACAAGGAAGCGGTTTGGGAGGTGCGGTTCCATCTAACATTCCAGTGATACAAAGGGAACGAGGCTTTGGTTTGACCACGTATTTCACAGGAACGCTATTCCTGCTTTTGAAGGCGGGAGGAGCGGTCGAAGAAGAAGCGCGGTCGGACACAGGTTAACGAACCGCCTTTTCCACGAAGCGGTTGGAGCGGGGATTCTACCAATTCCATAAGCCATTTCCTCTTCGGGTGCTTCCACGAGAATTCTTAGGTTTTAACACGAGAATTCTTCCCATATTGCTTTCCTTTAGGGTAGACATAATTTACTTGTCTTGCTTTACCCTTACCCTTAGCATGCTTCTCCTTGGGAATTTCTTTAGTCGGTTAAGGAAATTCCTCATCCTTTTCACTAGAGGATGCACACTTCTCCTCTTCCTCGAGATCCAAACCCTAGACCATCCTTAGTTCCGGGAGGAACTTGGAAGTCCAAGATTTTATCCTTGGTGGATTGAGACTTGAGCCACGAATCAATAATCTTTTTGGCGATCGTCGATTTGGGTTACCAAGTCATCATTCCTAAGTTGAAGTGCGGCAACCTTAGTTTCAAGGATGCGATTTTGATCGACAAGAGGAGTCATACATTTGATTTGGTCCTTAAGATTAGAAATTTCGAGACCTCATCACGGTTTTCTCCGTCTTGTACTGATTAAGTTCATCATGAGCTAAGCTTAAGGCTTTCTTAAGATTTGAGAATTGATGGATCACCATTTCGGCTTCCTTGAACATCTTTTCATGTTCCATGGGAGAAACCTCTTCCACCACCTTTTTCAAAATTTTCTTTGGAATAGATTTTGAAGGTGGAGCGGTTTTAGATGAGAAAATGGGACGTGAATACGAACAATTTCCTATCTTAACGCTAGGAGTAAGTTTAATATCATCATCCAATTTATAATTTGGAAGTTTTTGCAAAAACCTCCTTTTCCTCCATATCATGCAACTCAAATGATTCGAATGCGAGTCATCGGGAAGCGTCTGCAACTAAGCGAGAGGTTAACCTCTTCGGTTTCACCGTCACTTCCATCCTCGAGAATCTGTTTCAATCCAAGTTGCTAATTCCTTGGAATTCTCTTCCTCCTCGGCAACCATTCCCTTACGATGAGAAAATTTCGAAGGAAAATTTTTCTTTTTCATATATTCATATTTAGGGTTTGTGGACACTCGGATGCAAAGTGGCCGGGTTTCCTACGGTTGTAGCATACCAAGTCACTCTTCTTCTTTGTATCTATGACCCTAGAAAATGTTGCGGGAGGTTTGCCTTTTGAAAATGATTTTTGTGAAAGGTTTTGAGGATTTTCTAAATTTTTGGAATCTTTTCACAAACATGGCAAAATCATCATCATCCATCTCGATGAGTGATGAGGTTGATATGGAAGGATCGGTGGTTTGATTGGATGTGGATGGTTTCTCTTCATGTTCCACTACGAGACATAGAAAGCGATTTGGTTTTCCCTTCTATCCCTTCAATATGATTTAATTTAAGTTCATAGACTCTAAGATTAGCATACAAGTTACTTAATGACCAAGTACCCAATACTTTGGAGTCTTCTAGAGAGGTAGCCTTATTTACCCATCTAGAACCTAAAGCGAGATAGGAAAGTCATATTGATTTCCTTATCGGTTAAAGTTTTACCAAGAGATCTACAAGCATTAACTACCTCGACATAGCGATCGTAGGTTTGACGCAAGGTTTCGTTGGGTTTTACGTTGAAGTTGTTGTAGGATCTTTCAACAGGTGTATAATTTGTTTTCCTTGCACTCTTCATCACCTTCGAGGTAGCTCTCTATGGCATCCCACATACGCTTTGCGGTTTTGAGGTACATCACTTTACGTAGAGTTGATACGGGGAGGGTTCAGAAATGATGAACCTCGCCTTCTTTGTCCAAGGCAACTATTCTCTTCTCTTCATCCGACCACTCATCTTTTGGCTTTTTGACCTCTGGAGTTTCGGCATTGGTGGTTGCATCGGTGTTAGCCTTCATTGGAATTAGAGGGCCATTGATCACGCACTCCACGGACATTTCATCTATGGTTTTCAAATGAATAAGCATTCGGCACTTCCGGATGTCAAAGTGGTCTTCGTCCAACATTGGAATGTGTGAATAGTTAACGGTAGTCATTGTCTTTGAGGTTGCCATATCGAATCGGCACACAAGGTTGTTAAGCTTGAAAAATAGTGGTTTTAAAATGTGTTTGCTTTGATACCACTTGTTGGTCCCAAAGGTGGCAACAAGGGTGAAAATACGACTAGAGGGGGTGAATAATTTGTTTAAAATTTTTCGCCCTCTTTTAAAGACTGAACCTCTTGCTTACAAAATCCTCTTGCAGTTGATAATAGATTGCAAGTGATAGTGTAAAATGCACAGCGGAATAATAGAGTGTAAAGCGGTTTTGAGAGGCGGTTTGTAAAATGCGGTTTTGGTGGTGCGGTTTTGGAAAAGTGCAGTTTTACAAACACGTGTGATTTTGACTTTGTTAACTCCAAAAACTATTTCACAATAATGGATAACTAAATCAAGATCAAACAGAGACAAAGATAAATTATTAGCAAGCACAAGAAATATAAATGCAGAAGGTAAGAACACGCTATTTGGAGTGGTTCAATCGATAAACGATCTACGTCCACTACCAAGATGGTTAGTCTTGGATTTCTAAGAGAGATTTTATATTAAGTATTTGAGAGATTACAAAGTACAATAAAATCTTTTCTATGAAGAACAAATCCAAAACTATAACCAGTGTATCTCAAGTGTTTAATCTATGTGATTAGAACAAATGAGGTGTGTGTGTGAGAACAAGATCAAGGCTCTTTAGATCTGTGAGACGTAGAGCACAATGATTCTTGAATGTGTTAAGGCTTGATTTCTGGGCTAGGAATATTTCTTGAAGTAAGAAGATGAAGATTCAAAGGGTTGAATAATTTCTGGGCAGAGCTTCAGCTTCTATGAACACAGTACTTTCAAATTCTCAAGCAATCTTCAAATGGTGAAGATTGGGGGTATTTATACCCGAAGCATCAAGAAACTAGCCGTTGGATACTGGTGTTGAAGGACAGTACTTGATGCAATCCTATTGGTCCACAGCAACCACTTTTGTCCTTTGGTACAAGCTGCTTTGAGATAAAGGCTGATCGGGCTCATTTGCAAGCAATGAGGTTAGGACACCTGTCACCTTTTCAAGATCCTTGCAGATCTTTTCGACATTGAATCTCGTGACAAGATATGGTGGTTGACTTTTGATATTCTTGGCGACGTGGATTCCAACGGATAAAAAGTGGTTCACTTCAAGTAGCCAATCATTGGATGCAGTTGGTGAGACGCGGTTAGGAATGTGCGGTTTGCTACACCAGGGGGTTGCAAGGATGCGGTTGTAGGTGAACTGCAATGATGCGGTTCAACAAGCGGTTTGCACTGAGGTAGTTCATTGAGAAGATTCAAGGAATCATACATGCGGTTTGCATGTGCGGTTCTAAGGGGCGGTTTTGAATACTGCTGGGGCTATGACCTTACATCCAATGAGTCTTGTGCCATACTTCAAGCCTAAGATTAACCTATTCTATAAAATGGACTTAGCTAAAAAATTGAAGTCTAAGCTTCATTACATAGGGTCCTAAAGTTCTTAAAATAGACAGGAGGTTATGGTATCAATCAAATCTAATACAAAATAGGAGGGTTAAAACATGCATACCCAACAAAGTATCAGATTAGATTGAGTCTGATAGTTCAACTATAAGAGGCAGACTACTCTTGTTTGATGGAGCACATAGATAAATGCGCTTAGAAATTATTTTAATAATATATTATTCTCTTAGGACATTATGCTTAGGTTGGAGAACCCAAGGGTAACTAGCCCATAGATAAATGTAGTTAGAAATTCTCCGTCTTATTTATTTATATATTTTTATTTTATTTTATTTTATTGTACAAAATTTGTTGGTTATGCTCACTCATAACCTTCTAAACTTGTGTAGATTTGATAGATACCATTCTATGTTTTTATTTAGTGGACTTTAGAATCACATGTAAAAAGTATTATACTTAAATTTTTTAGCTAAGCTCATTTGATAGAATAATTACTAGTTAGGCTTGAAAAAAAGCTTTGCTTAGTCTTAGGCGCCTGGGATGAGATTGAAGTGCAAGAATCACCAGAATCCCAAAGCGCCTCTGTAAGTACCCAAATCCGGATCGTCAAAATCCGTCAGAAAGTTAACCGAAATCCGTTAACTGGCCCGCTACAGGTTAACCGGAACTCGTAAAACTCCCCGTTGCCATGCCAACGAGATGTCCTGGGACTGTCCCGTGCATCCCGACGTCGAAGCGTACTTGACACGTGTCATCACGCGTAAAAGTACGGCTTTCCCTGAAAAACGCACTTTTCGGCACTTTTCGGGGGCATTTCGGACATTTTCCGGACTGTTATTTTAAAACACGGACAAAACCGGGACCGGGGAACGAACTCCCATGCAAAGGGTGAGTCACAGGGCACGTGGCAGCCATGCCACAGCCCACCCATCACCCTTCAATCACAAATCAAGCTGAAAAGACCAAAATACCCCTGGATTTCAGTCAAAGTCCGGCCGGACTCCCTGTGCACATTTTCTGAAATTGCCAGCAAGCCCCTCAGAATTCCAAAATACCCCAAAACCCAGAAAAACAGTCTAAGTCTGTCCGGACTCTTACTGCAATTTTCACCTATAAATAGAAGTTGCTGTCAAAGGCAAAGAAAGGAACATTTTTCACCCAAAAATCACCTCACTCACGGCCCTAAGCAGTTTCACCCCCTTCTGAGCTCCCGTTTTGCCTCGATTCGTGTGAAACTTTCGTATTTCGATCAAATACGCCCCTCATCACTTCGAAACACCCTTTCGAACTAATTTTCGTGTCCCGTACACACCTTTCGAGCCAAAGGATTCGACCCTAGCCATGGGTATAACTCCCTCTCTCTGATCTCTCGTTTCGTCTCGGTTTACGCGCCAGTCGCTACAACCGTTTCGAACAACGTTACTGAAATGTAGACGCCTCCGTCTAACGGGGTCCGATACGTTTTAGCCCCTCGATCCTCTTCTCTTCCCGTAAGAGAAGTAATCACGGGTTAAAACGGCGTTCCGACCCCGTTCCGTTTACTTTTTCTGTCATTTACCATTCCGGATCGATCGATCCGTCGATCGTCATTTACTTTATGTCATTTACAAATCCGAGCCGTTTGGCCTCGTCGATCGTCATTTACAAATCCGAGCCGTTTGGCCTCGTCGATCGTCATTTACAAATCTGAGCCGTTTGGCCTCGTCAATCGTCATTTACGATTCCGGATCGTTTGATTCCGTTGATACTGCTTTAAATACTGTCATTTACAAATCCGACCCGTTTGGATCGTGATAGTATTTACTTTTCAAAGTCCGAGTCGCAACCCGATTCGTTGATCGCATATCATTTAATACGCATTTTTCCCGCAAAAATCGTTAACAATGTAATGCCCGGTTCAAAACCGGAGTTCGTCCGTCGAACTCTCTTTCAAAACGCGCGAAATGACGTTTGACATTCAAATGCTCATCTTTCAAACTAAGAGCCGCCATTTGACACTTAAAATCATTTAATACGCATTTTTCTCGCAAAAATCGTTAACAATGACTTGCCCGGTTAAAAAAAATCGGAGTTCGACCTTCGAACTCCTTTTCAAAACTCAAAACTGACGTTTGGCCTCCAAACGCTCGTTTCCAACTCAAAACCGACGTTTGTCATTCAAACGCTCGCCTTTTCAAACAAAGTCACCTAATCAACGTTTGACATTCAAACCAAGATTAAGCTTGTCATTCAAGCCCCCATTTCAAAACACACACACACACACGCACACGTTTTCGAGAAAGGTAGAAAGACTCGTCATGCGAGGCGTTTCGGGTGATCTCGTAATACGCTTCCCGAAACGTAACGTGACCTCCGAACCTAACAATCTCTGGTACTAAATAGCTTTTTACTCGTTTTTGCTACCAATAAAAATGATCCCATGTTTTCAAAGATTTTTCCTAAGTTTTTGCTACCAATAAAAACGACACCATTTTCAATAGCCGTTTCTCAACGTTTGGGCTCAAAATACAAAAAACCGCGTGGCGACTCCTCATTTTTCCTTCCCATGAAGCGAGGTCTCAGACACCAACCCCCCGCGAAAGACAACCGCTCTCGCTCCGCGCGAGAATCGGGTAGTTTCAGTTGGCGACTCCGCTGGGGACAGTGATACTTTTTTCAAAACTACCGATGTTTTCAAAAAAAGCCTTCCGTGGGTCAAACTTTCGTTTACCCTTCCTCGTTTTCGTGTGTGTGTGTCCTTTAAAAACCTCGAACGGTTCTCTCTTTCAAAAGGCATTACATTGTCAACTTTTCAAAATCATACCATGTTTGTGCATCCCCGTTCATGTTTGATTTTCATTGCTGTCTTTTGAATTGTGCATCATAAATTCTTTAAGACACATTCTGAAAAATCTCTGTTTTACTCAGAAAAAGAATTTTAGTGACCGCACACTACGCGCACTTGCTGCCTCGGAACACCGCACTCCACGTGCACTTGCTGCCTCGGTACACTGCACACTACAACCCCTAACCCGGGATGGCCTTATCAGTTGCACCCCGATTGGCTTGCCAGATGCCTTTCGGGGGCGCACGGGGTCGTCCCAAACATCCCATCCTAGCCCGTGTAAGCCATGTACTCTTTGTGTCACACTTTTTCCAAGACCCCGGTTGGTTTTTGGCTTAGCTCGTGTCATAAAGCCTAAGTGTATGTTTTTTTACGCCGGTCCCCGCCCCGAGTCAATCTCGAGAGGTTGAGACCAAAGGTCGTTCCCGACCCGAAGTCTTGAGCTTTTCAGCCTTGACTTTGACGCGGAGCTCTGCCGAAAAATATACTCGAAGGTTCAATGTGACGCCGTGTCACCAAACCTCGTCGTATGTACCGTGCCAGCCACAACTTGGCCAACGCTAAAAGCTAAGGTCTCTCGCACAAGCGAGTCAGGAGAGGTCATGCCAAAATTTTGGCACGATCCCCGCCTTAACTTAAGGACGTTGACCTCGACTGTGGCCCGCACGCCACACACGTTGAAAGTTTGCGTGATCAGCTAGCCTTAAGTTCACTTTTTTCTTTTGTCGGTGGAACTCGCTTGCCTTATAGGACCTCGCTCGGGATAGTCTGTCCCGAGAAAGATGATCTACAATGGAAACGAGGGGCTTATAAGCGTAGTGACGAGATCCACTGATTAGAGCTCTAGGATTAGTTGCGAAAAAGAAGACTCGCTCTTTTCCAACCGATTAGGACTCTGAGAAAATGCGCTTTATGTAAACATTAATCGGTAACTGCACATTGCACAAGCCCGAAACCTTGAGCCAAATACCCTGTTCCGAAGCCTAAACCCTTCCTTTCGTTCCCTGCAGCGAGCAGAAAGTGGTTCAGATTTCCAGGTCAGCGCCTTGCCAGGATCACCGCATGCTACGGCGGCGTCGACAGGTTCTTCGGTTCCCTCGGTTCCCTCGACGGAATTTCGACATGTCTAGCTCACCGAGAAATCGTGACGGGGACGGACCCCCGCCACCGGTAACAGATATGACTTTGTAAGAAGCCATCCGGGCTTGTGAGGTGCACAAGAGGCAGAAAGAAGATTAGCAGAATTTCGTGGTACGGCTTCTGAATGAGCGAGGTATAGCAGCTATCCCCCAGTCAGACAATACTTTTGTCCTGGTCGAGGATGACGATTCCCCAAAACCAGTTCACCAAACCTTCAATCAGGTTCCTCCCCCACCAACATACAGGATGCCTTCGAATCAAGGAAAGCAGTGACCTAGGCTCCATGTTGCCACCTCTCGGGGCAACCCTGTCATTTTTGGCTAGCCCGGTGCTACTCCTATCACTCAATACCACCGGCGCACCGGCATTGGACCATCTCGAGCGAGATGCCAATATTCCTCAATACCCTCCCAGGGTTCATCCCTTTGCCTATACACGAATCCCTAAACACCGGGGACAAACCCCGTCTGATTCGAAAAGGCCCACATATAGCCACATATATCAAGCCGTCCACCTCCAATCACTACCGCTCAAGTGGTAGCACCCGGCGCCGAGCCTCAAAGTCCACCACTGCACCCAACCTTAGCACTGGATGGTCGAGCGGATGAAAGACACAGAAAGCCACCATGAGCGGCTCAAAGCGGGAAATGCTCAAATCTACGATCCGGGAATGGTCAAGCCTCTCCCTGCCAAGTTCGTAATGCGGAGATGGACCGATTCGATGGAATCGAATGTCCTCAAACGCATGTCGACACCTACGTTCTCGGCATGAGAGAAAAAGGAGCAACCCTCCAGCAAATGGCCGACCACTTCCAACATACGCTTAAGAGTTCAGCGTTACGATGGTTTCTAAGGGTCAAGCCTGCGGATCGCCACACACAGGATCGGATCGGTAACATCTTCTGGAACAGTACCGATCAAATTTAGAGTGGGAAACAAGTCGTGAGGACTTAATCACAGCGAAGCGTAAAGCGGACGAAAGCGTCGGAGAATTCTACAAAAGGTGGAGCCCGGAAACTCTCCGAGATCATGGAGCCACTCTCGAGGATGAACAGATGCGGATCTTCAAGTCCCGCTTAAGACCGTCCATCGAACTCTCATCGATCACCATTTCTTCCCGGATCTCCGGGCCATGGTCAATGCTTAGGTTCACGATTCGAGAAGGATCTCAAAAAGAAGTTGGCTACTTGCACGGCCATACGTATATACGCTCAGCGGTTGCATTCAATCCCGCACGCGGCCCCGGCAAAGGGAAAGATACGTCATCAACTACATCCATCGTGGACAACAGTCGGGCAACGAAACCCGGTCCCGCAGCAATTGTACTCGAAGCGGCTGTAGTACACTTCGACAAGTTTGACATGCCACTGAGCAAGATGCTGGAAGGGTTAATTAAGGAAGGTCTCCTTAAACCCGTTGCAAATTACAAACCCAAGAATCCCGTAGCCGATGCGGACAAGAACAAGTACTGCGCCTTCCATCAGTATCACGTCAATACCACAGACAACTGTTTGGGGTTACGATATGAGATCCAGAACTTGATAGAGGAAGGAAAATTGGAGCGTCCCCGTGGGCCCAATACAGTCGGAAACCTTTTCCCGAACAATAACAGTGTGAATTCCATTGAGTGCTTGCCCAAGAAGATTGCCGCAGAACCAGTTTCTCCGCCTCTTCCAGCTGGGTCCTCCTCTAATGTCCACATCAGCTATGATGTTTGTGACTGCTCCGCCTGCCTGGAGTACGAGTCCCGAGAAACAATCCGGAGCAATCCTCCGAGAAAACAGAAGAAGAAGTCCTCTCAACAAAGAATCGAGAGAAGATACGAAGCTTGGAGACACCAGTGTGGGGACACTCGGAGAGCCTTCCGGGAGGTTCGACTACTACGTACTCTACTCCGGCCGGTCCTCCTTGCCTCCGGAGCCATGCGGCTTTAGAGCAGACAAGGGTGGAAAAGCCGAAAAGTCCCATTGAAACCAGAATTCGGACCCAGTGGCTCAGGAATACCTCGGACCTTGGTAACCTTGCCGCGATCGAAGCATAACCCCGCGGGATCAGACGAAGGGTTCAATTTGTCCAGCTTCCAAGCTCGGACCGGTAAAGGAAGATCAAAGTCAGCTTGGCACTCGCACTTGATCAACGTGCTAACCAAGGGCGGCAACCGTCACAAACAGCCTCAACGCAATCCCGAGGCTCCAGCAAAAACTTTACCTCGCATGAGGAAGACAGGAAACGGATGGCTTGATGACTCTCCTTCTCCGGATAGAGACGAGATCTACGATTCCCGACTGTATGGCAGCATGATCACATTCTGTGATGAAGACCTGCCGAGAGATGCCTCGGGGCACAACGAAGCTCTGTACATCACTCTCAAGCTCAACAACATATCAATCCCCGGAGTATTAGTAGATAACGGGTCAGCCGTTAATGTTCTCCCTCTCAGCATGATGCGAGCCCTCCGCATCAACGAAAGCCATCTGATTCCGTCAGCTCGGACTATCAAGGCCTACGACAGCACGTCTCGTCCCATCCTGGGGATGGTGACTCTGGAACTCTGGTTCGAAACCCAAATGGTGCCAGCAAAATTCCACGTGATGGACATTCCATCTAAATTCACAGCTCTCTTGGGACGCCCTTGGCTACATCACATGAAAGACATAGCCTCCACTCTCCATCAGTGCGTTAAGTTCATTAACCGGCAGGGAGATCTTGAAGTCATCCGAGGAGACAGTTTCCTCATAGGGAACGAAGCCGAGACAATAGCCAAGCGTGTCCGCACTCGTGCGCAGGGCTACCTCCTTCAACCGACCGACTGGGGACTATCGGGCAAATCTCATCGGAATCCTCGTAGTCGGAGATGCTAACTATGTAAACGTACTCGGCAGTGCGGACCACCGGCGTCCCGATACATCAAGTTCAACTGTCGTTTCCAACATTTGGAGGCAGATTGGAAAGAAACGCTGAACATCGCCATGATGTGGGCACATAAACCCCCAGTCTCCAATCAGAGATTTGTCAGCATTCTTCAAACCCACTCTCTGGCCCTGCTAGACGAAGTGATAAAGGTCGACAAGCACCGTCATACTCATCTCGAATGTATGACAGTTGTATGGGATGTCATACGAGAGGGATTCCCCGCTAATCCTTTCCTCTCAAGCATGGGGTACGAGATTTTCCTAGCCGCTCCAGCAACGCACCCGGACGCAATACGTCCCTACGTTTGGGTTGAACCGTCAGACGATGACGAATCAGGACTCTCCGGAGTCGAGGACGCGGCAGACCCGCAAGAGGATCCCTACATTCACATGCTCAGTTTCGAGGACGGCACCCCTTCCGATCAGGTCACCTACGACCAAGGCTCCAATACCATGGAGATTGTCAAGCGCAACGTCCAGTACAAACGGCTATCCGACAATTGGAAGAAACTGGTTGACACGACAAAGAATCCCTCTGATCAAGTGAATGACTTCGTCTGGACACTAGCCAGACGGCGCGCACCTACGAAGACCAAGCTCGAAAGACCTACAGGGACCAAGCCCTTAAAGTGTCACAGGCAGCTTCAGACAGAAAGCTAGAGGCCACTTTAGACCAGTTCGACCTCAGGGGTTTTGCTCACGGCAACTTCCTCGACTACCGTCTGTTCTCATCCAACCCCGTCCGCCAAACGAGGGTGGTAAACGGTCCCGATGACCTAGGAGATGGAACGGCACCGCAGAACAGATCCCAGTGCTTACCTCCCCGAGGAAAGCAAGTTCTCCATGAAAGCGACGACGAAGACGATGAAACTATTCTCTTCCAAGCCGGGCATGAGGTCAACAAAACCGGACTCCCAAGGGTCCTGGGAGGATGGGAACGGATCATTTCCGCACTCAAATTGAAAGGCCAACTTAGAGGGGAAGGTGTATTTAAAAACAAGAGGAAGATGGAAATTCGACTCGAGCAACTACTCAGGGAAATTCCACAGACTGCGGCATTCGTTTACAGAAACGATCAACTAGGACAGCAACCAGTCACATGGGCAGATGTTCGAGAAGCCGTGTACTCACCTTCTGACATACCCGCCACTCAGATAAAACAAAGGAGAAAACTCTCCCCGATGGAGGTTTACCTAGACTGCCGCACGCAGTTCAAAGAAGCACGGGCTATTCTCACATGGGAAGAAACGTAGGCACTAACTCTCGACGCAGGCTCCGCTGCAAGAAAGTTGATCTGGGCCAAGAGCGGAGGAAAACTAGCAAACCATGAGTATCGCCAAACCCAACTCCAGAATGCCCTGAGTATGCTCAGCAAGAAGGAAAGGAACGCGATATACCGTGAAGAGATCAAGGAGACCGTTCGCTTGAGCCAAGAACTCTCCAACCTCCCCCGGAGGGTCAGCAACGCACGCTTCGATTCGGGCGACCACCGTTGTGCACCGACGTTCAAACAATGCGGCAATCCGTAAACTACCTCCCCTTGCAGAGGCACCCAAGCCGCATCCCGGGACGAGAATCCGTCAAGCCGCCCGAAGCTCCCGAAAATACATATACAATCATTTAGTTGAGGGAAGACATATGGCCCTATGCTACGAGGAATCCTCCTCTAACTTTCTACGGCTCAACTCGGAGCGGCCTCGTTCGTAAGGGACCAAACCCGATGTCGGCGTTCTAACCCGATCGTGTCAAATCCATGCATTACCACCTAAGGCCACCAAAAGCCGACGGAGCGGAACCGCAATCCGGCCGGCCCGAAGACGCAAGTTCCATGAAAGAGGACCCGATCCTCACTCGGCTCAAGCGAGACTCGGGCGAACATTTCCCTTTGGTCTCTGCTCACTTCTTCATATCCTCACACGCTCGAAGCTAGAGGAAAGCTGGCCCGTACCATGGTCCCAGTGGGCGCAACCCGAGATGAAGTCATTCGGATGATCGGCAACATCCACTACGGCAACATTATCCCCTTCACATTTGGACCTTCCAAAATTCGGGCCGATCACAATGAGCCACTCTACATCATGATCCACTCGGACGAGCGTCGCCTTCCCGTGTGTTGGTAGACGGAGGTTCCGGAATGAATGTCTTGCCCGCCAAGATGATGGACTCGTGACATCAAGCCTACAGATCTGAAGCCTTCGGTCCATGCGTCAAGGCCTATGACTCTACTTCCCGTATAGTTCTCGGAGTTGCTACTCTCAATATCTGGTTCGGCAAGCGGATGATCCCCACCGAATTCCAAGTGTTGGACATTCCAATCACTTTCACAGCCATCCTGGGGCGTCCCTGGCTGCACCAAATCAACGGCGTGGCATCCACCCTTCTTCGGTGCCTCAAGTTCATGCAAGGCAACGAGCTAACTACGATCACGATGCAGCTGGCGTCACCACCGAGGGGACCAGCACCAACGACATTCCAGTGTTAGAAATCAAGCATAGTGACGACATGCCATTAACTGGATTCACTCTGGAGACCTCCAAAATCCAAATATGCAACGTGGACCTTCCACTGTCTCACGATCAGATTCCTCCCGCCATAAAGATGATGAAACTCATGAACTTCATCCCGGGACTGGGGCTCGGCAAAAGGCTACAGGGCCAACACCAAGTCATTGAAGTCAAGGACCACACCACGGTCCAGGGGCTTGGCTACGTGCCAACACCAGCTGACATAAAGGAAGACAAAAGGCTTGCCCGCACCAAGGCAGCAGCCCGCAAAAGGGGAACCTCTGACGGCACACCCAACCTCCGACCTTACAGTTTCGACCTCGCTCATTACTTCACCAAGGGAACCAACACATGAAAACCATCCGAGGAGACATTTTCCTCATAGGGAACGAAGCCGAGACAATAGCCAAGCGTGTCCGCACTCAGGCACCGGGGCTACCTCCTTCAAACCGACCAGGGGACTATCGGGGCAAATCTCATCAGAATCCCTCAGAGTCCGGAGATGCTAACTATGTAAACGTACTCGAGCAAAGTGCACTCGGGCAGTCCGATACATCAAGTTCAACTGTCGTTTCCAATATTTGGAGGCAGATTGGAAAGAAACGCTGAACATTGCCATGATGTGGGCACATAAAACCCCAGTCTCCAATCAGAGATTTGTCAGCATTCTTCAAACCCACTCTCTGGCCCTGCCAGACGAAGTGATAAAGGTCGACAAGCACCGTCATACTCATCTCGAATGTATGACAGTTGTATGGGATGTCCTACGAGAGGGATTCCCCGCTAATCCTTTCCTCTCAAGCATGGGGTACGAGATTTTCCTAGCCGCTCCAGCAACGCACCCGGACGTAATACGTCCCTACGTTTGGGTTGAACCGTCAGACGATGACGAATCGGGACTCTCCGGAGTCGAGGACGCGGCAGACCCGCAAGAGGATCCCTACATTCACATGCTCAGTTTCGAGGACGGCACCCCTTCCGATCAGGTCACCTACGACCAAGGCTCCAATACCATGGAGATTGTCAAGCGCAACGTCCAGTACAAACGGCTATCCGACAATTGGAAGCAACTGGTTGACACGACAAAGAATCCCTCTAATCAAGTGAATGACGACGACTTCGTCAACATCATCTATTCCAGATATCCCGATGATACCAAGGATCCGGTCCTTATCGTCAGATTCTGCAACGCCAAAGTCACCCTCGACGACTGCCTGCTCATGGTAAACGAGGCCTTGGCCAAGCGAGCTCAGAGCTCATCAGTACTTCCGAGTACCAGCCCCAGTGGCAACCGGCCCGTGCCGTCAGTCAAGCTTATACCCTCAAGCGCCGCCAAGGCCAAGGGCAACAGCGAAGGAGACCAAGCTCCTCACCCTGCTACGAGCCAGATCAACCTCGGGAACACTTCCGGCAGCCACCCCGAAAACATCTGTGAAGGTCTTCCCCGCAGGACAGAGTCAGCTTCCGACATTGGAAATGACCACCTCAGCATTAACATGCTATAGTTCGATTCTGCTCCCAGTCGTCACGGCCCCGGATTCAGACATCCTGCCAGTAGATTGCTAGCTCTGATAGACTTGGCGATCGAGCGAGATCACGAGACTGTCAACATCGCAGAGTTCAATACCCCCGTGGGTTCAATCAAGCAAAATTGGGCAAACTTCTTGGTGATCGAGATCAAGGAAGGCCGCATGGAATGTCCCAGTCCGACTTCCTTCGTCAATGTAATCCAAGTGTTTCCGCCATTCGGCGATTTGAATGTGATCACGATTCTGGACACTAGCCAGACGGCGCGCACCTACGGAGACTGTTTAGCTCTCGCAAGGAAAGCCCTCATGGAACTAGCCGCTCAAGAAAGCCGTCTTTGGGACGAAGACCAAGCTCGAAAGACCTACAGGGACCAAGCCCTTAAAGTGTCACAGGCAGCTTCAGACAGAAAGCTAGAGGCCACTCTAGACCAGTTCGACCTCAGGGGTTTTGCTCACGGCAACTTCCTCGACTACCGTCTGTTCTCATCCAACCCCCTCCGCCAAACGAGGGTGGTCAACGGTCCCGATGACCTAGGAGATGGAACGGCACCGCAGAACAGATCCCAGCGCTAACCTCCCTGAGGAAAGCAAGTTCTCCATGAAAGCGATGACGAAGACGATGAAACTATTCTCTTCCAAGCCGGGCATGAGGTCAACAAAACCGGACTCCCAAGGGTCCTGGGAGGATGGGAACGGATCATTTCCGCACTCAAATTGAAAGGCCAACTTAGAGAGGAAGCTCTATTTAAAAACAAGAGGAAGATGGAAATTCGTCTCAAGCAACTACTCAGGGAAATTCCACAGACTGCGGCATTCGTTTACAGAAACGATCAACTGGGACAGCAACCAGTCACATGGGCAGATGTTCGGGAAGCCGTGTACTCACCTTCTGACATACCCGCCACTCAGATAAAACAAAGGAGAAAACTCTCCCCGATGGAGGTTTACCTAGACTGCCGCACGCAGTTCAAAGAAGCACTGGCTATTCTCACATGGGAAGAAACGCAGGCACTAACTCTCGACGCAGGCTCCGCTGCAAGAAAGTTGATCTGGGCCAAGAGCGGAGGAAAACTAGCAAACCATGAGTATCGCCAAACCCAACTCCAGAATGCCCTGAGTATGCTCAGCAAGAAGGAAAGGAACGCGATATACCGTGAAGAGATCAAGGAGACCGTTCGCTTGAGCCAAGAACTCTCCAACCTCCCCCGGAGGGTCAGCAACGCACAGTTCAGTTCAGGCGACCACTGTTGTGCACTGACGTTCGAACAGCTGCGGCAATCCGTAAACTACCTCCCCGCAGAGGCACCCAAGCCAGTATCCTAGGACAGAATCCGTCAAGCTGCCGAAGCTCCCGGAAATACATATACAATCAATGAGTTGAGGGAAGACATATGGCCCTATGCTACGAGGAATCCTCCTCTAACTCTGGCTCAACTCAGAGCGGCCTGTTCAGAAGGGACCAAACCTGATGTCAGCGTTCTAACCCGATCGGGTCAAATCCATGCATTACCACCTAAGGCCACCAAAAAGCCGACGGAGCCAGAACTGCAATCCGGCCAGCCCGAAGACGCAAGTTCCATGAAAGAGGACCCGATCCTCACTCAGCTCAAGCAGACTCAGGCGAACATTTCCCTTTGGTCTCTGCTCACCTCTTCATATCCTCACAAGCTCAAGCTAGAGGAAAGCCTGGCCCGTACCATGGTCCCCGTGGACGCAACCCCAGATGAAGTCATTCAGATGATCGGCAACATCCACTACGGCAACATTATCACCTTCACAGATTTGGACCTTCCAAAATTTGGGGCTGATCACAATGAGCCACTCTACATCACAGTCCAGCTGGACGAGCGTCGCCTTCCCCGTGTGTTGGTAGACGGAGGTTCCGGAATGAATGTCTTGCCCGCCAAGATGATGGACCTGCTTGACATCAAGCCTACAGATCTGAAGCCTTCAGTCCATACTGTCAAGGCCTATGACTCTACTTCCCGTACAGTTCTCGGAGTTGCTACTCTCAATATCTGGTTCGGCAAGCGGATGATCCCCACCGAATTCCAAGTGTTGGACATTCCAATCACTTTCACAGCCATCCTGGGGCATCCCTGGCTGCACTAAATCAACGGCGTGGCATCCACCCTTCATCAGTGCCTCAAGTTCATGCAAGGCAACGAGCTAACCACAGTCTACGGCGACAGCGTCACCACCGAGGGGACCAGCACCAACGACATTCCAGTGTTAGAAATCAAGCATAGTGACGACATGCCATTAACTGGATTCACTCTGGAGACCTCCAAAATCCAAATATGCAATGTGGACCTTCAACTGTCTCACGATCAGATTCCTCCCGCCATGAAGATGATGAAACTCGTGAACTTCATCCCGAGACTGGGGCTCGGCAAAAGGCTACAGGGCCAACACCAAGTCATTGAAGTCAAGGACCACACCACGGTCCAGGGGCTTGGCTACGTGCCAACACCAGCAGACATAAAGGAAGATAAAAGGCTTGTCCGCACCAAGGCAGCAGCCCGCAAAAGGGGAACCTCCGACGGCACACCCAACCTCCGACCTTACAGTTTCGACCTCGCTCATTACTTCACCAAGGGAACCAACAGCAGAACTGAGGGAACCGACAGCAGAACTGAGGGGACCGACAAGGGAACCGGCGCGTAACCGAGGGGACCGACAGCGGATCCGACAAACCGAGGGGACCGACAGTGGAACCGATGAAGATGAGAAAGAAGCAGTGGACACAAGACAGAGACTACGTAAAGAATGAAACAGCTAGCACGGGACCTCAAGCGTTTCGAGAGGACTCAAGGCTAATCCGATTAGGAGCGTTCCTCAACATCACAACTCCTCTACCTAGACCAACTACCACCACGATCCGGCCACGAGTACACATTCAAGGGAATCCCAGACTTGGAGGAGCAACTCAAGGTACTCTTCACGGGAAACAGATTGTTCGGATCGGCCGCCGAGGCCACATTCGAGACGGTAACTCCGGCGAAGGAACCAGAATTCATAGAAGACGCTCTCGGTGGACCCGGCACGAGTCTTTTGAAGAAGTCATGGAGGTGCCAAACCCGATTGACTCCGGGCTCCGACAACAAAGATGATCACCATGATTGGGACGGCGAAGCCAAGCCTCTCGATCCCCGAACCCTCATCAAGCATCCAGCAATGCCTTTGAAGAATTGGGTAACCTTCACCGGACGAGGGCAAGCCGCATGCACTGGAAGACAAGTGGGCCCACACCCACATCTCCCTAAACCCGGTCTCAAACCCTCTCGAGTCGGTCCTTGTCGAGTCCAGTCCTCTGAGTCATCCAATGGCCTTACGCCGGAAGACTATGATAATGTAGCCAACCATGTATTTTCGTTCTCGTTTAATAAAAAGTCTGACCTTTCGGAGTATCCTCTCATTGCCACTTTAACAACTGATAAGTTAACAAACAACTTAAAAGACGTTAATAATTCAATTGATAAAGAAGCAGACACATTAAACGAGCAATACATTAAGGAAGTTCTCGAGCGTGTAGTTGACCAAGAGGACAATAGGGCCCAAGCCGCCGAAGAGGTTATGACCAAAGTGAACACGGGGTCGGTGCAAGAGCCTAAAGAGAGACAAGTGGGCGGTTTCTTTGCCGATGCGAGAAAAAGAAGCCACGATAAGCCTCCTCAGGGAGTATGTTGACGTGTTCGCCTGGTCATACCAGGACATGCCAGGACTCAATCCCTCAATCGTGGAGCACAGAATTCTCCTGGATCCCGAATCCAAGCCTGTCAAACAGAAGCTGCGCAAGATCAAGCCAGAGTGGTCCTTGAATGTTAAAGAAGAAATTGAGAAGATGCTCGAGTTGGTTTCATCGTGAGTTATTGAGTACACGACTTGGCACTCCAACATCGTGACGGTCACCAAGGCCAATGGAAAGGTCGAGATCTTTGCGTAGATTTCGGGATCTCAACAAGGCCGGCCCTAAAGATGATTTCCCATTGCCTAACATCGACATCTTTGGTCGACACCACGGCAAATTTCGAAGTAAAGTCCTTCGTGGACCGGTTCGGGCCGGATACAACCGGATCAAAATGTCCGAGGAGGATCAAGCCAAGGCGCCTTCACCACTCAGTGGGGACATATTGCTACTGCGGTCATGCCGTTCCGATGCGAAGAAGCATTTGGGGCTACTTACCGGCGAGGCTGCAGCCCTCTTCCATGACATGATTCACAAAGAAATCGAAGTGTATGTCGACGACATGATCATCCACTCCAGAGGATCAGACATGCAGCATATGACAGATCTGAGGAAGTTCTTCAACAGACTTAGAAAACACTCCACGAGATTGAACCCTGCGAAGTGCATCTTCGGCGTCAAGCGCGGCAAGGTACTAGGGTACATGGTTACAGAAAGAGGTATCGAAGCCGATCACAAGAAAATCAAGGCCATCATCGACATGAAGCCGCCTCAGACTTTGACAGAAGTGAAGAGCTTCATGGGAAGACTTCAGTACATCAGTCGCTTCATCAACCAGTTGACATCTCTCTGCGAGCCCATGTTCAAACTGATGAAAAAGAATGCTGACATCAAATGGGATGCCGAGTGCCAGACAGCTTTCGAG
Source organism: Adenophora triphylla var. japonica (assembly GCA_022495995.1). Classification (NCBI taxonomy): domain Eukaryota; kingdom Viridiplantae; phylum Streptophyta; class Magnoliopsida; order Asterales; family Campanulaceae; genus Adenophora; species Adenophora triphylla. The sequence goes on along the minus strand of JAFEMH010001104.1, from coordinate 153,162 downwards.
AAAATCAAGACCTACTTGGTAAATCCCCCAATTTTGTGCCCGCCACATGAAGACAAGCCACTACTCCTGTATCTCGATGAATGAGACACGTCAATAGGAGCAATGCGGCACAAGAACAGAAAAGATTCCAAGGTTGAGCATGCAATCTACTTCGTAAGCCGGAAGCTTCAAGGAAGTGAACTCGGCTACTCAAGATCGAGAAAACTTGTACCGCCTTGGTATGGGTAGTCGGAAAGCGAAACACTACATGCGGTCACATTCGGTGCTCCTGGTCTCCAAAATGGACCCCGTCCGATATCTCTTTGACAAGCCGTCACAGTCAATGCGACTAGCCAAGTGGTCATTCTTCTGGTGAGTTCGACATCAAGTACATGGTTAGAAAATCAACAAAGGGCGCAGTCATGGCGGATCAGTGGCCGACTTCCCGAGCGGTGAACCTAAGGGTCACGATCCGCAATTTCGGACGACGGAATCTTTTCACTCGACACCGCAAACCGCTGGCAACTCTTCTTCGATGGGGCAGCCAACAAGAAGGGGAATGGTATTGGAATGCTCCTTGTCGATCCCAAAGACGAGCATACTCCCATAGCCATCAAGCTGAATTTCGAAGCAACCAACAATGCGGCCAGAATACGAAGCACGTGCGGCGATTACGGAAGCCGCCCTCGAGCGCAACATCTCGAACTGGATGTATACGGGAGACTCGGCATTGATCATCAATCAAGTGTCCAACAAGTGGAAGACGGTAGATTCGGCCTCCGTAAGTACCACGCGTACATGGAGGAGCTCATTGCTTAGTTCAAGGACATCTCTTTTCACTATTTGCCAAGAGACAGGAACCGCCGCGTACGCATACAGCAACCCTCGCCTCTCTTGTCGAAATTCCGGATGGAAAACGGTAAAACCCCTCGAGAATAGGCGGATGGGAAACACCCGCCTATTCTTTGGGCCGCATGAGATCGAAAAAGAAAAAGAAACGATCGACGAACCCTGGTACAATCAAATTTACCAGTACCTCCAAAACGGAGAAGCTTCCTTCACAAATGAAGATGGAAAATACAAAAAAGGGATCAAAGCCAAAAACATGATGGCATTAAAACGCATGGCATCCCATTTCGTCATCCTGGGGGTATGTTGTACAAGAAGCGCCACCAAGGGCCACTCCTTAGGTGTGTAAACAAAGAAAAAGCCAGCGAGCTAATGAACGAAGTTCACAACGGAACCTGCGGTCCGCACATGAACGCCCGAGCATTGATACAGATCATTCTCCGTATGGGATACTATTGGATATCGATGGAAACAGACTGCATCCAGTTCGTTCGAAGCTGCGACAAATGTCAACGGTTCTCCAACCTCAATCACATCCCTCCACATGAACTCTATTGCATGACTACACCATGGCCTTTCGCCACATGGGGAATTGACGTCATCGGCAAGATTACTCCACCCGGGAGCAATGGTCACGAGTTCATTCTAGTCGCAGTCGACTACTTCACCAAATGGGTAGAAGCCAGATCGTACAAGGTACTGAATTCTAAGAAGGTGGCCGAGTTCATCCGAGAGAACATCATGTGCCGATACGGAGTGCCCAACGAGATCATATCCGACAATGGGACCCACTTCGAAGGAGATTGTGACCAACTTCTGACCGAATTCAGAGTCACACGTCATAAATCCTCTCCTTACAGACCACAAACCAATGGTGCAGTAGAGGCAGCCAACAAGACTCTCGCCATGATAATCCGAAAGATGACCACCAGAGGTCGGGACTGGCCCGAAAAGCTACATCTAGCCCTCTGGGGATACCGAACATCAGTCAGAACCGCCACAGGGGAGACTCCGTTCGCGCTTACCTACGGAATGGAAGCGATGTTACCCGTGGAATTGGAAATTCCATCCCTCCGAGTCCTCTTGGAAAACGGGATCAATGAAGTCGAATGGCTACAGAGCCATCACGACGAACTTGCTCTACTCGACGAGCGCAGATTGAAAGCCATGGAGCACACTCGAGCCTACCAGAGCAGAATGGCCCGAGCATTCGACAAGAAAGTCAAGATCCGAGACATCAGAGAAAGCGACTTGGTGCTAAAGGAAAAGCCTCCTACGCAGACCAATCCCCTCGGAAAGTGGGAGCCTACCTGGATAGGACCGTTCGTGGTACAAAGAATATTCTCCGGAGGAGCCATGAAGCTAGCAGACTTGGACGGGAACCCTTTCGTTAACCCCCTGAACGGAAGCAAGCTCCGCAGATACTTCGTTTGAGGAAGAGCACGAGTCAACTCTCCTTCCCCATACACCGTCCCCCTCAGTAAATTTAAAGTGCTAAAAGAGTAATACCCAACTGGATATATTCCCGCTAATGATCCAGGTAAAAACAGGGTGGCACTTCTTTTGTCTTCGTTTTCTCAAATTCACCTAAAAGTGTCGAACTACGGTGACATGAGCCCTTAGTCCAATTGTAAAAGGGGAACGTAGGCAGCCATCATTGGTTCGGTCTCAAAAACAAAGAAAATACAATAAGCATCAATTGCTTGTGTTTCAAAAAACTCTTTTCATTTAACCTACAAATTCATTACGGTTAAAACAATCTTTGATGAGTTCAAGCACGGTCAACTCTTGACTCGCTACACGCTAGCAAAACTACAATAAAACATTAATCAGTTAATGTGTCTGCAATGACAATGGGTGGATACTCTGGACAGCAAGGTCAACCTAGTTTCCCGTACTTGGTCCTTCATCCTTCTTCCCCTTCCCTTTCCCACGGCGAGTGTTCTTCACCTTCACGGGAAATATTTCGGTAGTCCTTCTACCTGGCTCAGGGACCCTTCCCGACGCCTCCGTCAACCCTGTGGCTGTCAACGCAGCCCCTTCTCTAGCTCTGTATCGAGCTGCCTCGCTTCGAGCCATCATAACAGTGCTTTGATTGGCCTCCCGATCAGCATTGGCCTCATAATCAGCCATTGCATCGCCAGTACGATCCCCGGGATTAGCTCTCGCTTCGGTCCTCCTCAAGGTCGAGCTGTCAAGTTAGCCAGCACCCAACAGCTCTTCCCGTCTCCACAAGATAGACATCTATGTCTCCCCTGTACACTCTTCGTACCAGTTCGGATACTGCGTCGACAGAACAGTGCCCCCTCTTCGGTGAAGGAGAACCCTGGCAGGAAAGGACGTGTATTGCCACAACCGTGTGAGCAGCAATAGCGTCAAAGGATCCTCCATCAGCAGAGATCCCACCTCGAAGGTAGCAGCATAACTCAAATCAGTCAGTGGCACCTGCTCCAGCCCGTACTATCGCAGAACCAATGATGGAATGTAGAAAGACGTCTGAGACAGCCCCAGCACTCTGACAACCAACAGACCCTCCTGAGTGGTCCGACAAGTCTGTAATTTCTAGTGGGGAACCCACCATCGCAAATGATGCGTGCGGAGTCTGGCCATCCAGAGCTCCAGCTCAGCCTGATTGCCCCCAATCACCGGAGGACGTCGAGAGAAGGACCAAGCGTCACAGGACATTGGCACCTCAGGCATCATCTGCAGTCTCTCCCTCAACCACATGGTAAGCATAGCGGGACTCCCTCCCCACATGTATCGGCTACCGGTCGCCATCCGACCTATGCCCAGGAACGTCTCGCCCAAGACCAACGGCACGATGTCTCCTCCATTCCGGCACTGCCTCACCAGTCCAAGTCTGCTTGTGATGGCACACACCCAAAGACGTGAACGTGAACAGAGTAGCGATCGCGCACAGAGCAAACGCGTCCCACGCAAAGACGCTTCCCTCAGCTCCGGCAAATCTTTCGGGCAATCCCGAAATGTCAACATAATCAGTATCCAGTATCAACTCCCATATGCTTCTCCAGCCGAGATACCAAGCAAAGACACTAGCTTCTCAACAGTGGCCATGCCACCAGCATACGGAAGAACTAGCTGTTCCGTCTCAGGTCCTCCCAGAATGGCCCGGAAATCTTCAAGCGTAGGAGTAATTTTGTTGTACGAAAAGCTGTACACGTTCCTCCGTACGTCCCAGAACCGAGACGCTGCTCTCAAAAGATCCCAATCTGGCATGAGCTCCTTCAAAGCCCAAACAGATTTCATCCCGTAACAACCTTCGAAAAACCCTTGGGAAAGGGAGCCATGAAAAATGAAGGAAACCTTGGAAGTTTGAGAGAATTCAGCTAAACTGATCAAAAGCAATGCGCAGTTCTTAACCAATTGCAAAGCTGAAACTGCAATTTAAAGAATCTGGAAATTCACTCCTAGTCCGGTCGGAATCCCTCTGCAGTTGACTTGATCAACTCTGCAGCCAGCTGCTCCTGAATTGGAAACATTTCCAAACAACTCCCTGTTCATCCTTGGTGAAACCTGCGTGCTGCCCCTAGTTTCATTCAACCAATATCAATATCCCTTCCGCCCCGGGCTCGTGCAACAGTGCAAATAATTAATAATCAGTGCATATAGGCTTAATTTTTGACCCGTTCAAATTTTAATGCATGTTTCATTTTATTTATTTTTGATTAACCTACTTCCTTATTTGCCAAAAAAATAACAGAAGGTGATCACAAAATAAATGTGCGAAGTACAGGTTCCGCCCCACGGGCGCCTTTTTCGAATACAATTCAAATCAAATCGTTCCAGACGATACAAAAAAAGAAGAGAGAAAGAAAGCAGTAAAAGAGGACTACTCCGAGTCCTGCTCGTCATCCGAGCACTCGATGCACCGCTCTGCAGCTACCGGATCCGTCTCGAACAGAAAAGCCCCGAATTCCTCCAGGCGGGAATATGCAAAAGGCCTCCTCGACGTATGCGAACTCGAGGACTTCCCCCTCTCGTGCCCCGAGTGCGAAGAAGAAGGAGCTCCAAATCCAGCCGTTCCGCCCGCGAACTGGCCAAACCCCTGTGCAAAGTCCTCCCCACCAGCCGTGGGAGCAGGCGAACCTCTCGGCCTAGACGGCCTCAGCTCACGAACGTCCACGCTCCTCCGAGAACCGCACCGCATGAAATCCACGAGCCTCCTAGCATAGGCGGACCACCCGTCCACCAGCCTCATAGCGTCGTTGTACGTACGGCCAGACACCTGCAAACCAGGAAAGTCATCAGAAAGCAAGCAGAAAGTACAGATGCAACATTTGCAGAATACTACTATCAAATGCAGAAAATCAAAAGAAATGCTCACCGAAGTATTGGGGTCAATCCTGTATCGCGGTCTCGGCTCATCCGGGGGCGGGATCACAAGTCGCCTGCGCGAACCGTCCAGCCCCTCGTACGCCAGCCTAGCGCATGGGAGCGGAAGATCTCGGGGACCTCCAGGGACCTCGCCCTCCTTGTGCTGCACCTGTGGGCTCCTCAACCTCATCCTCAAGAAAGTATCATAGGCGGCCCCCGCTATGATGTACTCGGTATAGAACGCACCCTGTGCATACCTCTCCAGCTCCGCCATCGGCATCTCCCGAGGATGCTGCATGTACATAGGAGGATCCACCGGCACCAACGGAATGGACCCTGGGCCATGCTGACGGGTCACCCGCTCTCCCAGATACATAGCGTCGCAATGAAGTCCCACCAGGAGCTTCCTCCGCCGCGTCACCTCGCTAGCAACCTGAACCACGCCATGGTGGAACCGACTCCACCAGGTCAGCCGGATCCTCTCAGAGAACTCCCGGTTCAGTGCCAGAGACACCTCCTCGTATGACACTCAAGTGCCAACTCTCGACGAGACCGCCCTCTTCGCTTTCCTCTGCCAAACCAGCATGGCAGGGAACAGGGGTCAATACGCCTCCTTGATGTCCCAATCCTGCGGACTGAACACCTCATAGCACCAGACCTGTCAAGCAAATGGAAAGTTATGTCAGCTATAAAGCAGATACATACGAGTACATGAGAGAGACAAGGAAGAGAAAAAGGGCGTGAACTTACATCCAAGACAGGTGTGAAGCAGCTAAAGGAGTGCTCCTCTCCCCGCGAGAACCTGTCCAGGGAATGATAGAGCTCGGCCAGTCCAGCCTCCCCCCATGCGAACCCCCTCACGGCATCCAGATTTGTCAGCGACCCGAGCAGAGGGAAGTGACAGGATGTGTCAGAAGTCGGAGGCAAAGTCGCTGACAACGCGAACCAAAGGAACCCTCGAGCCAGGCGCTCCGCGGTCATCCTCAGAGACCCATCCAAGTAATCGGCGATACCCGCCTCCAGATGCCTCTCCATCGGCCTGTACCGAATGCCTAAGCCCCTGGCATCGGTAATATCAAAACCGGCTCGGACAAGCGCTCGGGGTGTAACCATCAACCCACACCAGCGTGTTGCCATAGGTCGGCAACCCAGTGATAGCGGCAAAATCCGTGGGAGTCACCGTCGCCTCCCCCCATCTGAAATGGAAAGTGTGGGTCGTATCCCACCAATACTCGCTCAGAGCAACATACATGGACCTGGCCCTCGGCGTATCAGCTGTCGCAGCTACCGCACCGATGAACCTAGCCAACTCGGAGTCAAGCACCAGCTGCCGCGGACTCCTCTCTCCCTCTCGAGCCACGTCCGGGATAATATCCCACAATGCTCTCACTGCCTCAAAGGCACCCCGACTCTTCTGGTTGTGGGTATCAACCGTCCCTGTCCCCTGCAGGCGAACAAGACAAGAAGCAACATCAACAAATGCACGAACGCATGTCAAAAGGATGCAATGCAGATACGGTTCTCATTCACTTCCTACATATATTTCCATCATTTCGAAAACTCCGTCGAATCCGGAACTTTCAAAATCCTTCGAAAACTCCATCGAATCCGGAACTTTCAAAACATTTCGAAAACTCCGTCGAATCCGGAACTTTCAAAATCCTTCGAAAACTCCGTCGAATCCGGAACTTTCAAAATCTTTCGAAAACTCCGTCAAATCCGGAACTTTCAAACTCTTTCGAACATTTCGAAAATTTACTCCGTCCCGAATTAAAGCTACTTTAATTCTGGAAAATGCATCTCGACATGGAATTTTGCAACCAAAATTTTTATGTCATCCACCCATGATGTCAATTGAACTACATCCTAGTCAATTTCGACAACAATTCATAACAAAGTCAAAAGCCCCAATTCGGGCACCAAAATCCCTAAGTTCATTCCTAACCAAATTTCTAACATTTAAAGAATGCACATTCTTAAAATTAATGGAATTTGTAGGAAGCTTACTTGTCTCTCGATCCCTCCTTTGGAGTTGTGTTGGTCCCTAGCCGGGTAAAACTCCGCCGGATTCAATGGATGAACAATGGTTCGAATGGTCCGAACCAACCGCGTTCTTTCGTCATCGGTCCTTCCATGGCGAGCTATCGGTTCCCATTCACCTTCCATAGCAATTTTTCTTCACAAATTTCAGCAAACCTTGCAGTTTGGGGTGGAAATTTTTCTCTCCTCTCTCTCTCTCTCTCGTCGGAAATAATGGGGAAAAGGGAGTAGTTTGCGTCGGACTTGGAGTTGATTTGAACCTGGTCAAATTCAGTCCAAGTCCGGCCGGACTCCTGCTGCAATTTAAAAAGATTCCTTCCATTTTAGTCACTCAACTTTTGGAAGTTCTGTAAGTACCCCAATCTGGATCGCTCTCCATCCCAGCATACGACAAAACCAGGGGCAAACTTCCGGAGGTCATAACTCCTTCATACGAACTCCGATTGAGACGTGCCATATATGGTTGGAAAGCTCTCGACGAGAGCTAGCTTGCCATCACATTCACAAGAGCATGGAAAGTCCGTACGGACCTCTTTGCATGCCAAAAGGTCCGTACGGACCTCTTTGCACCAGACATAATCATTACGAAAATCCCCTTAAAGTCCACGAGATTCCCTCAAATCCCGAAAATCTAAAATTTTGGATTACCTAAGAGGTCCGTACGGACCTCTTTGCAACTTTTCCTACACTATAAATAGAGGGCTCCCCCTCCCTCATTTTTCACACCTCCCACTTCTCTCTTCCTCCCTAAGCCTTCTGGCTTCCCCTCTAAGTCCTCTCGAGGCACTCCCGGCCCCTTTCGGATCCTTCCGAGGCCTTCCGAGCCCCCTTGTGGTGCTCCGAAGCCTCTTCGAGCGCTCCCGCGACGCTCCCGCGCTGCCCCGAGGCACTCTCGAGGTACTCTGAGGCCCCTCTTGGTGCTCCGAGGCCTTGCCTGGTCTTTTCCAAGGCGTCCCGGCTCTTTCCGAGTCAAACCGGCGATCCCAAACCACGCCGAACCTCTGCCCGAATCCAACCAACCATCCCAACGCACGCCGAAACTCTGTCCGAGTGATCCCTGCGATCCCAACGAACGCACGCGAACCTTCGCCCGAACGCAGCTTACAACCTCAACTCACGCCGAAACTCTGTCCGCAGACAACCGGCTCATCCCGAAGCAATCCCGGTCCGTCCCGGAACACAATTCCATCCTCAAACACTATTCCCCAGTGGAATACAGACACGAACCAACATTGGTAAGGCTTCCTTCCATTACTATTTCAATACATTTCAATACGTAGTGTATAATGTAGACATCCGATACAGCATGCATTTTTAAAAGCACACACACACACACAACAGTTAAAGAATATTAGGGGTATCCGAAAGACTCGTATTTACGAGGCGACTCGGGTGAGCTCTAAGATTCTAATATTCTCTTCCCGAGGAGTCATCTGACCTCCGAACTCAAAATCTCATCACACAAAAACAGTTTATCTTTAAACTGATGCCTTTTCTCAATGTTTTGGGCTTAATCAAAACGGCGTGGCGACTCTACAAGCAAAAACACAGCGAGACACCTCCACCGACTCAACGCAAAACGCAAACGGAATAGCCAGATGCCGGGGCGCGATTGCGCTGCCTCTCGGATCCGGGCGACTTCCCGAAAGCGACGATGCGAGATGCCGGGGCTCCGCGCGCAAGCCGGATCCGGGTAATTTCAGTTGGCGACTCCGCTGGGGACAATTTTGTTTTAAAAACTTTTAAACAAAACAAAAGATTTTTAAAACGATGATGAGGGTCAAACTTTCATTTTACCCCTTCCTTTAACTGTTGTGTGTGTGTGCACGTGCTTCGTTTTTATTTTAAACAAAAAAAAAATGCATCAATATACATCTGTGCATACATTTAAAATTCTTCAAAAACTTCTGCTTTACTCAGAAAAAGAATTTTAGAGACCGCACACTACTCGCACTGCTGCCTCGGTTACACCGCACACTACTCACACTGCTGCCTCGGTTACACCGCACGCTACGCACCGCCGCCTCGGATACACCGCACACTACAACCCTTAACCCGGAGTGGTCTCAGTTGCAGTCCGTTAGGTCTTCCTAGGCCTCTTGGACGCGCACGGGATCATTCCAAACATCCCATCCTAGCCAAGCGTCAACCCTACACGTTTGAGTCTTGAGTCACACTCTGTCCAGACTCGGTTGGTTTTACCTGGGCCCGTGTCATACGGCACTGATACATATACCATGCCGGCCATTTTCTCGAGTCAAGGCTCGGAACTCAAGATCCCTTGCGCAAGCAAAGCGATGAAAGGTCATGCTAAAATCTTGACACGATCTTGATTTCCGAAGCTACACCTGCACGATGTTCCATCCCGGATATACATCCATGCTCACATGACACCATGTCATCACGCCTTTGATACGTCGCCCATGACAATATGACCCGGCCTAACGCCTAACGTCACAGATCCCTTGCGCAAGCAAGGTAAAGAGAGGTCATGCCGAACTCTTGACTTGATCTTGACTCGGTGGCCGGCTCGGTTCACTATTCACATGGCTAACGCATCAAAACGAACATGACAAAGGCTCGGTCCTTAGGTTCGATTTTTCTTTAGGCCGTTGGAAACCGCTTGCCCTATAGGACCCTCGCCGGACCCGCCCACCCCGGGATGTCGAAATACGTGTGCAAAACGAGGGGCTTATAGCCGCACGTATGGTCTCCACTGACCCAGGATCTAGCATAGTTGCGAAAAAGAAGAGCAATCTTTTCCGACCTACCTAGGGTTCTGAGAAAATACTGTTTTAAGTAAATTAAAACAACAAAAAAAATAATAAAAGAAACGGAAACCGCATGCCACGTGTGCTTTCCCCCTCTTATCCCGTAAGGCCATTCTTGTGTCTAAACCTTGCCCGTCACCCCTCCAAATAACCGAGAGTGGTTGAGAATACCCGGAGCCGCCTTTTCGCATTGAGGTCACAAGGTCCGATAGCCCTTCCAGCTCAACGGTCGCACCGTCCGCTACTCTCCCATGACGGGATCAACAGATAACGGCTGAGGGAAACGGAACCCCGCCACTAAGGAACCTCCTGCACAATGGAGGAGGTGCCGCGAGCCTTCGAAACCATTAAGAAGCGCCAAGAGGAACAGCAAGCTGGATCGTAGACACCTGCGTCTTCGAGGAACAATTGGCCAGTTCTCACTCGCGGGACCTTTGTTCTCATAGAGGACGAAGACATACCGGCTCCCCGGTTTCTCAAAGCTATCGCAAGTTACGCCTCCGCCAAGCTACGAGATCCCAAAGAACACAGCAGCCTTTCGCTCAAAGCTCCCTTAGGCGTCGGTCCAAGCGGCTCAACATGCCCACCGCAAAGACAACGCTTCCGCCCGCACATCAAGCTTCGCACCAACAAAGACACATACGCGCTCGCTCCGTCGGATCCCAATGCATCTCGGTATCCCCAGTGATTCAATCCTTTGCCTCTATACGAGCCTCTCACAAAGCCCATAATCGAAGCCCCCATGTCCACCACTGGGACAGATCCCGAGCGGATATCCCGACATCTCAAGCTTGCCACTCGCTAGTCCGCCACTTGGGGCTAATGAATCATTTCCCCAATTCCCAAACACAACCCTTATCGGACCTGGCAATCACGCCCCTAACTTCAGCACTCCAGGGTATGGGTTGGTATACACTCAACTACCTCCCCAAGACTCCCGAATGGCGATCCCATCAGCCAATCCCCCTCCATCTTCGGTTTCTATCCCCGAAAACGGTAACCCGCCTCAACATGCCGATCACCACATGGCTTGGCTGATCGAGCAAATGAAGGACATGAAAGGCAAGCTAGCCAGTTCTCGGAAGGACTCCCTCCTTCCTACTGATCCAAGCAACGTGGTCCCGCTCCCTCCGAAATTCAGGATGCCGGAAATGGAAAAGTTTGACGAGACAGAATGCCCAAAAACCCACATCGACACCTACGTCTTGGGTATGAGAGCTAAAGGGGCAGCCCCACAGCAAATGGCGGATCACTTCCAGCATTCCCTCAAATCCACGGCATTAAGGTGGTTCCTCAATGTGAAGGCAGAAAACCGCTCCACATGGGACCAAATCAGTGAAATCTTCCTGGAGAAGTACCGCGCCAACCTTGAATGGGAGACAAACCGCCATGACCTGCAGGCCACCGAACAAAAGGACGACGAGCCTGTGGGTGAGTTCTACAAAAGATGGAACTGGAAGCTAAGCGAGATAATGGATCCGCTTTCCAAAGAAGAGCAAATGGATATCTTCCATTCCTGCCTCAAACCATCTTTGAGGGCCTTGATTAGCCACCACTTCTATCCCGACCTTCGTGCCATGGTCAATGTCGGGACCAAATTCGAAAAGACGCTGAGCCTACAAAAGACACCAGCCACTCTTGCTTCTTCCTACCGCTACCAGCAGCCTCACAAATTCGACGCCTGTTCCAAACATAGGAAAGGAGGCCACCGGAGCAGTCCCACTACATCCGTAACGGGGTCCAAGGAAGCCGCGATCAAGCGCCCCGAGATATAACAATCCTCCCCGATGCAAATGCGTTCAAAGCACTTTGACAACCTCGGAATGCCTCTAAGCCAAGTGTTTGAGGCGTTGATGAAGCAGAACATGCTCAAGCCCCTTGAGAATTATCAACCGAGGAATCCTAACCTAAACGTGGATATGAGCAAGCATTGCGCTTTTCACAACTATCCCGGCCATACCACCGACAATTGCGTCATACTAAAACAAGCGATCCAGAGGCTGATTGAAGAAGGAAAGTTGGAATGCCCACGCGGTCCCAACACAGTCGGAAATCAATTCCCCAACAACAATTGGGGAAAGCATCAGTGAGAAGCCTTTCGACCTTCTCATGCGCGTCAAAAATGCCATTGAGGAACTGGGTTACCTTCTCATGACCCACAAACAAAGAAAGAAGAAATCGTCTAGAAGCTTGGTCTAACCCCGCCTCCTAGAGTCTAGCTTCTAAAATAAAAGACCCCGAGTCTGTCATGTTTAAAGTTTAAGTCTCTCGAGTCGTCTCGACGGCTTTATGCCCGAAGATTATGTGTTTGTAACAAAAATCGCGCTTCTTTATGCGTCAAATAAAAGTTCGACCTTCGAGTATCCCCTCATTGCCACTTTAACAAATGATAAATTAACTAACCAAAACAGCTTAATAATGATTCACTTGATAAAGACGCAGACACATTAATGAACAATGCATTAAACAAATCTTTAAGCATGTTGTCGACGAGAGAAAATCGGGCCCAAGCCGCCGAGAATGTTCTAACCAAAATGAATTTGGGAACCGCCAAGAGTCCAAAGAGACGCAAATCAAAGAATCATACAGTCCACCTCGTAGGTTCTAGTAATCGTTCTCATTCAATCAAGTCCTCCTCGGACATTGTAATTAAGTCTTCAATTTTCCATACGAAAGTTTTCTTTCTTTTCTTGCTAGACTTGAGACATTATTTTGCACCCCGCATTATATTTAATGAAATGGTTTTGTTCTATGTGATCACTTGCATTGCTCAACAAGTAATTCCACAAATGATTAATGCTTTGATTAATTGGTGTGAGAAAGTCATTCGATAGCTCCCCATACACCTTACCATACCCCACACAAAGGCCTCCATCAAGCCATACACTTTCCAAAACATGTCCCCACCACCACCTTGACCAAGTCAACGACGGCAGGAACATCAAAGGACAACAAATGGTCACTCAGCATCAAAAGATTGACCCCATGTCGACAACAATCTAGGGGCTTGCCTTCGCCCTCGTGTGCATCAAGAAAGTTCAAGCAGGGGCTTGCCTTCGCCCTCAAACGCTTCAAAAAAAAAAGAAGCTCAAGCAGAAGCTACAAAAAAGCTCAAGCGAAGCTACAAAAAGTGCTCAAGCGAAGCTACAAAAAAAGAGCTCAAGTAGAAGCTTCACAAAAATGAATGAGGTCAAAGACCCAGAGCCAACGATCAAGAAGCAAGGGAGTCACTAAAAAGACCGTCAAATACGACTTGTCAAGAAATCACCTCAAGGCCCGTGCCTCATCATTCAGCTTTCTGAGCCTTTTCGTCAAAGGCCGCACAAATATTCATGCCCTGGCCCCAAAGCCAAACACGTTTCGGCCCCGAACTACGTCGACCTGAGCTCCTTGTCTTAAGGGGAACGTAGGCAACCAGAAATGGTCCGGTCATAAACACATACAAATCCACAAACCCGGTCTCATCAATGACCTCTCCTATACACAAACCTTCTTTCACACCAGACCAACTCGATCCTTGATACCGATTGACTTTCTCCTCGTGATTAATCAAAGCATATCAGGTTTAATTGTTGAATAACCTAAACATCAACAAAAGGTTTTAAGCAAACAAGTGATCATTGTGAACAAATCAAGTTTTCAAATGTCTCGACAAGTCTTCTTTTTCTACAAAAATAGGAAAATAGAGCTAAACACTGATTTTCTGTCAGCAAGGGCTTCCATACACTTTTACAAGCTTTTCAGTATTCATACTCTCTCAAAAGAGTCAAACCTAAAAGCATTTCTTTTGTGCCTACATCAAATAAGGCATTCACACAAAAGGGGACCCGTTCCCACCTTTTCAAAAATAAATACGCCCTTGCAAGTGTACATTACGAGTCATTTCTCCCACAAAAGAGGGTCGAACTACGCAGACCTGAGCCTCTCAGTCCGAGGGGAACGTAGGCAGCCTTCATTGGTTCGGTCTAAGGAATACAAAAATTCCAAAATTGACGCCACCAAGGCTCGAAAAGAAGCAAACAAGAGATTTTGCGTCTCGACAAAGCTTTAAAAGTAAATCACAAATCATCACGGCTTAAAACACTTTTTGATGAGTTCAAGCACGGTCTACTCTCGATTCACAACAAGCTAAAAGACAACTTAAAACATTTAACAATCAATGTGTCTCGCAATGACGATGAATGGATACTCGGTGTTTCGTAAGGTCATTCCATGCCACTCGCATTTGGCCCTTCATCACTCTTTCCTTTCTTCCATCGTCCCCAACGAGTCTTCTTTCATTCCACATGAGCGAGTTCTCGTCTCCCTCATTCTCGAGATCAGGAGCCCTCCTAGTCGTGTCAAACGAACCGCCGCTCTCGTGAGCATCGCTCACTCGTGCCTCGGCTCGGATCTACTCCCTACGAGTCCGCAAAAGGGGACCTCTCCCCGCCGCCCGTGAACTCGAGTCCCGTAGTCAAACAAAGCGTCTCCCATGACATCCCGAGGGTTAGACCAGGCTTCGCACTCCTAAGGCTATAGCCGAGGCGACAATCTTGCCTCTGCACTGCTTCACGCCCGCTCCCAAAATCACTTGGGACTCGCCCGACATGCCGCTCGTACTCAACCTGTGTACTCGGTGGTGGTCAACACAACACTCTCCCAAAGATCGAAGGAGCACCACAGAGGGAAAGCGGAATACTTCCATACCCTCGTAAAATACAAAAAGAGCATCTAAAGCCGCTAAGCAAAGCAGGGCTTCCCCACACATGAACCGGTCCCAGGTGCCAAGCGATCTACACCGTGGAAGGTTTCCTAACCAAAGGAACGATATCCTCGTCCGCCCGACAATGGCCAACCACATCCAACAGCCCCGTCACATATCCCGAGGTAGCTAACCCCAAAAAGAGTGGCTATCAAAGCAAACGCGTCCCAGAGACATCACTCCCGCCGCTCATGAAATCGAAAGCCGCTGCTGCCCCAACCGCTCGTAAAACCCGCCAAAGCCGCCTCGGCCTCTCCACTAACCACAAATGCATTCCCACTCATGCGACATGCACAAAAATAATAATAATCTAGCAACAATTCCTAGGTTAATCCAGGGGAATCACAAATACGTCATTACATCTTAAATAAAATACTTTGTTTGTGCAAATACAAGTGTTTTATTACAGTACAAAATGTCTCATTCTACAAAAAAACAACGGAAAGAGGGAAAGCAAAAGAGCCCTAATCCGACTCATCATCATCATCCTCCACAAGCGATAAATCCGGCATCTCGGCGCCTCCGCCGCCCACCTCATCATCTCGCACAGGCGTAACCTCGCCCTCACCACAAGTCTGCAGACAAAGGCGTAACCTCGCCCTCACCGCAAGTTCGACGGGCGCCACTCGCCTCACCGCAAAGTTCGGACGGCGCTACCTCGCCCTCACCGCAAGTTCGACAGAGGCGGCACCGCGTCCTCATCCTTTCGGCGACTTCGGTCAAAACGCCACGCATCCGCAACATTTCTCAAAGAACTCTCTGGCCGTGGGCGCCACACGTCCTCAACATTTCAACAACTCGATCGAGGTGCCCCATGCCCTCTAACACTTAAGCAATTCCAGCCGTAGACGCCACCACGTCCCTCTTCATCCGGGCCGAGGCGCCCCACGTCCTCAACAATTCAACTTCCTCCTCACAAAGGCACCTCCTCCCCGCAGGTAAACACAAAGAAAGGTATGTCAATAAACTTCAAACGCAAGACATAGCCGTAATAAATGCTACATAAAAGAAGAATCCCAAAGACGGCATGATGCCTTTCCAAAATTTCCCACAAACAAAGTTCCATACAGGATCCACAAAATGCCCATCAAACTCAACTTAGGTCCAGACGCCTTAGAATAGTCTCAATTTAGGTTCATACTCCTGAAACTAAACCCCAACTTAGGTCATATTCCTGAACTAGGTCCCAACTTAGGTCATACTCCTGAACTAGGTCCCAACTTAGATTCATACTCCTGAAACTAAACCCCAACTTAGGTCATATTCTCGAACTAGGTCCCAATTTAGGTTCATGCTCCTGAAACTAAACCCCAACTTAGGTCATACTCCTGAACTAGGTCCCAACTTAGGTCATACTCCCGAACTAGGTCCCAACTTAGGTCATACTCCTGAACTAGGTCCCAACTTAGGTCATACTCCTGAACTAGGTCCCAACTTAGGTCATACTCCTGAACTAGGTCCCAACTTAGGTCATACTCCTGAACTAGGTCACAACTTAGGTCATACTCCTGAACTAGGTCACAACTTAGGTCATATTCCTAAACTAGGTCCCAACTTAGGTCATACTCCTGAACTAGGTCCCAACTTAGGTCATACTCCTGAACTAGGTCCCAACTTAGGTCATACTCCTGAACTAGGTCACAACTTAGGTCATACTCCTGAATTAGGTCACAACTTAGGTTATATTCCTGAACTAGGTCCCAACTTAGGTCATACTCCTGAACTAGGTCCCAACTTAGGTCATACTCCTGAACTAGGTCCCAACTTAGGTTCATACTCCTGAACTAGGTCACAACTTAGGTCATATTCCTGAACTAGGTCCCAACTTAGGTCATACTCCTGAACTAGGTCCCAACTTAGGGTCATACTCCTGAACTAGGTCACAACTTAGGTTCATACTCCCGAACTAAGCCTCAACTTAGGTATAGACGCCTTCACACAAACTTCAACTCAGGACATCACCACGTCCACTCACCACAAACCTCACTACTTCACCACAGGCAGCCCGGAAGGCTTTAAACCACTCGGTCCGGAAGACCGTATAAACCTCCCCCATCACTATCTCCAGCCCGGAAGGCTTTAAACCACTCGGTCCGGAAGACCGTATAAACCTCCCAAACTACCTCCAGCCCGGAAGGCTTTAAACCACTCGGTCCGGAAGACCGTATAAACCTCCCCCATCACTATCTCCAGCCCGGAAGGCTTTAAACCACTCGGTCCGGAAGACCGTATAAACCTCCCAAACTACCTCCAGCCCGAAAGGATTTAAACCACTCGGTCCGGAAGACCGTATAAACCTCCCCTATCACTATCTCCAGCCCGGAAGGCTTTAAACCACTCGGTCCGGAAGACCGTATAAACCTCCCAAATCACTATCTCCGGCTCGGAAGGCCTTAAACCACCCGATTAGGAAAATCGTAAAATTTCCATCCCAGGACACCACCACGTCCTCACAATTGACCTCAGTGGTCACCACATCTTAGGACACCACCCCGTCCTTACCACTGACCTTGGCAGTCACACGACACTTCAGGGCACCACCACGCCCACATACACTCACAAATTCACCACCTCTGAACTACGACCAGGCTTGATTCCCGCCAGAGATACGTAGGAATCCTATCACAGGGTCCAGCCATCGACCCATGCGGTCACCCAGGACACCACCACGTCCTCATCATCGACCTATGCGGTCACCCAGGACACCACCACGTCCTCATCATCGACCTATGCGGTCACCCAGGACACTACCCCGTCCACACACACAGTTTCAGTCAGAGGACTTCTTCCGTCCTCGTGCACTACAAACACACCCGAACTACGATCAGGCTTGATTCCCGCCAGGGATACGTAGGAATCCTATCACAGGGTCCAGCCAACTGACCTAAATGGTCACACAATAAGACACCACCACTTCCTCTCCCAACACGCGATCCAGATTAGGACCCTTATCTTATCGACGACCCCACTTCCTCCGTAAGTGACGTCGCCGAGGGGCTTCTGTAAGTACCCCAATCTGGATCGCTCTCCATCCCAGCATACGACAAAACCAAAGGCAAACTTCCGGAGGTCATAACTCCTTCATACGAACTCCGATTGAGACATGCCATATATGGTTGGAAAGCTCTCGACGAGAGCTAGCTTGCCATCACATTCACAAGAGCATGGAAAGTCCGTATGGACCTCTTTGCATGCCAAAAGGTCCGTACGGACCTCTTTGCACCAGACATAATCATTACGAAAATCCCCTTAAAGTCCACGAGATTCCCTCAAATCCCGGAAATCTAAAATTTTGGATTACCTAAGAGGTCCGTACGGACCTCTTTGCAACTTTTCCTACACTATAAATAGAGGGCTCCCCCTCCCTCATTTTTCACACCTCCCACTTCTCTCTTCCTCCCTAAGCCTTCAGGCTTCCCCTCTAAGTCCTCTCGAGGCACTCCCGGCCCCTTTCGAATCCTTCCGAGGCCTTCCGAGCCCCCTTGTGGTGCTCCGAAGCCTCTTCGAGCGCTCCCGCGACGCTCCCGCGCTGCCCCGAGGCACTCTCGAGGTACTCTGAGGCCCCTCGTGGTACTCCTAGGCCTTGCCTGGTCTTTTCCATGGGGTCCCGGCTCTTTCCGAGTCAAACCGGCGATCCCAAACCACGCCGAACCTCTGCCCGAATCCAACCAACCATCCCAACGCACGCCGAAACTCTGTCCGAGTGATCCCTGCGATCCCAACGCACGCCGAACCTCTGCCCGAACGCAGCTTACAACCTCAACTCACGCCAAAACTCTGTCCGCAGACAACCGGCTCATCCCGAAGCAATCCCGGTCCGTCCCGGAACACAATTCCATCCTCAAACACTATTCCCCAGCGGAATACAGACACGAACCAACATTAGTAAGGCTTCCTTCCATTACTATTTCAATACATTTCAATACGTAGTGTATAATGTAGACATCCGATACAGCATGCATTTTTAAAAGCACACACACACACACACAACAGTTAAAGAATATTAGGGGTATCCGAAAGACTCGTATTTACGAGGCAACTCGGGTGAGCTCTAAGATTCTAATATTCTCTTCCCGAGGAGTCATCTGACCTCCGAACTCAAAATCTCATCACACAAAAACAGTTTATCTTTAAACTGATGCCTTTTCTCAATGTTTTGGGCTTAATCAAAACGGCGTGGCGACTCTACAAGCAAAAACACAGCGAGACACCTCCACCGACTCAACGCAAAATGCAAATGGAATAGCCAGATGCCGGGGCGCGATTGCGCTGCCTCTCGGATCCGGGCGACTTCCCGAAAGCGACGATGCGAGATGCCGGGGCTCCGCGCGCAAGCCGGATCCGGGTAATTTCAAGTTCCAATTTTATTTCTTTTGGCCCCCAAAAGTGTAAAATTTCCCTCAGTTAGTTTTCACTAACGCCCGTCTCCAGACGTTAAATTCGATCCCCAGTTGACGTTTGACGTTCAAACGCTCAATCATGTCTCCGAACATTCCAGTTACATTTCCGTCTCCAGACGTTAAATTCAATCCCCAATTGACGTTTGACATTCAAACGCTCAATCATGTCTTCGGACATTCCAGTTACATTTCCGTCTCCAGACGTTAAATTCAATCCCCAATTGACGTTTGACGTTCAAACGCTCAATCATGTCTCCGGACATTCAAGTTTCAATTCCGTCTCCCGACGTTAAAATTTATAATGGTTTTCACCATCGTTCATCTCCCCGGCAGATGCAATAAGCCCGAACCCCCAAGGCACGAACGCCTTGCAACAATCCCTCTTCGGCCATCCTCGTAAGCCCGAACATCTTTTCACTTCAGCAAGTGAACATTCATCTCCCCGGCAGCTGCAATAAGCCCGAACCCCCAAGGCACGAACGCCTTGCAACAATCCCTCTTCGGCCATCCTCGTAAGCCCGAACATCTTTTCACTTCAGCAAGTGAACATTCATCTCCTAGCCGCAATAAGCCCGAACCCCAAGGCACGAACGCCTTGCAACAATCCCTCTTACGCCATCCTCGTAAGCCCGAACATCTTTTCACTTCAGCAAGTGAACATTCATCTCCCCGGCAGCTGCAATAAGCCCGAACCCCCAAGGCACGAACGCCTTACAACAATCCCTCTTCGGCCATCCTCGTAAGCCCGAACATCTTTTCACTTCAGCAAGTGAACATTCATCTCCCCGGCAGCTGCAATAAGCCCGAACCCCCTGTAAGTGCTCCAATTTGAGCCGTTAGTATTTTCGTTAGAAAGTTAACGAAAGTTTTAACATTTCTAACATTTCTAACAAACCCTAACCTTTCTAACAAAGCAAGGGTAAAGTGGGCATTGCCATTTAAAAATAAACAAGGAAAGGAATCCTAAAAAGCAAAAGAAATGGAAAAAACCCGAATTGATAAGTTGAAAAACAGCTTCAGTTTGAATTTTAAAAAGATTATTCTTCCTGTCCAAAAGCCAGCACTGTAGCAGATGAACAGTGCACGCCAACAGGACCCTCCGCGCGGATGTGATTGCATCTCCCAGTGGCCTATAAATTGAACCCTCCTCTCTCAGTCTAAACAACACAATTTGATCACAGCAACGAAACTCTGGCGAAATATAGAGAGAAAACAGTGGAAATTCCCTTGAATTGCCCCCATTTTCTCTCCAATCTTTCCCAAATCCCACTCACTCAAAATACTTTCAAATCACTCTCATACATACTCTCATACATACACTAACTCAAGCTCAAATCACCCTTTAGGAGGAGGATTAGAGAGAAAACATAGAGGACTTCATTGTTATCTACTTGTTTTCTCTTTAACCAACTCTAATCACCAACCCTAAACACATTCAAATCTTGATACTCTTCAAGTCAAGCTCATACACAAGGGAAGATAGGTATAACCTCCCTCTCCCTACCCTAAATTTCTTTCATCAATGCATGCATCTCAAACTTTGAAGATGTAATTTGTTCATCAATTTGTTCATCTTTGCTTGACCTAAAAATGTAGTCACCTTGGAATAAATTTCCAATGGATGACCATTTAAAAGGCCTAAATCATTTTCTTACTCACTTAAAAGTGTTTTTTCTAAAGATCATTCACTAAAAAGTGTTTTCCAAAAATCATTTTCATACACAAAATCTTTCTTTCAAAGGATGAAATCCCCCTTCCCAAGCAAATGAAATGCTTAGTCCTAATGTACCCCAAGGATGGTTTGGTATAGTTGATTCACCACTAAAATGTCTAGTGATCACTAACCAAAACCTAGGGAAATGGGGACAAGCATGGATGCAAAAACCCCCTTTAAAATCATATTTTCTCTCTTGAGAAGTTGCTGTCCAGTAGCAATTTTCTCAGACCTCAGTCCATGGTCTAATTTTTTGGACATAGATAAACTTGGAATTTGGTGTTGACTACAAAACACTTTTTGTAGCCAACATCCAGATATTTCCATACATATTTTTACTTTATTTTTTGTGTGAGTAAAACCCAATCTTTCAATTTTTCTCTTAGAGGCCAGTTCATCAGCTTCTGGAAATCCAGATTTCACATCTGAGATTTCCAGAAGGTTTTGACCCCTCAAATTACTTCCAAAATGGAAAGTTCCTTTGCAGAAACCCTATTTAGGGTGTTTTAAGCAACTTTCATTCTCGGACTTTCCCCAGATTCTGAGGTTTTGAAGCCTTTAAGTCCATTTCAAAGTCAAGGGTCAACTGCCTTTTTCATTCTGGCAGAATTGCTTTTCAACTCCCAAAAATCTTTTGAGTGCCAAGACTCAACCCAAAAATCATACCAAAAATCTTGGGGATTGTTCAAAGTCTTATAAAGAGTTCCCCATTTTTGTTTTTCTCAGTTTCAACTCATTTTGGTCAAAACACACACACACACACACACACAAAAGGATTTCAAATGTTTGGAAGACTCGTTTTACGAGGCGCTCCGGGTGCACACTAACGTCCTTCCCGGCGCGTAACATGACCTCCGAACCTAAATCTCTGATCTCGGGCTTTTTTCAAAGTTTTGGCCCTTAAAACAAAAATGGCGTGGCGACTCCGTTTGATTTTCAAAAAAAATCGGGTACATCACAGTGGCGACTCCGCTGGGGACAAATAAGCTTTTTCTAAAAAAGAATGATATTTGGTATATTGGTGGAAACCATTAAACTTCCCGTTATCGCCTCCTAACACGAGTCGGGGATAAATTGTGGTCTAACAATCCCACGTACCGGTATCATTATTTTCAAAAAAAAAAAGGAAAAGCTTTTGAGGGTCAAGCTTCCGTCTCAACATTTGAAAATCCTTTGCTTTGTGTGTGTTGATTTTTGCACAATTTTCGTGTTTGTTTTTGGCCGCCTCAGAAAAGTCAAAATTTTATTTGTCGGAATAATGTCCCTAGCTGTCGGAATTTTTGTGCTTATGTGCTTATGTGTTCATAAAATTTTCAAAAAAAAAAAAAAATTTTCAAAAAAAAAAAATTTTCAAAAAAAAAAAAAAAAAAAAAATCATGCATCATGCCTTTTTAAGACACATAAAAATTTCTATTTTCTCGGAAAAGAAGATAGTTGCTTGCACACTACGCGCACGTGACCTTACACTTTGCACACTACGTCCCTAACCCGGGAAATCCTTGTCGCGGTCCGTTTGGTCTTATTACGCCTCTCGGATGAGCACGGGACTACCCAAACATCCCATGGAGCCTCGTGTCGACCATGCGCTTGTCAAGTGACACACTTTGTCAGAGACCCGGTTGGTTTTTAGTAAATTACGTGTCATGCCTGTACGTGTATAGACCTTTCCTTTCAAGCCTTTGTCGGCATACCGACTCAATATCTTTCGGGGACCCTAATCGGTCGAAGTTGCCGGTTTTCCGCCGCGAGACTTTGACCAAGATATTGACCGGCGCCTTGACTTCGGCTACGGCGGCACAAATTATACATTGACTCCCGGCATTGACCTTTGAGTCATCAAGGATTAATGATTATTCCATGCCTAATTACGGCTTAGCGACGACAAGTCAAGATCAATTGTGGACGCTTATCGGTCAAATCATGCCGAGCTTTTCGTCGAGCCCGGACATGATCTTGACTTTTGACGTCGGCTTTGTCCGTAATTTACATCGAATGCTCGTTAAGACTCGATTACCCTTGAGACTTTTAGGATCGTTTTCTTTTCGGTCGGTGGGACCCGCTTGCCCTATAGGACCCTCGCCGGGGCTGTCCACCTGGGAGGTCGAAATACGGGTGGAATACGAGGGGCTTATAGACGTAGTGACGGGGCCCAGCGATCCGGGGAATCGAGTAGTTCGCGAAAAGAAGAGCAATCTTTTCCAACCGATTAGGTTAATAAAACATGTTTTAAGTAAACAAGAACAAATAAGCGCATGTTGCATGAGCCCTAAGCCCAAACACCAACTTTGTTTCGCTTTCAGAGTCTGAACCACACCCTTTTGTGCCTTCCACAGTAAGCAAAGTTTGGATCGAGACCCCGGGTCATCGTTTGTTCGGCTCGGTCATTCCGAAGTCGAGATACTTCATCGGTTTCCTCCTTCGCTTCGGCTCAAAGTTTGAGAATGACCAACTCGAGAGGAGAACGGTGGGGACGTACAACTCCACACCAGAAAATCCGCAAAATGCCGAACAGTGGAATCGAGATGTTGGAACGAGATAAGACAAAATCAAGAGGCTCGGATCGGTCGGTTATTGGAAAGTATCGAGAACCCGGGGGCTAGCAATTGTTCACCACCCTAATGGAACCTTTACGGTTGATGCGAAGATTGGAGCTAATTACCCTCCGGGCATGCCAACTACCATCAAATGCCCTGTCCCCTTTCGTGTGGAACTACTAATGGGCCAAGCATCCCAAGCCTATCACTCGGCTGCCTCTCGGCCTCATCGTATCGATCTTGGTCAACTTCCCCCGGCACCTCCCGAGTTTTCACCTTTGGGTTTCAATCGGCTTGGAATGGGTCGGTTCGCTACTCCAAAACCTCGGTCGGCCGGGTCATCAATGCAGGAATTGGTCGATTCGGTACATCTCGGCCCTTCTTGCTCGATACTCCTCGACAGTCCGATCTAGGTCAACTTTGCCCTCGGTGCCTCTCGGGTCTCACCACCGGGATTGAGTCGGTTGGCTTTCGCCCGCGGCTTGGAAGGGGTCGGTTACTACTTCACAACATCGATGCAGTTCGGGTCATCGGCTTGGAAGGGGTCGGTTACTACTTCACCGCATCGGTCAGGCTCGGGTCACCATCTCGGAATGGGACGGTTCGTTTCTCGGGCTCCATGGTTCGAGAGGGCCGGCTTGCTTCCTCCAATTCTCAAAGCACACTTGGCCCCTATGATGCTGCAAGATCACGTGGGCCACCGGGCTTTTATCACCACTTCATCGGGCTCTACCCCCCCTCCCTCAGGTTGGGAAGTCCGACAAGGTCAAATGCTCCTCATCAAATTCTCCACCCGGCCGTTACGCAAGCTGCTCACCTTTCATCAAGTACGGTATACACATTTCCCTTGCGGTCATGTTCCTCGGTGCGGTCAAGACACATTCAATCCTCACATTACGATGCCTCAAACCTCATGTTTTCGGCGGCCTTACGGATCCGCACTCCTTTGCTCCACTGGTATCCACCCATTACGAGCCATATATCTTCATCTTCGGCAAGCTGCCCGGGCCTTATGAGGAAGATTACGGTCACGCTTTTAATGCTCGGCTGTCATTCCTCCCACCGAGTACTTCCTACGTGGTTTCGTTTGCTAATGCCAATCTTGTGGCGGGGTCATGCAATCCTAATGTTCCTATTGACTCGTCCAATGGATTATTGGTAGAACCAATTAAGAAGGTACAAGAAAAGCCTAGCAACGAGAGTATCGACGATCGCTCGACTCGGGCCATCTCACCATATCAATCTTGTGTATCGACACGAATGAAGTTTACAAAGGTCGAATCTCGACGATTACATTGATGATTACATCAAAAGGGTTCGTGCACGGGAAAAGACTACGAGTGCGAACATGTCTCGCCGCTATAAACCTTACCCTTCCAACACGGCTCCGACATCCGGTAAAGGAAAGAAGGCATTGTGTACAATTGACGGCCCCCAAAAGCAACCAAGAAATGGTGGTCCTTTAAGGCAACGAGAACGTTTTGATGATCTTGGGATGCCCATGGGCTTAATTTTCAAGGGCTTAGTAAGGGTAGGCCTTTTGGAGCCTCTCGAGGACTACCATCGAAGGAGCTCAAATGCACCTCTCGACATGAGTAAGCACTGCGCCTTCCATGATCATTATGGCCACACGACCGACAAGCTGCATAGTCTTGAAGAGAGCGGTTCAAGGTTAATCGAAACGGGCAAGCTTGAGCGCCCCAATGGACCAAAACCGGCAAACCACATTCGGAATGGTGACCAAGTCAATGACCAAATCTCGAATCCAGAGGATTTGGGTGTTCCCTTAAGCAAAGTTTTAAATAGCTTGCTAGAGCGGGGTCTCCTCGAACCCATGAGAAACTATCGGCCCAAGGATCCCAAAATCCCTTTTGACACCACTAAGCATTGTGCTTTCCACCGGTACCACGGTCATACGACCGACAAGCATACGGCTTTGAGAAAGGCGATTCGGGGATTAATTAAGAAGGGCAAACTCGAGCGCCTCGGTGATCTCAACCCCGCCAATGATCATTTCCCAAACAACGCGAATGTAAACATGATTGAATTTTATGATTCAAACTCTGTGAATTCAACGAGACTACGACAAGCCGGATGATTTAGTCGCAACAAATGTTGAGAATGGATGGTTTGGCTGCAACAAGCATGTGGCCATGGCAAAGCTGGATTTGGTGAAATGCTTTGAACTCTCGCCCTCAGATAAGTTCACGGCGCGCCAAGGTTAAATGGGATGATAATGATGCGATGGCGAGATTTGGCGAAACGGTAAGGATACAAGAAATCCGATGATTAGGAAGGAAGAGTTAGTCTGGCTTTGGAAAACGCCCATAAGATTCATGAAGAGCAGTGACCACTGCTCATCAATGCTCTCCGCCGCCATGGAGTTCGGGTAACCGGTTGAGGCGAATGGTTCCACTGGTCATGGTCGAAGATGAGACTTGAAGCTTGATGATTTCGGTCCCTTCATCCTATAACTCTCCATCCCACGGCCAACACCTCCCTCCATCCACATATGATCCCTTGCCAAGGACAATTCCTCTTGACCCTTTCCGGCTACCTCGAGGCCATTAGGGCTCCATCGCCCTCGGCTCCTCGAACGAGTTGGGCTCCATCACACTGTTCCTCAATTTCGGCAATACACGCCGGTTTATGCTCCGGCTTCACATAATCGGTTTGAGCTATGTGGCTATGTTAAAGCCTCTACACCCACTGAATGCGATCATGAGTTGCTAAAAGAAAATCCGGATGCCACAAGTTTTCCGTTGTCGTCTACCGGACTTAGTGAATTCACCGTCGGTTTCACCGGTCTGCGTTTGTGTTTCCCTCTGGCGATAAGAGTCTTGTTGCGAGTTCCAGTAACTCGAATGTTCCCGTTGATCCCCATGTGGCAATATTGATAGAGCAAGTGAAACAAATGCGGGAGAAGCTTGATCTTATGATAAGTACTAGCACTCCTTTGACCCAAGATGTCGAACCGGGCAAAGAAATGATTACGTCGCGCAAAATTCAAGTGCCGAAGTGAGAGAATCCGATAGGACAACTTGCCCCAGCACACTTGTCTAATGCCGGTTCAAGCTTGAGAAAGGCCCGAAGACACAATCGGCTAGTATCACCCCTTTCACTCAAAACAACCGGCGCATCGTTGAATCCTCCCAAACAGAGCCCAATACCCCTCAAGGTCCTCTCGGGTTCACTTCCTTCCATCAATATGCTCGATCGACAAAGTTCGTCCCAGTGACTTTTCCGACCCGTTTCTTTGGACAACTTGTGCTCGCCCAGCTGCTCCATGGCCTCAAACTCCTCCACTCCCACCGGTATCATGGGCACGTAGCGATCACTTTGCCTCGGTCTGCGGTAATGGAATCGAAGTTAACAGAAAGATGAAAAGCTCAAGCGTCTTGGCAGTCCAACAACAAAGAGTAGCTAGACTAGGGGCGACCCATCCTTTAATATTAAAACAGTCTTTTAGTCAACCTTCGTAGGTTCTAGTACTTTCTTCGTTCAATCAAGTCCTCCTTGGACATTGTAGTTAATCTTAAGTTTTCTATAAAAGAGTCTTTTTCTTTTCTCGCTAGACTTGAGACATTATTTGCACACCTACATTACATTTAATGAAATGGTTTTATTTTAAATGATCACTCGCATCGCTCAACAAATAATCTCTGGAAATGATTAAGATTTTAATTAATTGGTGCGAGAAAGTCAACTAATGCCCTCCCTATACACTTTCCTCACCTCACAAAGGCCTCCATCAAGCCATACACTTTCCAAAACATATCCCCATCATCACCTTGATCAAGTCAACGAAGGCGGCAACATCAAGGGACAACAAAAGGTCACTCAGCATCGGGAGATCGACCCCATATCGAAAAAACAGGGGCTTGCCTCCGCCCCCCATGCATCAAGAAAGTTCAAGTAGAAGCTTGCCTTCGTCCTCAAGTGCTCAAAAAAAAAAAAAAAAAAGCTTCAAAAAAAAAAAACAAAAGCTTCAAAAAAAAAAAAACAAAAGCTTCAAAAAAAAAACAAAAGCTTCAAAAAAAAAACAAAAGCTTCAAAAAAAAAAACAAAAGCTGCAAAAAAAAAAAAAAAAAGCTTCAAAAAAAAACAAAAGCTTCAAAAAAAAAAAAAAAAAATGAGGCCAAGGACCTAGCACCGCCGATCGGAAGGTTTGACATATGGGCAAAATTAAAGCCCGAAGAACGGAAGTTGTCGACAACAAGGGAGCGAGTTAAAGCAACGGCAAAAACATATCATAAGCCCTTAAATTTGCATCCAAAATCTTTCTCCCCGATGAAGGACGACGATCAAGAAGCAACGGAATCGCTCAAAATGACTTGTCAAGGAATCACCTCAAGGCCCGCACCTTATCACCCAAACTTCCTATCCGAGCCTTTTCACCAAAAGTACCACAAATGTTCATACCCCTTTTCTAAAGCCAAACGGTTCGGACCCGAACTACGGCGACTGAGCTCCTCACAATGAGGGAACGTAGGCAACCGAGAAATGGTCCGGTCATAAACACATTCAAATCCCGAGAAAATCCGGCCTCACCAATAGCCTCTCCTATACACGATCCCTCTTCACCATTCGCCAACTTCGACTCTTGGTATCGGTTGACTTTCTCCTCATGATTAATCAAAATGTTTGTTCATATCGAGATTAGGGGTTGAATAACCCGAACATTAATAAAGGGTTTTAAGCAATCTTGTGATCATTTTGAATAAAACATATTTTCGAGATGTCTCGACAAGTCTTCTTTTTCTACATTATAGGAAAAATAGAGCTAAACACTAATTTTACGTCGGCGGGGGCTTCCATACACTTTTACAAACCTTTCTAAACTTATGCTCTCTCAAAAGAGTCAAACCCAAAGCGAGTTCTTTTGTGCCTTCGTCAAATGAGGCCATCAAATAATACAAATCGGGGATTCATCCCCACTTTTCGAAAAAAAATATATGCCCTATGGTATACATTCCTAAAATTGTCTTGCTTTTACATTTTCTTAGGTTGACTAATTGAATAAAGAAAATAATAAAGTAAATATGGAAGGATGGGTTGCCTCTTTTGCTACATGATAATTCAAGAACGTTGGTTCTTCACTCTGCTACAAGATGGGTTGGGTCTTTGTTCGGTATCGGTCTACGGTGCCTACCGGGTTGAAGCCTCTCTAATTGTGTCGGATTCACGGTCATGAGACCGAGGCTTTGCCAAGTTACTTCTTCCAAATCAAGACTTCGCAAATACATCTCTTCGGACCAAGGCTCCACCAAGCAAGATGAGATTTGATCGCCATGTTGGTCATGGGCTAGTCAAGTGCGGTTCTTTGATGTCCAAGGACGAGGACGGAATTTTAACCAAGACCAGAAATTCATCATATTCCTATGACTAATATTGGAACCCGAGTCCATAAAACTCCTTGTGCCAATCGAATGAGGTTTCGATGTTCGTCCTTGGAAGATGTCGGGAATTTTGGTTTGACGGTGCCCTCAACCCCGATGGAACTTTCACGGTAGAAGAGGAAAAGGATCCCCATCCCTATCTTGGCCGAGACAGGACTACCACCACCTTCCTCACACTCTTCTCAACTCGCGAATCGGCCATCCTTTCGGCCTCGGTTTGATATACATTCACGATTCGATGCAGGACGGTCGTTTGGAGAAACAAATTGACTTCGATCCGATTTGGGCCGGTATGGTATGCCTCAAAGCGATCGGGGTCGGCTCGGTATGTCACGACGGTTTGGTATGCCTCGGCGGTTCGGTACGGATCGGTCGGGAGCTTCTCGGTTACATCGGTTTGAAATGCCTTGGCAATGACCCGGTTCAAGATATCCAATCCCCGGCACCGCACAAGCCTCATAAGATCCCTTCATGACCGTCTCAACGGGACGGCAAACCCCAAATACGGACTCTTGGACCCATGCGGTCTAACGTGACCGATCGGTTCACGGCTCCTCGGCGGGGGCAAAATCGATGTACGGAATGTCTTCTCATGGTTGGGGTTACCTCGGAATACCACGGCAAATTGGAATCCCACCTCGGTTTGGAACCAATCTATCGGGGCCTCCGCGGCAACGGTTTGGAATGCTTCCACGGTGCGGTCTAGGGCAACGATCGAAGCCCTTCCTCGAGAATGACGCTAGCTCGGCCGCTCCTCACACGGCTTTCACAAATCCATTCCTCACTCGGGCTTCGATGGGTTACCAAGCCTCCATCCCGGTTTCATCGGAATCACCGGGACCGCAGTACCCTGGTCATGCACCTTCGGCTATGCAATTCAACAATCGGGGACGGCGGCCCGCACTTAAGCCTACTTATGGGCCTCACTCCAGGAAATCCGAGTTACCCAGCTACATCAAGGCGCCTTCGCCCTCTTTGCCGGTTGAAAATCAACAACAAGCCGCGAGGTTCTATCCCTTTGCCCGGGGTCCTACTCAAGCTCCCGGGGTGATTCGGGCCAAGGACGGGATTTCACCTATGTCCCCGGATCGGCCGTTCCCTCCACTGTCTGCCGCCGGTGGTAGCTCCTCTCTCTAGCTCGATCGGCTGGTTTGAATGCCATGGTTCCACCACAAGACCCTCATTTGGCTTGGTTCGTGGAGCGACACAAGGAAATGAAAGCACAGATTCTTGAATTATTTGTTAAGAAGTACGCTTTCCGACCAACGAACCCGGACTCCTTTGTTCCCCACAAATTCGTGATGCCTAATTTGGATCTCTTTGATGGCACTTTGCATGCCCGAAAACCCATACTGGACACGTATACCTTGGCAATGAAGGTCAAAAGGGCGCCAATCAGCGGTTGGGCGACTATTTCGATCTCTCTTTGAAGTCCGAGTGCTCTAAAATGGTTCTTCCGCTTAAAATCCGAGGCCGGGGCTACATGGGACAGATTACTAGCTAACTTGGAGTGGGAAGCAAATAGATTTGACTGGAGACAACAATGCGGCGTCAGACGAGAACATCGGGGACTTTTACAAGCAAGATGGCAACTCCTCCTTTTGAAGAGGAACAACTAGACATCTTTCGGTCACGCCCGAAACCACATCGAGGGCCTCACTTAGCAATTTCCCTATCCGGATCTACGGGCAATGATCAATTCCGGGGCTAAATTTGAGAGGGCTTACAATCGGCGGCGAGTTGTCGCACACCTTTACGGATACCGGGTTTCTTCCACCTCCAACACGACTCTGAAAAAGGGCGGTGTGAGGGCGATCGAAAAGGGGACCCCAAGGACCCAATACGAGTCAACAATCCATTCCCTAAAAAAAAAAGTAGGGTGAATATGATTGAAGC
Organism: Adenophora triphylla var. japonica; assembly: GCA_022495995.1. NCBI lineage: Eukaryota > Viridiplantae > Streptophyta > Magnoliopsida > Asterales > Campanulaceae > Adenophora > Adenophora triphylla. Next base: position 122,501 of record JAFEMH010001104.1, on the reverse strand, counting down.
CACGAACAAGCCAAGTGCCACTATGGCTAACGGTTCCCATATGGAAGACACTCTTCGAAGAGAGGATTCTAGTTTCATAGTCGGTATCAAAGATGGGTTTCTCCCTTCATGACAACTTCACCTTGAAGGCTCTCACGTTGATCGATTGGCTCGGTACTTCATCGGTATGTCGGTCAAACCTTTAAGCTGGACCTCTGTAGTGACGCTTTGTCAAACACAGGGCTTCATCAAATCATTCGGAGAAAGATTCCGTGGTTTTCGCCATGTCTTTTCCATGGAATGGGGCTTTATCAAGTCACACCTATCTTCGGAAGAAAGGTCTGGTCACCTCAACAAGCTGTCTTGGAGTTTCGGCTTTAGAACTTGGCATATGGCAACTCCTGCATCATCAAAAGTTGAGAATTGGGAATCTCCTCATATCGGCATTTCGTCAAATCACAACTAACCCAAGCAAAGAGGGTTCATTCATGTCAACATGCTTTGATTCTAGAGCACATCGGCGTCGGCTTCAAATGTCCGAGGCGAAAAGAAATTTCAATCGAGACAGGGGTTCAAATCCAACTTCATCCCAAGATCAAAATTGACCTCATCAATAACATGCAATTCAGTCCGCGACTAAAGGATATCACCCCACCAGCTCAAAGCTTGTCCCAAACAGTCAACAACACATATATCCCCTCTCATCACCATGCATCCCCACAAAAATCTCCCCAGGGCTCATGTAGCATGCACAAAACTTGAATCAATAGGAAAAATCCTAAGTGATTGAAAATCATAAATCGTAATTTCCCTGCCAAAAGCTTAGGCCAAGTGCATCTTCGAAAGCAAATAAACGCATCATCTCATAATCATTTTTGGTTCTATGCATGCATCCGCCATCATGAATGCCATATATGCATCTTCCTCTTCACTAACAAATGCAGGAATTCAAACGTAATCCCCCTTTTCGGCAAGGATGATCTTCACCAAAGACGACCTCAAATGGATGAAAACAGTCCCCAACATCCACAAACATATGAAGACCGCCTCCAGTGTATACAATTCGGTCAGGGACGCCAAGTTCTCCAATACAATTCGGTCAGAGACGCCAAGTTCTCCAATACAATCCGGTCAGAGACGCCAAGCTCTCCAATACAAATCAGGTCAAGGACGCCAAGTCAAATCGGTCAGGGACGCCAAGCTCTCCAATACAGTACGGTCGGAGACGCCAAGTTCTCAAAATGCAAATCGGTCAAAGATACCAAGGTCTCAAATACAGTACGGTCAGAGACGCCAAGTTCTCCAATACAAATCGGTCAGGGACGCCAAGTTCTCAAATACAAATCGGTCAGGGACGCCAAGTTCTCAAATACAATGCGATTAGAGACACCAAGTTCTCAAAAGCAAGAAGTCCCAATGTGAAGACAAGCTCAAAAACCTCTACAAGTTTGACGATCACCAGCAAGATGCAGACTCAACCAAACTCCTCCTTCAGGTCAAAATGCCTCCAAAGACAGCAAATCGTCAGCAGAAACCGTCCCACGAACGGCAACCTAACAACTCTTCATCAACATCAGCCGTAGCCTCAGCTACAGGTAAGCACAGCACAGGTATGAAAGCATATCTTAATCACCTACTTTTCTAAAAGAACATTATCATCAAATCATAGGGCGACTTCCCAAAAAAATAGTCAAACCTCAAATATTGTCAAACCATCAAAGACCATCCCCAGCTATTTTCGAACTACGACCGGCTTGATTCCCTCTTAAGGATACGTAGGTAGCCTATCATTAGGTCCAGCCACTCGACCAGCACGGTCATCCTTTCCTTCGGCAGCAGACGTAAAACCGATTCCTTCAAATGAAGTCCACCTGAGACGCCATCACCGAGGTTCAAGGCACCTAAGACGCCATCATCAAGGTTCGAGGCACCTAAAATGCTATCACACACAACACGCCATCATCGAGGTTCGAGGCACCTAAACGCCATCATCATCCCTTAGGGTGACTTCCCAAAAATAGTCAAACCATAGGGTGACTTCCCCAAAACAGTCAAAACCTTAGGGCGACTTCCCAAAAATAGTCAAACCATAGGGTGACTTCCCCAAAACAGTCAAAACCTTAGGGCGACTTCCCAACAATAGTCAAACCATAGGGCGACTTCCCAAAAATAGTCAAGTCATAGGGTGACTTCCCAAAAATAGTCAAAACCTTAGGGCGACTTCCCAAAAACAGTCAAACCTTAGGGCGACTTCCCAAAAATAGTCAAACCATAGGGCGACTTCCCAAAAATAGTCAAACCATAGGGCGACTTCCCAAAAATAGTCAAAACCGTAGGGCGACTTCCCAAAAATAGTCAAGTAACAGGGCGACTTCCCAAAAATAGTCAAACCATAGGGCGACTTCCCAAAAATAGTCAGACCTTAGGGTGACTTCCCAAAAATAGTCAAATCATAGGGCGACTTCCCAAAAATAGTCAAGTCATAGGGTGACTTCCCAAAAATAGTCAAAACCTTAGGGCGACTTCCCAAAAACAGTCAGATCATAGGGTGACTTCCCGAAAATAGTCAAATCTTAGGGCGACTTTCCTAAAGCAGTAGGGTCGAAGACTAAAGATAGTCGAAAGACCCGAACTACGACTGGCTTGATTCCTCTTAAGGATACGTAGGTAGCCTATCATTAGGTTCAGCCACCAGACCAAAATGGTCGTTCCTATCCCCAGCAGAGCGGATATACAACCCTAGCCATCAGACCAAAGAGGGTCATTTCCTATCCCCAGCAGAACGGATATACAACCCTAGCCATCAGACCAAAGAGGGTCATTTCTTATCCCCAGCAGAGTTTCTTTCAGCAATCGACTGTAGAACTCGCTCGCCAGGTTGACATCCTAAAACAGTCACTCCAGGGTCGACAACTAAAGATAGTCGAAAGACCCGAACTACGGCCGGCTTGATTCCCACTAGGGATACGTAGGTAGCCTATTAAATAGGTTCAGCCACTCGATCACTCGATCATCCTGTCAAATATGGAGCCTTACTCTTATCGACGACCCCGCTTCCTTCGAAAGCACCGTCGCCGAGGGGCTACTGTAAGTGCTCCAATTTGAGCCGTTAGTATTTTCGTTAGAAAGTTAACGAAAGTTTTAACATTTCTAACATTTCTAACAAACCCTAACCTTTCTAACAAAGCAAGGGTAAAGTGGGCATTGCCATTTAAAGATAAACAAGGAAAGGAATCCTAAAAAGCAAAAGAAATGGAAAAAACCCGAATTGGTAAGTTGAAAAACAGCTTCAGTTTGAATTTTAAAAAGATTATTCTTCCTGTCCAAAGCGCATCATTAGCAGATGAACAAGGCACGCCAACAGACCCTCCGCGCGGATGTGATTGCATCTCCCAGTGGCCTATAAATTGAACCCTCCTCTCTCAGTCTAAACAACACAATTTGATCACAGCAACGAAACTCTGGCGAAATATAGAGAGAAAACAGTGGGAATTCCCTTGAATTGCCACCATTTTCTCTCCAATCTTTCCCAAATCCCACTCACTCAAAATACTTTCAAATCACTCTCATAGATACTCTCATACATACACTAACTCAAGCTCAAATCACCCTTTAGGAGGAGGATTAGAGAGAAAACATAGAGGACTTCATTGTTATCTACTTGTTTTCTCTTTAACCAACTCTAATCACCAACCCTAAACACATTCAAATCTTGATACTCTTCAAGTCAAGCTCATACACAAGGGAAGATAGGTATAACCTCCCTCTCCCTACCCTAAATTTCTTTCATCAATGCATGCATCTCAAATTTTGAAGATGTAATTTGTTCATCAATTTGTTCATCTTTGCTTGACCTAAAAATGTAGTCACCTTGGAATAAATTTCCAATGGATGACCATTTAAAAGGCCTAAATCATTTTCTTACTCACTTAAAAGTGTTTTTTCTAAAGATCATTCACTAAAAAGTGTTTTCCAAAAATCATTTTCATACACAAAATCTTTCTTTCAAAGGATGAAATCCCCCTTCCCAAGCAAATGAAATGCTTAGTCCTAATGTACCCCAAGGATGGTTTGGTATAGTTGATTCACCACTAAAATGTCTAGTGATCACTAACCAAAACCTAGGGAAATGGGGACAAGCATGGATGCAAAAAACCCCTTTAAAATCATATTTTCTCTCTTGAGAAGTTGCTGTCCAGTAGCAATTTTCTCAGACCTCAGTCCATGGTCTAATTTTTTGGACATAGATAAACTTGGAATTTGGTGTTTACTACAAAACACTTTTTGTAGCCAACATCCAGATATTTCCATACATATTTTTACTTTATTTTTTGCGTGAGTAAAACCCAATCTTTCAATTTTTCTCTTAGAGGCTAGTTCATCAGCTTCTGGGAATCCAGATTTCACATCTGAGATTTCCAGAAGGTTTTTACCCCTCAAATTACTTCCAAAATGGAAAGTTCCTTTGCAGAAACCCTATTTAGGGTGTTTTAAGCAACTTTCATTCTCGGACTTTCCCCAGATTCTGAGGTTTTGAAGCCTTTAAGTCCATTTCAAAGTCAAGGGTCAACTGCCTTTTTCATTCTGGCAGAATTGCTTTTCAACTCCCAAAAATCTTTTGAGTGCCAAGACTCAACCCAAAAATCATACCAAAAATCTTGGGGATTGTTCAAAGTCTTATAAAGAGTTCCCCATTTTTGTTTTTCTCAGTTTCAACTCATTTTGGTCAAAACACACACACACACAAAAGGATTTCAAATGTTTGGAAGACTCGTTTTACGAGGCGCTCCGGGTGCACACTAACGTCCTTCCCGGCGCGTAACATGACCTCCGAACCTAAATCTCTGATCTTGGGCTTTTTTCAAAGTTTTGGCCCTTAAAACAAAAATGGCGTGGCGACTCCGTTTGATTTTCAAAAAAAATCGGGTACATCACACCCCCAAGGCACGAACGCCTTGCAACAATCCCTCTTCGTCCATCCTCGTAAGCCCGAACATCTTTTCACTTCAGCAAGTGAACATTCATCTCCCCGGCAGCTGCAATAAGCCCGAACCCCAAGGCACGAACGCCTTGCAACAATCCCTCTTCGGCTATCCTCGTAAGACCGAACATCTTTTCACTTCAGCAAGTGAACATTCATCTCCCCGGTAGCTGCAATAAGCCCGAACCCCAAGGCACGAACGCCTTGCAACAATCCCTCTTTGGCCATCAAGGTAAGCCCGAATGCTCATCCCCAGCAGGATTCTAAAGAAGAAACGTCGATCCCTCCGTGTTGTTAATGACGCCAGTTTAACACAACTGTTCCCATCATTGCTACCCTATCCCCAACAGGATAAACCTGGCAGCCGCAATAAGCCCAGTACCCAAGGCACGAACGCCTTCATCTCAGGACAAACGCATCCTCGTGATCCCGGTTCGAGGCGCCACACGCCCTCGTATGATCCAGCAAATCTGGTTTGAGGCGCCACACGCCCTCGTCAGTATCAGCAACTCCGGTCTGAGGCGCCACACGCCCTTGTATGATCCAGCAAATCCTATTTGAGGCGCCACACGCCCTCGTCAGTATCAGCAACTCCGGTTTGAGGTGCCACACGCCCTCGTCAGTATCAGCAACTCCGGTCTGAGGCGCTACACGCCCTCGTATGATTCAGCAACTCCGGTCTGAGGCACCACACGCCCTCATATGATCCAGCAAATCCGGTTTGAGGCATCACACGCCCTCGTCAGTATCAGCAACTTCGGTCTGAGGCGCCACACGCCCTCATATGATCCAGCAACTCCGGTTTGAGGCGCCACACGCCCTCGTCAGTATCAGCAACTCCGGTCTGAGGCGCCACACGCCCTCGTATGATTCAGCAACTCCGGTCTGAGGCGCCACACGCCCTCGTATGATTCAGCAACTCCGGTTTGAGGCGCCACACGCCCTCGTCAGTATCAGCAACTCCGGTTTGAGGCGCCACACGCCCTCGTATGTTTCATTAACTCCGGTTTGAGGCGCCACACGCCCTCGTATGTTTCAGAAATCCCAGGTTCAGACGCCTCCCAATAGTCTCCATTCGGGTCCAGGTACCTTGCAATGGTCTCATTCAGGTTCAGACGCCTCCAAACAGTCTCGCTCAGGTCAAGGTCCCCACGCGCGGCCCTTGCACCTACGAACTACGATCGGCTTGATTCCCGCTCGGGATACGTAGGAATCCTTTCGCTAAGGGTCCAACCAACTGACCGCCCAGGTCTTTCAAAGTAAGGCATCCCGATTTGGATCCTTATCTTTTTTCAACGACCCCACCTCCTTCGGAGGAGACGTCGCTGAGGGGCTAACTGTAAGTACCCAAATCCGGATCGTCAAAATCCGTCAGAAAGTTAACCAAAATCCGTTAACTGGCCCGCTCCAGGTTAATCGGAACTCGTAAAACTCCCCGTTGCCATGCCAACAAGACGTCCTGGGACTGCCCCGTGCATCCCGACGTCGAAGCGTACTTGACACGTGTCATCACGCGTAAAAGTACGGCTTTCCCTGAAAAACACACTTTTCGGCACTTTCCGGGGGCATTTCGGACATTTTCCGGACTGTTATTTTAAAAAACGGACAAAACCGGGACCGGGGAACGAACTCCCATGCAAAGGGTGAGTCACAGGGTACGTGGAAGCCATGCCACAGCCCACCCATCACCCTTCAATCACAAATCAAGCTGAAAAGATCAAAATACCCCTGGATTTCAGTCAAAGTCCGGCCGGACTCTATGTGCACATTTTCTGAAATTGCCAGAAAGCCCCTCAGAATTCCAAAATACCCCAAAACCATGAAAAATAGTCTAAGTCCGTCCGGACTCTTACTGCAATTTTCACCTATAAATAGAAGTTGCTGTCAAAGGCAAAGAAAGGAACATTTTTCACCCAAAAATCACCTCACTCACGGCCCTAAGCAGTTTCACCCCCTTCCGAGCTCCCGTTTTGCCTCGATTCGTGTGAAACTTCCGTATTTCGATCAAATACGCCCCTTATCACTTCGAAACACCCTTTCGAACTAATTTTCGTGTCCCGTACACACCTTCCGAGCCAAAGGAGTCGACCCTAGCCATAGGTATAACTCCCTCTCTCTGATCTCTCGTTTCGTCTCGATTTATGCGCTAGTCGCTACAACCGTTTCGAACAACGTTACTGAAATGTAGACGCCTCCGTCTAACGGAGTCCGATACGTTTTAGCCCCTTGATCCTCTTCTCTTCCCGTAAGAGAAGTAATCACGAGTTAAAACGGCGTTCCGACCCCGTTCCGTTTACTTTTTCTGTCATTTACCATTCCGAATCGATCGATCCGTCGATCGTCATTTACTTTCTATCATTTACAAATCTGAGCCGTTTGGCCTCGTCGATCGTCATTTACAAATCAAAGCCGTTTGGCCTCGTCGATCGTCATTTACGATTCCGGATCGTTTGATTCCGTTGATACTGCTTTAAATACTGTCATTTACAAGTCCGACCCATTTGGATCGTGATAGTATTTACTTTTCAAAGTCCGAGTCGCAACCCGATTCGTTGATCGCATATCATTTAATACGCATTTTTCCCGCAAAAATCGTTAACAATGTAATGCCCGGTTCAAAACCGGAGTTCGTCCGTCGAACTCTCTTTCAAAACGCGTGAAATGACGTTTGACATTCAAACGCTCATCTTTCAAACTAAGAGCCGCCATTTGACACTTAAAATCATTTAATATGCATTTTTCCCGCAAAAATCGTTAACAATGACTTGCCCGGTTCAAAAAAACCGGAGTTCGACCTTCGAACTCCTTTTCAAAACTCAAAACCGACGTTTGGCCTCCAAACGCTCGTTTCCAACTCAAAACTGACGTTTGTCATTCAAACGCTCGCCTTTTCAAACAAAGTCACCTAATCAACGTTTGACATTCAAACCAAGATTAAGCTTGTCATTCAAGCCCCCATTTCAAAACACACACACACACACACACACACATTTTTGAGAAAGGTAGAAAGACTCGTCATGCGAGGCGTTTCGGGTGATCTCGTAATACTCTTCCCGAAACGTAACGTGACCTCCGAACCTAACAATCTCTGGTACTAAATAGCTTTTTACTCGTTTTTGCTACCAATAAAAATGATCCCCTGTTTTCAAAGCTTTTTCCTAAGTTTTTTGCTACCAATAAAAACGACACCATTTTCAATAGCCGTTTCTCAACGTTTGGGCTCAAAATACAAAAAACCGCGTGGCGACTCCTCATTTTTCCTTCCCATGAAGCAAGGTCTCAGACACCAACCCCTCGCGAAAGACAACCGCTCTCGCTCCGCGCGAGAATCGGGTAATTTCAGCCTCACTTAAAACGCCTCTCTACTTTGTTGAAGCGCTTGTGAGTTCTTTACCTCATGACTTAGAAGACTGACGATATGAAGGCTAGTCTAAGTGCTTGGAAATCCAACGATGGAACATAGACCAGGTGTACATTCTAAGATGAAGACACATTTCCATGTACAACTCATATTATTATCCAAAAGGCTTTGTGCCTAACGGCTAGTAAAGGACAAATGGACCAATCAACATTCAACAACACATTATCCTTTGTGCTTATCCTCAAGGATTTCCTTGAAGATTTGATTATTGCTCCAAGACTTCCAAATTTCACAAGAACAACCTTCATACGTTCTTACTCATATTCCAAGCCCAGATCTATAAGCCTTTGTAACACCAAGTTTTCACTGTGCTCTAAATCGTACAGATCTAAAGAGCCTTGAAATCTTGAACACACACACACACACCCCTTCAAGACTACTGATCACATAGGTCTTTCTTTTAGATAGATACACTAGTATAGTTTATGATTTGCATTAAAGTTAGATTTTTGATTTCTGCTCTTCATATTGTAATCTATAAAGGAACAAGAAATCAATACAAGATCTAGTGGTTAGAAAATCTAATACTAACTATCTTGGTAAGGACGTAGATCTTTCACGATCGAACCTCTACAAATCTTGTGTACTTACTTGGTGCTCTTTATTTTGAAGTTCTTATTTGTTCTTACTTATTTTGTTTGTTTGATCTTAATTTGAATCGATTAATGGGTTACATTGTGTTATAGTTGGAATTGTCTTAGCTCCATAACTCTTTTAGCAAGGGCCCTATAACTTGTGTGAGTTACTTTTATAATCGCCCCAAAATATTATGTTGTGCATTTCACAAACTCTCTAAGCGCTTTTCATAACTATGTTGAATTAGTGCGCATTAGTCATTGCTTTGCAAAAAACGGTTTAAAAAATCTGTTAGAATATTAGGAAGATGTGATAATATTCTGTAAATATTCTGTAGATATATGTAATTATCCTTTCCATAGAAGTTGTTATTTAGTTACCTAGATTAGAGGATAATTAGCTAGAATTATGGGAGTCTTGGACTCTATATATGTACTTTGTAAATATTGAAATAAATCAAGGAAATTATTATCTTTTATGGTATCAAGAGCCAGGGGCAAATCCTTCTTCCGCTGCGCCTCCAAATCTTGGTTTACCGTTCTTACTATTTCTTTCTGATTTTCCGTCTGCCTGTCTTGTGCTTGGTTCCATGGCGCCTTCTTCTTCTTCTTCTTCTAAGTTTTCCTATCATCCGGCGTTTGCGGTGTCTAACATCAAGAACAACATCGCAATCACCCTTGATTTGGAAAACGTGCAATATGGAACGTGGGCTGAATTGTTTAAGATTCATACTCGGTCAACCTGGGTATTGGATCATATTATTCCGTCCAAGAAAGCTAAGGCACCGGAGACAGATGACGAGAAAGACCTGTGGGATACGTTAGATGCACAAGTCTTGGGGTGGATCTATTCCACTATTTCCTCAGATCTTCTCAATACAATCTTGGAACCAGATTGTACGGCCCAATATGCGTGGGAACGTCTTCGAGACATCTTTCAGGACAACAAGAACTCTCGTGCCGTCGCTCTTGAGCAGGACTTCTCCCACACAGTCATGGCTGATTTCACCTCCGCCTCCACCTATTGTCAACAGTTGAAGCAATTGGCAGATCAACTCAAAAACGTTGGGGCACCTGTGTCGAATGATCGTCTTGTATTGCAGATGGTGGCGGGGCTCACTGAAGCATACAACGGGGTGGCTACTCTAATCCGACAAAGTGATCCTCTTCCTCAATTCCATCAGGCTCGCTCAATGGTTACATTAGAAGAGGCTGGGTTAGCGAAGAAGGCCTCAATCGGGGCGGCTATGATGGCTCGGGAGGCTGCAGTTCCAATGGTACCTGTTCCTAGGACATTTGTGCCGTCTACATCAACTGGTAGCCAGAAGAAAGGTGGAGGAAAAGGGGGGAACAAGAAGGGTAGTGGCGGCAAGGGAGGCGGACAACCATCTGGAGGTGGGCGGACTGCTGCTCCTGCGCATGCCCCTTTCTTGGGTCAGCCTATGCCACAATGGGCCGCTAGGGGACAGCAGCAATGGGTCTGGCCGTGGGCTTCTCCACCCTGTCCATATCCATCAGCCGGGCCAGCTGTACCTTGGTACAGGCCCAACACCTCTCAGGCACCCAGCCAATCCTCCGGTATACTTGGACCTCGTCCGCCCCAGGCTTATACAGCTCAGTCACAACTCTCCCCCACATATATTGACAGTGCTATGCATACTATGGGTATGACACCTCCGGATCCTACTTGGTACATGGACACTGGGGCTACGAATCACATGACATCCTCGTCAGGTACTCTCATGCCCTATTTCAATTTGAGTACCAAACATGATATTATTGTTGGTAATGGTCACTATATTCCAATTAATGGTTATGGGCATAGGAAATTAGATCCTCCACATCCTCCTTTCATTCTTAAAAATACTCTTCATGTTCCTAAAATTGTTAAGAATTTAATTTCCGTTTGAAAATTTGTCACTGATAATTCCGTTACAATTGAGTTTGACTCTTGTGGATTTTCTGTGAAGGATTTCCGAACGGGGAAGCGCCTCATGATATGTGAAAGTAAAGGAGATCTCTATCCCATCACCAACATCATCAAGTCCTCGGTTCCTTCTGCTTTTGCTGCTTTCAGTCCGGTTCTTTGGCATGATCGTCTTGGCCACCCGGGCATTTCTATTATTGATGTTCTTAGGAAAAATAAGGCTATTACATGTTCTAGTTCTAAATTGCCTCATGTATGTCATGCGTGCGTTTTGGGCAAACATGTTAAATTGCCATTTATTACTTCGAATTCTAGTACTTTTTGTCCTTTTGACATTATTCATAGTGATTTGTGGACTTCTCCTGTTTTGAGTACTTCGGGCCATCGTTATTATGTGTTGCTTTTAGATAATTTTTCGAATTTTATGTGGACTTTTCCTTTATCAAAAAAATCGGATGTATTCTCTATCTTTCTTAATTTCAAAGCTTTTATTCGTACTCAGTTTGAAAGAGATATCAAAACTTTTCAATGTGATAATGGAAAAGAATTTGACAATTCTCAATTTTGGGATTTTTGCAAAAAGAATGGGATGTCTTTCCGCCTTTCTTGTCCTTATACCTCTCCTCAAAATGGAAAAGCGGAATGGACTATTCGTACAATTAACAATGTTATTTGTACCCTTTTGACCCATGCTTCCCTTCCTCCGTCTTTTTGGCATCACGCTCTCGATATGGCCACTTATCTCCTCAATATTTTACCCCATAGAAATATTGACTATAATACGCCTCTTCATGTGTTATACCATAAAGTCCCGTCCTATACTCATTTGCGCGTCTTTGGTTGCTTTGCTATCCTCTCTTCCCTTCTACAACAATTAACAAACTACAGGCGCGCTCTACTCCGTGTGTATTCTTAGGCTATCCGTCAAATCACCGTGGCTATAAATGTTATGATTTATCCTCACGAAAAATCATCATCAATCGTCATGTTATTTTTGATGAAAATAATTTCCCGTTTGCCAAAATGTATAAGTCGTCTTCTGAGTCTTATGCTTTTTTGGACGATGGTCCTAATTCATACACTATTTCACAATGGGCTGGTCAAGTTCCTAACCCCACTGGTTCGGATTTTCACTCGCATCCCACTTCTCCTGTCCAAACATCTCCTGATCCCAGATCTCTCCCTTTGACAGCAGGTCCAACCTCCCCCTTTGCCGCCCCAGATCAGCCTCCTCTGACTGATGATTCGGCGCCTGTTGGACCTATGGCTGGGTCGTCTGCCCACAATTCTGATCCTATAGTGCATGTGTCTTCTTCTCCGTCCCAATCTGTTCCTAATCAATCAAAAGGGCCGGTCACTCAGAGTCAACATGGTATTTTTAAACCTAAATCTCACTTTAATTTAAATAATACCATCTCTAAATCTCCTCTTCCTCGTGACCCTATTTCTGCCCTTAATGATATTAATTGGAAATTGGCTATGACCGATGAGTTTGATGCTCTTATTGCTAATAAGACGTAGGATCTTGTACCTCGTCCCCATGATATTAATGTCATTCGTTCGATGTGGATTTTTTCTCATAAGCACAGGTCAGACGGGTCTTTTGAGCGACACAAAGCTCGGTTAGTTGGGGATGGAAAAACCCAACAAGTGGGAGTTGATTGTGGAGAAACATTCAGTCCAGTGGTCAAACCGGCCACAATTAGAACGGTACTCACCTTGTCCCTTTCTAAGAATTGGCATATTCATCAGCTGGATGTCAAAAATGCCTTTCTTCATGGCAATCTACATGAGACTGTATACATGCATCAGCCAGTGGGGTTTCGTGACAAACAGTTTCCTGACCATGTGTGCTTACTTCGGAAGTCATTATATGGGCTTAAACAATCCACTCGGGCATGGTACAAGCGATTTGCAGACTACGTCTCTTCTATTGGCTTTGTACATAGCCAATCCGATCATTCTTTATTTATTTTAAAGAATGGTACAGATATGGCTTACTTGTTACTCTATGTGGATGATATCATATTGACCACCTCTTCAGAGGCTCTTCGTTGCTCGATCATGTCTAAGCTTGGGTCGGAATTTGCCATGAAAGACTTAGGCCCTCTCAGTTAATTAGTTATTTCTTGGGCATTGCTGTGAGTCGAAAGCCGGGATCTTTATTCTTGTCACAACAATCTTATGCTTCAGACATAGTGGCTCGGGCTGGTATGGCATCATGTAAAGCGTCCCTCACTCCGGTGGACACCAAGCAGAAAGTGAGCGGACAGTCCAGTCCTTCTTTTTCCAATCCATTTCTCTATAGAACCCTTGCGGGGGCTCTTCAGTATTTGACATTTACGAGACCAGATATCACCTACGCGGTTCAGCAAATCTGCCTCTACATGCATGATCCTCGGGACATCCATATGAATGCGTTAAAACGCATTATTAGGTATGTGAGTGGTACACTTGATTATGGGCTCTCGTTATACCCTTCATCTACCACTACCTTGACATCCTATACGGATGCGGATTGGGCAGGTTGTCCGGACACACGGAGATCCACGTCTGGGTATTGTGTTTTCTTGGGAGAGAATCTGGTGTCGTGGGCGGCCAAACGACAACCAACGATTTCTAGGTCTAGCGCCGAAACTGAGTATCGGGGTGTGGCTAATGTTGTCTCCGAGTCGTGTTGGTTGAGAAATCTTCTTCTTGAGTTACATTGTCCAATTCACAAGGCCACTCTTGTGTATTGTGATAATATTAGTGCTATCTACCTCTTCGGCAATCCCGTTCAGCACCAACGCACAAAACATGTTGAATTGGATATACATTTCGTTCGGGAAAAGGTGGCATTAGGGGAGGTGCGTGTTTTACATGTACCCTCTCGACATCAGATAGCTGACATTTTTACAAAGGGTCTTCCTTTGATATTATTTAATGATTTTCGAGACAGTCTCAACGTCCGTCTTCCTCCCGCTAAGACTGAGGGGGTGTGTTAGAATATTAGGAAGATGTGATAATATTCTGTAAATATTCTGTAGATATATGTAATTATCCTTTCCATAGAAGTTGTTATTTAGTTACCTAGATTAGAGGATAATTAGCTAGAATTATGGGAGTCTTGGACTCTATATATGTACTTTGTAAATATTGAAATAAATCAAGGAAATTATTATCTTTTAAAATCATTACAGTTATTCTCTCCCCTCTAGCTATTTTCAATACCCTTGTTACACCTCTGGGACCAACAAAATCCTTTCTCATTTTCACTACTCCTTTATCCAGACTGCAAAATTTTAACAATTGCATTCGATATTTTGATGAAAATGTGGTCAAAGTGACCACCAAACAAAGCCTAAAATTTGTACGACTGCTGTGTCGATGTGTTCTAACACGACCTTTACTCTATTATGGGTTGCTACAAGTTCCATGATCGATGTTGAGTCGATCCAACTCAAAGCAAAGGTACTCCAATATGAACTGAGCACGGTTCTTTTCGGCGATAAATCAACTGCTCAAGCAATATGGTTATAGATCTGAATACACAAGACTTTAGTCTCATGGTTGTCAGATCCTTGGTCTCCCCTCCCTCACACTCACACCTCTGTTGAATTATGATTCTGTGATGGCATGCCTCTTTTGCCTGAGTTGCCTTGGACTATTCAGTCAAAGAGTTAATAAGATCATATACTTCATCTACCAGTTATTTAAAATTTTTATAGATAAAGCATGAGACTTATTTATCACTATTATATATTGAGATTTTTTAAATTTTTTATGATAAATTGAGTCTTATAGTTGAACTATCAGGTTAGATTAAGTATGATAATTCAACTATAAGAGGCTGAGTACTCTTATAGTTAAATATAAGAGAGAACCGATATTTGGCTAAAAGTAATGGGATTTTTACCAATAAGACCTTAAGATAGGGTGGAATTTACCAATAAAAATAGTACATTTCAAATTTTACCTTAGGGTCCAAGAATTAAAATCAAAACGACCGTAGAATCTCTGACCCTATTTATAACAATTTAAATGACCAAACTGCCCCTCTACCCTCCGTCTTTACGTCTCATTTCTCACTGTCTATGCAAAAACTCCTCATTCTCTCTCTATGTCCAGACCATCCACCACCTCCTTCTCCGGCGAACCTTCAGATCCAGTAAGCCCAACCCATCCCCACTCTCAGACCGTCCTCCTCAGAAAAGTCTTTAATAGCGTTCTCGATTTTCGAAACGGATTTTGATTTTTAATTGATCGGAGTTACGGATTTCGGTGTTGAAGTCCATGTTGTAGTGTTGGTTGACGGCATTCGGCTCCGTTTGCTCCTCGACCGGCAGTGGAAGGAAGTCACGGACCGGAAGTTTAGGAAAAACAATTCTGTATAGAAATTATTTCCCCATGAAGAATTATGGGAGGGAATCTATGTTCGCGATATAACAAACTTATCAAAGGAAGATATTACAGCTTTTTTCTACAAAATTCTATGTTAGTTTCTCTTATGTTCTTCGCTGCTATATAGCTTGGCTTGATGCTTCTAATTTTGTGGGTTTGCATAAAAAGAGTAAGGTGCCGAATATCTATAGTATAAATGGCAACATGGGTGAACAGTTGAATGAAAGCGATGCAAGTGCCAAAATTTCCCGTATTCTTCTACCATTAAGTTGTCCTTTCCCATTTTCTTCTTTAAAAAAAAAAAAAAAATTTAAATTAAAAAAAAAAAAAAAAAAAAACGTGTCCTTGAACACGGGCTTGCTCTAGTATCTAGAAAAAGAAGAACATGTGATATTACATTAACTTTGCCAGAAAACCGAGCCAGATAAAGAATACTATACAGAGATTAAGGTGCTGGAAACCGATGTGATACTCCCTCCGTTTTAGAAATACGATCTCACTTTGGCGGTCATTTCGACTTAACTCTAACCAAAATTTATTAAACTAATAATCATAATGAAATTTAAAAAATTGTTATTGATCCACTATAAAATAAATACTGTCAACAATTATTAATATAATTTAATCAACTCTCGTGTCTTTTAGGTCTACGGTGTTTATTGGCAAGAGTAGATGTTCTTGTGAACTAGCTAAATCTGACCCCATTGTGATGAAAACTGATATAAATTCTATGGATGTAATTAAATTAACTCTCGCAAACTCTTCTTGGAGCAAAAGAAACAAAATGTACAAATGTAATAGATATTGTGATATTATTAATTACTAGAGACATAGACATGTGATACTCCCTCCGTCCCAAAATGTTTGTCCCATTTGACTTTTTTGTTGAACTTTGACCACAAATTTATGAGAGATTAATCATGTTCATGAAATTCTAAAAGTTGTTGTTGATAATATTATTAATGGTGAATCAATAGAAATTTTAAGAATTTCATGAATATAATTAAATTGTCATATATTTGTGATCAAATTTCAACAAAAAAGTCAAATGGGACAAACATTTTGGGACGGAGGGAGTACTATTTATTGTTAAAACAGCTGAGCAAAAAAAAAAAAAAAACGATAAGGTCTCATATTCTTCCTTGATCCAAAAGAACTTGAAATGAAGATTCACCTTGATTTATAAGGTCCAAATGCAAGACTCATTTGGAACAGATGTGCTATATTGTTCTGTTACTCGTGTACATGAGTATGAAACATGCACTAAGCAAGAAGGCCACCCCTATAATGGTTTGCAGTAAAAAAATAATAAGCAGATGAGCCAATGATTTCATTAGAAAATTTTCTATTTGCTTCTATACAAGACAATGCAAGAAAGAGCTGCCAAAACTACAATTTACAGCTCTACTTATACTGGGTAACATGATTTCCATACAACTACTTCCGTTCATAGAATATACAGTGCTCTAAATGCTTTACAAAATTTTGTGGCCACGTTTGTCCTACTCGTTTGACTCATAATCTGCTCAAGCATGAAGCAACATCAAGGAATATATATTCTGTGCAAGGAATTGTCAAACCACCCATTGGGTGATCGAACCCAAATTCTTCCTCAGCTTGACTTAGCAATTCCTGGAATAAAGGTTGTTGGGCCCTACACTTTCAGTCAACATGTTTACAACTTACACTTAACAACTTGATACTAACAACTTGAATTGTTCCATTTACCACTTGGTTTTCTACAGGTTGGGACCAGTAACGCTATTCCTATTTTATAGGGCACGTGTCAAAGGAAGCCATGACTAAGTCAAAAACGTTTCTTCAGCAACAAATCTTATCTTCTCCCTCAAACAGCAAATGGCGGAAATATCTCTATTGGATCAATCTCTTTCCCGAGTTTATAGGCCCATGATTCTCTTTGTAGTTAGCCGTTGTGGAGAGGTATAAAAGAGACATACCACTGTATTTAATTTTGCACACACATGATTCACTAGATTAAGGTCTCTTTCAATACGCTCATAGTACTGTAATCCTCAAGAACATTTAGTAAACTTTCGGTCAAGGCAGGAGCCAGATCCTCCCGGGGTTTTATGCCGGCGAACAAGTTGTTCAAGGGCTTTCCCTACATCTTGTATCCATTTCTATTCAACTTGATAATCATTGTACCTAGATTCATATCACTTTAGTCACTTTTCTTCTCATCTAATTCGCTTGTTGAAATTTGACCAAAACAATTTGGCGCCGTCTGTGGGAAACTTTGATTATTTGCGTAGAAATGGTTAATCCCTCATCCAGCAGTCAAAGTCGGCCGTTTCCTGTTTCCAATGCCCAAGGCAACCCTCCTCCAAGTGCAGAAGCTGTCAATTTGGAGATAATGTCCAATATGGCGGACATGTTGAAGAAAGTAGGCGATCGGTTGGATGCTCAGGAGCACACGAATGCCATGATATTCAATGCCATTGATAGTCTGCGTAAAGGGAAGCAAGCTGAGACTCAAGTATCCACCCCGTTTTCACCTTTACTTCCTAGATCTTTGTTTGGTGCAGGTACAGGACCGAGCCATGTCGGAGATATCCCTATGTCCAACACCTTGCCAGCGGAGAGCACGATTGTGACATCCATTCCAATCGAGCAACCAAGATTCGGCCTACCAGCTAGCCAACCTGCGCTATCATCTTGCTACACTTATGCTACACCCTCAATGGGGCAAACGGGAAGTTTCTTTAATACTTTCGATACTTTCGCACCTCAAGTTAATAATGCTCCTCTTTTCGCAGAGAACCAACTTGTTAAGGAAATGCAAACCATTAAGGAGTTGCTACGAAGCGTGCCTGGAGTCAACTTGCCGTATCACCAAGTCTCTCCAACTTGCTACAATGAGTCTCGTTTTGTGCCAGCAATAGCCAGTGTGGAGATCCCGAAGAAATTCTCAGTCCCTCATATGAAGAAGTATGATGGGAGTACCGATCCAGCCGAGCATGTGTGTTTGTATCGGGAATCAATGGATATCATAAGTATCCCTCCTATGTTTAAAGAAGCATGTTTTTGAGGGGCTTTGGCTCTACTTTGTCGGGACCGGCCTTAAAATGGCTAACGGGGCTTCCTCTAAACTCTATTTCATCTTATGCTCAACTTGTCAATATGTTCATTAATCGGTTTTCATGCGACAGGGGCATTTGACAAGTTGACTAGTGATCTTTATAGAATTGTACAACGGCCCTAACGAAAATCTTAAAGAATATTTGCACGGAGTTCAACAAGGAGGCGGTGACTATACCCAACTTGGATGTGTCCACCGCTACGGAGGCATTCTCGTATAGGCTTGAAGAAGAGCTCATTGTTTTACAACGAGTTGGTGATGACCCTGCGAAACAACTTGAAGAAATCGTAACCGGGGCCTTGCCTTACATCGATTGGAGGAAGATAGCTTGGCGATGGGGAAGTCAACCTGGGAGGACTCCTACTCCTCTATTTGAGCCTTCTGACAGATCTAATCGGATTCCCATCACTATAAGTCCAACAGGCAAACCCCTGTTAAAACCGAACCCTCTAGAATTCATGTTGTAGATGATGATCGGGAAGGTGATGATAATGATTATCCACAAATTTACGAATATTGTTTTTCCGTGGACATTGCAGGAATCTTGTGCGCCATGGGTAATCTTGGAGATAAAGCAAGATGGCCCAAGAAGAATGACCACCAACAACTTGGAAGGACAAGTCCAAGTGGTGCGCATTTCATGAAGATTTTGGGCACACCACCGAGAACCTGTTTCGCCTTGAGGAAGGAGATTGCTCATTTATTGTCCAAGGGTCTTCTCAAGGATTTGTTGGGCAAGAAGAGGGTTAGGAGTGAATCCAAAGAACCTGATTCAGGGGAGCAGTCTAGACCCGAGAAAGTTGCACCCCCTCCAGCCACTAAGGTAGTGAATGTTATCTCAGGTGGGTCTCATATTTGCGGCACAACTTACTCTGCCGCCAAGCGTCATGCCAAAAGCTCTAAGGAAGATCATTCGAATTGCCTTCAAGGCGTCGTGACTTCACGGATGGTCATGTTATTTCCTTTGAAGATGAAGATAAGGACAACATGTTGGACCCTCATCAGGATGGTCCAGTTGTTCAGGTGCAGATTGCTAATTGTGTGGTCAAGCGGATTCTCGATCGATGGTGGCGGCTCGGTCAACATCATCTTCACTCATGCTCTTGAAGATATGGGCATCCCTCTGTCCGAAGTGGTGAAGAATTCATCCGTCTTGGTAGGGTTCGGTGGTGAGGTGAAGCAAACAGTCGGAGAGATCAAGTTTCCCATCTACCTAGAGGGTATGAATTCCATGGAGAGGTGTTGTGTGATTGAGTGCTCTTCCTCGTACAATGTTATATTGGGAAGACCTTGGATCCACAACATGAAGGCCGTGCCATCAACTTACCATCAATGCGTCAAGTTTCCAACACCTTGGGGTGTTGCCAAGTTGAAGGGAAACCAGCAAGTCTCTAAAGAATGCTACAAGATCAACATGAAAGCAAGCTCGACCCCTCGGCAAGCATAGCAATTAAAGAAAAAGGCCCAGGACATTCTTGAAGCAGTAGAGCACGATACAAAAAGCGTTCCTATGATGCATCAAATCCCTGAGGCCCAAGTGCAAGTTGGGATAGACCTACCGTCCGAAATCGAAGAGGAATTGATCGAGTTCTGAAAAGCCGTAAATCTTTGTTTCGCTTGGAAACATGAAGACATGACAGAAATAAGCAAAGATATTATTACTCACAAGTTGAACATCGATCCGACCATCCGTCCCGTCCGTCAAAAAGAAGGAAGTTTGCCCGGGGAGGCGGAACCAGATCATAAAGGATGAAGTTGAGAGGCTTCTGAAGTCCAAGATGATCAGAGAAGTTCAGTACCCAAGGTGGTTGGCTAACGTTGTAGTGGTGGAGAAGAAGAATGGCAAGTGGCGAGTATGCGTGGACTTCACCGACTTGAACAGAGCCTGTCCGAAGGATCCATTCCCTCTCCCTCATATTGATTCTCTAGTTGATGAGACAGCTGGCCACGACATCTTGACATTCATGGATGCATCTTCCGGGTATCAACAAATTCAAATGGAGCCTTCAGACCAAGAAGATACAGCATTCATGACTCCAGAAGGTATATATTGTTATATTTCTATGCCCTTTGGTCTTAAAAATGCAGGGGAAACCTATCAAAGGTTGGAGAACAAAATGTTCAAAGACCAACTTGGCAAGACGATGGAGGTCTACATAGACGATATGGTGGTCAAATCCAAGCACATTGAGGATCATGTGGAGCACCTTGCTGAGGCATTCAACATCTTGAAAGCCTTCAACATGAAGCTCAATCCAGCGAAGTGTAACTTTGGTGTTAGAGCAGGTAAATTCTTGGGATATATGGTGACCAAGAGGGGAATCGAAGCAAGTCCCGAACAAATCAAAGCCATTCTCAACTTGGAATCCCCTAAGAACATTAAAGACGTACAAAGGTTAACAGGTAGAGTAGCTGCTTTGAATAGATTTATATCCAAATCGTCTGATAAGTGCAGGTTATTCTACGAGGTATTAAGAAAAAACAAACTTTTTCAATGGACTGACCAACATGAAGCAGCCTTCAAACAACTTAAAGAATACTTGATGACGTCACCCCTACTTGCCAAACCCGAACATGGTGAGCATCTTTATTTATATTTAGATGTATCTGAAAATGCTGTTAGTGCGGTATTGGTGAAGGAAATCCAAGGTGAACAACATCCCGTTTACTATGTAAGTAAGTCTTTATTAGATGCTTTGAAACAAGGTACTCTCATCTTGAAAAATTAATATTAGCCTTAACTACCGCCGCTACCAAATTATGTCATTATTTTGAAACACATTCCATAACCGTTAGAACTAATTATCCTATGAGAAATGTGTTGAGAACCCCAGAGTTGTCGGGCAGGTTGGCCAAGTGGTCAGTCAAGTTGAGCACGTATGATATTTCATACGAGCCGAGAACAGCCATCAAATCGCAGGCCCTAGCCGATTTCGTAGCTGACTTCAGTCCAAGTTTGCAGCCTGAGGTAGAACTGGAAGTGCAACAACTTGAAGGTAAAACTATTCCTCGATTTTGGACATTGTTTACAGATGGAGCCTCAAATTCCAAAGGGATTGGCTTGGGAATAGTCCTAAAATCCCCTCAAGGTGATATCATACCTCAAGCTGTATCTTGTGAATTTAGTGCAACAAATAATGAAGCTGAGTATGAAGCCCTAATCATGGGTTTAACTACAGCTTTGAATCTGAATATTACACATTTAAATGTATTTGTTGACTCTCAATTGCTAGCTAACCACTTTAATGGCAGTTATATGGCGAAACATTCCAAGATGACTCTGTACCTCCAACATGTTAAGGCTTTAGCTTCAAAATTTCTATCATTCTCTTTGGAACAGGTCCCTAGAGAAGAGAACACAGAAGCAGACGCCTTGGCTAACTTGGGTTCAACTTGCAAATCAATGTTGCATTCTAGTATACCAATTATTTATGTTAAGTACCCGGCAATAGACCAAGTTGAGGAAATTCAAGTGGTTACGCCACCTACTGGGGCACCAGATGCTAAACCTTCTTGGACCCAACCTGTAATTGAGTTTCTTCAACTTGGAACTATTCCACCTGATGTTAAGAATGTTAGATCTTTTAAGATTCGTACTTCGACTTTCGTTTTGATAGATAATGTGCTGTTTAAGAAGTCTTTTGCAGGACACTACTTGAGATGTGTCGATAATGATCAAGTTGAAGTGGTGCTTAAAGAAATCCATGAAGGGATATGTGGGAACCATTCTGGAGGAAAGGCATTAGCATCCAAGGCCCTCAAGACGGGATACTATTGGCCAACCATGCGTCGAGATGCCATTAGCAACGTACAGAAGTGTGATGCCCGCCAAAGACACAAAGAACATCTTGCATCAACTCCGCCGAGCCTCTACATCCTATAGTCTCATCTTGGCCTTTCATGCAGTGGGGCATGGATATTGTAGGCAAGTTGCCTAAAGCTCCCGGAGGCAAAGTGTTCATGTTGGCTCTAACCGATTATTTCTCAAAATGGATCGAGGCAGAAGCTTATGTACAAGTAAGAGATAAAGAGGTAATTTCATTTTTAAAGAAAAATATCATTAGCAGGTTTGGTGTACCATCGGAGATTGTATGTGACAACGGGTCACAGTTCATAAGTAAGAAGACCAGGGGACTTTTGTACTCTGGGGCATCAAGTTAGTCATGTCGACACCTGTCCACCCTCAAGCCAATGGCCAGGCTGAGTCAAGCAACAAGTTGATCATCAACAACTTGAAAAAGCGTCTAGATCAAAAGAAGGGAAAGTGGGTTGAAGAATTACCACTTGTGCTATGGGCAGATAGAACTACTTCAAAAGGAGCCACAGGTAGAACTCCCTATTCTTTAGTATACGGAGCTGAAGCTGTAATTCCAGTTGAAGCAACAGTCCCCACAGCAAGGTATGGCTTATTAACTCAAGATGAAAATAACCTCTTGCTAACCCAAGATTTAGATACAATTGATGAGATCAGGGATTTAGCCAAGATAAGGATGGCAGCTTATCAGCAGCGAATTGCTAGGTCTTACAACAAGAATGTCAGAGTTAGAAGGTTCCAGGTTGGTGATTTAGTTTTAAGGAAAGTATTTCAAAATACAAGAGAATTGAATGCAGGTAAGCTGGCTCCCAAGTGGGAAGGCCCATATCTCATCGATGCCGAAGCTGGCAAAGGTGCATACTGGTTGTCAACCCCAAGTGGAGACAGAATCCCTAGAAGTTGGAACGCTATCCACTTGAAACTTTATTTCATGTAAGTCTAGTTATTTATAACTAGACTCCTCAGGTACGGTTTAAATTTATGTCGAGTTCAATTACGCATTTCAATTTTTTACTCTTATTAAAACATTACTGACTTGAGCGTCGGAGGGGCGTTAGCTATGCTAACGCCCAACCCTAACATGAATTTGTTTTGCGAGGTGCAACTTGAGCAAACGGAGTAGGCTCAACATGTTGACACGCCAGTACGGCTGATACTTGTTGAGACCTAAGCTGGAACAGGACAAACATGTTGACACGCCAGTACGGCTGATACATGTTTGAGCCTGAGGAGGACAAAGGTCAAGCATGTTGACACGCCAGTACGGCTGATACATGTTTGAACCTGAGGAAGAAAATTTCAACATGTTGACACGCCAGTACGGCTGATACATGTTGGAATTCTAGCTAGAGTGGGATAGAACTTGTTGACACGCCAGGACGACTGATACTTGTTCTATCTCTTCAAACGAATTACCTCTGATCAAAGGTACTTATGGTTAAAAGATATTCATCTTTTCTTACGAATTAAGGTTTTGACACCTTCGCCTGGGCGCACGTTTTCACACTTCTTCAAGTTGTGAACTATTGGTTGTAACATTTTCATGTTACCTACGGTTTATAACATTTACATGTTATCTAAAGAACAAACAAGCGTCTCTCAGAGACATAAGATACTTTGCTAAAAAACCATTAAGTGTTTTCCAAAAGATTTTTTACAAACTAAAGGACAAGTTGGATAAGCCAACAAGTCCCTAAAAACCTAAAAAAGCTTGGAGTACTAGACCAACCTAGTACCCCCAAATAAATTGTCTCGGCTCTTATAAGCCATTACAAACTAAAAAACCTTGTTTTTGGGGACACTCCCCCCATTTGTTGTACCAACAGAGGTACACAAACAAACCAAAAATTGTTTTTTCATCCAAAAATACCCAAAAACTTTAAAATGTTTTTCAAACTTAGTGGCCTGCTGCCGCCGATGTTGTGTTTTCCCCTTGGTCGTTGGGTGTAACCATAATGGTGTTCAGATCCTTGTTGGCATCCTCAACTAGGGCTTCCAAGGCCGCGGAGTTCACTTCTTCTGCATCCGCTGGCTCCCCAATATGGTCCCCCAAAACTTTTCTCTCGTCCTCCAGGTTCCAAGTTATGGCTTGCCCATTTTTATATTCTTCAATCATCTGAATTCGAGCCTCTAACAAAGTCTTGGTGGCATGAAGTTTAAAGTTTCCCTCCGCAGCCGCAAGTTCTTTCATGTGAGCCTTGTTCTCAGCCCTGATGGCTTCCACTTCTTTTTCTAAGCGTTCAAAATCCTTCCTCAAACCTTCCATTTCACCAGCGTGCTTGTTTGCTTCCTTCTTCCACTTCTCCACTTCCTTGGCACTTTTTGTGGCCTCCTTCTTCGATTCTGCAACCTCATGACTGAGCCTAGCCGCCTTGATCTTCAATGCATCAATGTGGGCCACAATAGGGATCATAATTTCCTGCATAAAAGGAAGCATTAATATTCTATCAAACTCCTTGAAAAAACTCAAAGGTCCCTTCATCTTTACCTTCTCAACAACAGCTCTGAACTTTTCTCCTAACCTTCCCATATCCATGTCACCACTTGTATCTGTGGCTTCAGCATCCACTAGCTTTCTCTTCTTCGCATCCCCCTTCTTCTTGGATGCAATCATATCGGAGCTAGCCACAACAGACACTGGGGTGGGGGGTTTACTGTCTTGCCTTGCTAAACTCTTTGCTCTAGCCGCAGCAAGTAGGCCAGCAGCACTAACGGTGTCCTTAGAGAAGGTGGCTGCAAAAAGGTTGAAAAGTTAGAACGAAACAAAGGAATTAGAACAAGTTGGAGATAGGCAAAGATTTCAGGTATTTAATTAACCTGTAGACATTTGGATGGGCTCAGATAAAGTTTCTTCAAGATTTGTTTCTTGGGCTTCTTCAGGACCAACTTCTTCGTCTTGATCTGCAACAAATTGAACTGGTAGTACCTTAAAAGTTCTCACTAACAGGTCCAAATCATAAATCTTGCTCACATTCTCCTCCGTGTTGTCCTTAAAAGGAAAGAGCACATCCAATTTCGCAACTAAGCCAAAGAGAAAATTGGAGAATTAGTTACATGAGTTATTAGGGAGAATTATTAGAATTAGAAAAATTGCCTATACTACCTTGGGACCTCCATTTGAAGTTGGCACCCTCATCCTTCACCAGGGTGCTCTTCTTGGCGAAAAAGAATTTGTTCTTCCACCCTCTATCGGCGGTATCAACATTGTCATTTAGAAAGGACATCCTACCAGCTTTAACCCTAAAGCCATACCTCCCTAAACCAAAACTCCTAATTTCATTTGTGAGAGCAAATTCCTCTAAACCTATTTCCAACTCTGTTTCTGCATTTAACCTTACGTGGGTTTGTAGGCTTCTCCAACCTTGGGGCATAAGTTGGACATAGTTAAGTTTGGTAGCAGCAAAGAACTTGGTGATTAAGATCGGGAAGGGAAATTTCAAACCAATAGTGAAGGGGTATTCGGGGAAACATACCCATTCAGGGGAATAACATTCTGGGGTTAGGTCAAGGTGGGTAAAAAACTCAGTTTCATATGCCATGGCATGATTCTTCTTGATGATTTCTAAATTGGTAGCAGGGATTCTACACTTCTCTTTTTCGGGGTTCTTCAACATGTTTTGGGTGAGAAAACCCGCGGGCAAACCCTCTCCACTCTCGATTAAAGTCACCGCCTTTCTCTTCCCCATTTTTTCAAACTTAAACAGAAAATCAAAGATGGAATTGAAAAGAAAACAAGAAACTCACCGTCAATCTCTACTTGATTTTCCTCTCCAAACCGTCTTCTCTGGTCCCTCTTCTCGAAATCTTTGTGAAAGTAACGTTTTGAAAAAGAGAGTTGGAACAGGAGTCTGTGTATTTATGGAGGTTGAGAGTGGTTGGGACTATAAAACAAATAAAACTTTTTGCCTCGAGAAACTTCTTAAAACCGTCCCATCGCGTCCCTTTTAAAAACCGTCATCTTTTTTCCTTATTTGGCAAACCTTTTGAATTCTTTTGTTTCTTTCTATTCTTCATTTTAAAATTCAAAAAGTTTGGGGGCAATTGTTGGGCCCTACACTTTCAGTCAACATGTTTACAACTTACACTTAACAACTTGATACTAACAACTTGAATTGTTCCATTTACCACTTGGTTTTCTACAGGTTGGGACCAGTAACGCTATTCCTATTTTATAGGGCACGTGTCAAAGGAAGCCATGACTAAGTCAAAAACGTTTCTTCAGCAACAAATCTTATCTTCTCCCTCAAACAGCAAATGGCGGAAATATCTCTATTGGATCAATCTCTTTCCCGAGTTTATAGGCCCATGATTCTCTTTGTAGTTAGCCGTTGTGGAGAGGTATAAAAGAGACATGCCACTGTATTTTGCACACACATGATTCACTAGCTTAAGGTCTCTTTCAATACGCTCATAGTACTGTAATCCTCAAGAACATTTAGTAAACTTTCGGTCAAGGCAGGAGCCAGATCCTCCCGGGGTTTTATGCCGGCGAACAAGTTGTTCAAGGGCTTTCCCTAGTCAACAAACATCTTGTATCCATTTCTATTCAACTTGATAATCATTGTACCTAGATTCATATCACTTTAGTCACTTTTCTTCTCATCTAATTCGCTTGTTGAAATTTGACCAAAACAAAGGTTGAGTCAAGAATGATACTGGGATCACAAATCTTTTCTTTTCCTCCTCTCCCACATATACTGCAAAATACCGTATCGGAACATCTGTGGGTGTGGGTGTTTTGTTATTTGAGTTAAACGGTGGTCTTCTAAGATTCTTCTTAGCAGGGAGGATGCGAGGCATATGGATAGTGTTAATTGGAAAGAGTAGATATTGTTCTTGTGAGCTATTTAAATCTGACCCTTTTTTCATTCTTTGGTCAAAATACCAGTAGTCTCGAATCATGTAGATGATTAAGAAACTCAAAAAAGAAATGACAGATTGTGATGAAAACTGATATACAATAACTTCTATAAGAAAATAAAAATTTACACTCGCAAAAAATGCCATTAGTCTCAAACCAAATAATTGATGAAGGATCACTAGCAGTTTAAATTTCTAGTCAGATCAATGAAGGTCTCCTCTCTGCATGGAATTGTGAGACCTCCCAATTGATGATCGAAACCAAACTCTTCTTCAGCTTGACTTAATAACTTCTGAAAAGAAGGATGCTTCAAGTATGATATTGGGACAACAAATCGCTTTTTGTTGCTTTCACCCACATAAACAGCAAAATGACCTTTAGGCACCTCCATAACCAGTGAAGTTGAGAGTGTTGGGATTGGAGTCCTAAACTATGAGGAAAAAGGAGTCTATGACGCAGCACGGAAGACGATAAGTTTCGTGATTAGCGCACTAATCACAAGAACTCTTCAAGCGAAGAATCCTCAAACGCGAAGAACTGGAATCCACCAGAAAAGAGAAGAAATTCTCTGAAATTTAATTAATCCAAAAACTGAATAAAACATGTATAAAAGTTGTTTAAATACTCCCCTAAACCCTAAGACAAATCATGGAACCAAAGACCAAAATACCCCAAACTTAATAACCAAAACAAACAGCAAAAAGGGAACAAATCGTAATTAGGAAATAGGTAGATGACGCGGGGCGCCCGCCTGGAAGTGGCCCAGGCGCCCGCCTGGAGTCCAGGCCCTCAACTGCTTTTGCCCGTCAACTGATGCGTCCGCCTGGGAGATGTCAAGCGGCCGCCTCACCTTCCGTAGTCACACCCAGATTGGCACCACCATGAGGCGCCCGCATGATCTTCAATGGGGCGCTCGCCTCAAACCTAGCAACTCCATTCCCGTTGTAAACATTTGAGGCGCCCGCTTGGTGTTTTATGGGGCGTCCGCCTCGTCCTCTTGGTGCTTCATCATCTCCTCCTACATCAGTCTCCTCCACCTCCAAAGAACTCGACCCCGATTTCACATCGGGATAAAGAACCACATCCGCATGATACTCATAGATATCTGCAACGTTGAACGTGTTGGAGATGTTCAAATCATTGGGAAGAGCTACCACGTATGCATTGTCATTGATCTTCCGGGTCACCTTAAAAGGTCCATACTTGCGGGGCTGCAACTTCTTGTACGTACCAACGGGAAAACGCTCCTTCCGCAAGAACACCATAACGTCATCCCCAACTGCGAAAACTTTCACCCGCTTCTTTTTGTCCGCAACCGTCTTGTTCTTCAACCCCGTAGCCTCGAGCTTAGCCTTTACCGCTTCCTTGACAGATTGCACCTCCTTGGCCATATTTTCAGCAGCGTGACTCACCCCACGACCGCTAGGTAATGGCACCAAATCAACCACGTGTCTAGGGATAGATGTGTACACCAAAGAAAAAGGTGACTTCCCTGTCGCCGAGTGTATAGCACTGTTGTAGGCAAACTCCACTTGTGGTAGTGCAAGATCCCACTGTTTTGGCTTGTCCCCACAAACACTCCTAATCATGTTCCCCAAGGTCCGATTAGTGACCTCCGTCTGTACGTCCGTCTGTGGATGTGCTGTAGAGCTCCGATTCAGTGAAGTGCCAAACATGCGCCACAAAGTAAGCCAGAAATGGCTCAAAAACTTGGTGTCCCTGTCCGAAGTAATGGACTTAGGAACCCCATGTAATCTCACAATCTCCCTGAAAAATAACTTTGCAATGTTGGAGGCATCCGCCGTCTTCTTGCAAGCAATAAAGTGGGACATCTTGGAGAACCGATCAACCACAACAAATACTGAATCCACACCCCGCTGTGTCCGAGGCAAGCCCAAGACAAAATCCATGGACAAGTCTAGCCAAATATCATCGGAATGTGTAGAGGTAAGTAAAGACCAGTATTTTGAGACTGACCTTTAGAAACCTGGCACACATAACACCTCCGAACAATAGAACTCGCGTCCTTCGTCAGATGAGGCCAGAAATAACGCTCCTCCAAACTCGCAATAGTCTTGTCTCGTCCCAGATGTCCACTAAGGCCTCCGCCATACAAGTCACGAATCAGCTTCTCCCGCAGGGAAGAAATAGGAATGCACAACCGATCTCCCTTGAACAGAAAACCATCTCGGACATGAAAATCTGCACTAGGGTGTTTGCCCACACACTTCGACCATATCTCCATAAAATCTGCATCCTCCTCATACAAGTCCTTCAATAAGTCAAAGCCAACAATCTCCTACGATAAGGTGATCAACAAAGAATCCCTCCTGCTCAAAGCATCTGCGACCTTGTTCTGAACTCCCGACTTGTGTTGAATAATGAACGGGAACTTCTGCAAGTAACTAACCCAGCGTGCATGCATCTTGTTTATCACCTTCTGACTATGCAGGAACTTCAAGGCAAGATGATCAGAAAACAGAACAAACTCCCTCTGAACTAGATAATGCTCCCACTGTCGTAAAGCTCGATATACTGCATAGAACTCCTGATCATACGTGCTCCACTTCTGACAAGCCTCACTCAACTTCTCACTGAAGAAAGCCACCGGATGCTTTTCTTGTGAGAGAACAGCCCCAATTCCCATGCCACTAGCATCACACTCCACCTGAAAGATCTTGTCAAAATCTGGTAAGGCAAGAACTGGTGCGGTGCAAAGCTTCTCCTTGATGAGGGTAAAACTCTGATCTTGCTCCACGCCCCACTGAAACATCCCCTTCTTCAGGCACTCGGTAATAGGTGCAGTAATAGTGCTGAAATCGCGCACAAACCTCCTGTAAAAGGTAGCCAAGCCATGGAAACTACGCACCTCTGTGACTGACTGTGGAATCGGCCAATCCCGTATTGCCTTCACCTTCTCCTTATCAACATGAATATTGTCCTCACCAACAACAAACCCCAGGAAAAGTAACTTGTTGGTGCAGAATATACACTTCTTAAGATTGATATACAACTGATTATCTTTCAACACCTGTAACACTTGGTTAAGGTGTTCCAAATGCGCAGTTCTATCTCTACTATAAATCAGGATATCATCAAAGTAAACTACTACAAAGGAGCCAATAAAAGGTCGGAATACCTGATTCATCAACCTCATGAATGTACTAGGGGCATTCGACAACCCGAATGGCATGACTAGCCACTCGTAAAGACCATCCTTGCTTTTGAAAGCAGTCTTCTACTCATCCCCAGGTCTAATCCGAATCTGATGGTACCCACTGCGCAAATCCAACTTCGTAAAGAATTTAGAACCGGATAACTCATCAAGCATGTCCTCCAGACAAGGAATAGGAAATCTGTACTTGATGGTGATCTTGTTGATGGCCCGGCTATCAACACACATACGCCACTGATTCCCTTTCTTCGGCACAAGAAGGACAGGCACTACACACGGACTCATACTCTCCCTGATAAAACCCTTCTGCAACAAGTCTTCAATCTGCTCCCTCAGTATCTCGTTCTCCTTAGGGCTCATGCGATAATGTGGGAGGTTTGGCAGACTAGCTCCCGGAATTAAGTCAATCTGATGCTGAATGTCCCTCATAGGAGGGAGCTCATTGGGCAACTCGTCCCCAAGTAACTCCTGAAATCCTGATAAAAGCTCTGCAATATCACGTGGCATTCCGATCTCCACACTAATAGATCCCAACAGCCCTTAAACCACTATCGGACAAAAATACTCGGCCTCTGCAATAGCAGCTGTCAGCTCCTTTTCATTCTGTAGAAGCATCACGACCGGCTTCTCTTTCTCCACCTGCTTCTCAAAACGTGATACAGGAGCTATAGCAATTTTATGATTATTCCAAGTGAACAACAATACATTATCCCTACCCCGATAAGTAATATCATGGTCAAACTGCCAAGGGAGACCAAGCAGTATATGACACACATCCATACTCAGAACATCACAAATGAACTCCTCCCTATAGTGTTTGCCAATGGAAATAGGGACCCTACAAGTTTGGGTTACTCGGAGTTCTGAACCTTTATTCACCCACCCCCAAACTATAAGGACTATCATGAGGTTCAGTCGCTAAGCCTAGAAATTCAACCAACTTCTGCGAAACAAGATTTTCAGTACACCCATTATCAATAATCATATTACATACCTTGTTCTTCACAGAACAGTGTGCACGCATCAGATTCTTCCGTTGACCCTCGTCCTTGGAAGAAAGTAACATCTGTTGAAGCACGCATCCAACTCTCTCACCGGACTCCTCTTCCACAAACTCAGCATCGTCATACTCATTGTCCTCGGGCTCATCATCCTCGTACTCATGTAATACTGCAGCAATTCTCCGGGTGGGGCAAACATTCGACCTGTGGCCATATCCCTGACAGCGATAGCACTTATCCCCAGTTAGCTTTGCATAAGGATTTGCTGCCTTCTGTGCCGGAGCCTTGTTCACTGCGCTGCTGCTAGCAGTGGTTGTACTCTTGGTCTGCGGGACTGGGTCTTTATCAACTACTGTCTCAGAAACACCTTGCTGTGGAAATCTGCGAAAAGGGTTAAAATTTTTCGCGCTCGACTTCTCTATAAGCTCAGCCTTCAACGCTAGAGTAGTAGCATCTGTCAGAGTCCACGCATGATGCAAACCCATCTTCTCTTGGATCGAACCCTTCAACCCATTGATGTAACGAGCAATCCTCTGATCCTCGGTCTCCTCAACCGTAACCCGCGCGGTATACCTTTGAAATTCCGTCGTGTACTCATCAACTGTTCTCTTATCCTGCACACAATTGAGGTATAATCTGTATAAGGTGTGCTCATAATCTGCAGGTAAAAATCGCTCTGAAATTAACTGCTTCATACGCATCCAGGTTCTGATTGGCCCCTTCCCTTGTCGTCGCCTCTGCGCAACAAGATTCTCCCACCAAACCGCAGCAGTGCTCTTCAATCTGATCGCCACCATCTTGACATGTTTGTTCGTAGGCACCTCCATAACCTCGAAGAAATGATCAACATCATTCTGCCAATCTAGAAAATCTTCAATTCCCATAATTCCATAAAATAATGGAATATCCGCCTTAATCCGATAATCTTGGCGATGTCGATTTCCACCCCATTCCGATTCATCACTATCAACCTCAACCTCAGACTCGGAATTAGGATCCTCTTCCTCATTATTTTTGCCCCTTCTAGGGCGACGGCCCTGTTAAATACCCCTGTCTCTCTCGCCACCACGATTACGATTAACACGAGCGTTTGGACCTCGTTGAGCAGCCACGAGCGCCTCCACCTGCGTCGAAATCGCAGCCATGGTTGTGGTTAATCGATCGAACTCCTCCCTTGTTACTTGGTCCCCCATAACAAATCAGTGGTGAAAAGACAGGATATGGCCTGCTTTGATACCAACTGACGTAGCACGAAAGCCGATAAGTTTCGTGATTAGCGCACTAATCACAAGAACTCTTCAAGCGAAGAATCCTCAAACGCGAAGAACTGGAATCCACCAGAAAAGAGAAGAAATTCTCTGAAATTTAATTAATCCAAAAATTGAATAAAACATGTATAAAAGTTGTTTAAATACTCCCCTAAACCCTAAGACAAATCATGGAACCAATGACCAAAATACCCCAAACTTAATAACCAAAACAAACAGCAAAAAGGGAACAAATCGTAATTAGGAAATAGGTAGATGACGCGGGGCGCCCGCCTGGAAGTGGCCCAGGCGCCCGCCTGGAGTCCAGGCCCTCAACTGCTTTTGTCCGTCAACTGATGCGTCCGCCTGGGAGATGTCAAGCGGCCGCCTCACCTTCCGTAGTCACACCCAGATTGGCACCACCATGAGGCGCCCGCATGATCTTCAATGGGGCGCTCGCCTCAAACCTAGCAACTCCATTCCCGTTGTCAACATTTGAGGCGCCCGCTTGGTGTTTTATGGGGCGTCCGCCTCTTCCTCCTGGTGCTTCATCGTCTCCTCCTACATCAGTCTAAGTCGGAGGAGTTGCTGAGATCAAGGAGGAAAAACGCGGAGGACTTTCTGTTGTGATGGGCGACCGCACATGTGGTGGTGGGCGACCGCCTAGGTGGACAGAAGCATGGCTCGTGAGAATTTTCTGCTTGGGCGACCGCCCATGCTGTCTTGGGCGACCGCCCACGTGTCGGGTGGGAATTTTCTGCAGCAGATTTGTTTCCTATTTTGATTAGAACTCTTCTTAATTTGATTTAGGGTTTCCTTGTATTACTATATAAGCATAGTTACGACCTAGAACTCATTGTAGCAACATATTAGGAGTCTAATACATATTGGCTTGGCAATTGCCCCCGGACGTAGTTTATGTGTTGAATGAACCGGGTAAACAACTCTTGTGTTCTTGTGTGTGTGTTTCTTCCATTATTGTGCTTGTGGGTGTGTTGATTTCTTGTCTTGATTGCAACGGGGGACCACCAAATTCACAACAACTGGTATCAGAGCCTTGGTTTGGAGGATTCAAAGTTTCATTAGTTGATTTTTTGAATCGCGTTCTTGGGGATTTTGGTGAAGCAGTCTGATGAAGAACTCAATCGAGAAATTCAGCTGTGTGAATTTCATGTTCTGGAGGACAAGGATTGAAGATTACCTTTATTGTAAGGATCTTCATAAACCCTTGAAGGAGAAGCCCGAAGACATGTCACAAGATGATTGGGAGACGTTGGATCGGAAGGCGTTAGGAGCAGTGAGGAGTGCTCTAACCGACGACGTTGCACGGAACGCTATGGAGGCCAAGACAACGGTGGAGTTGCTACAAACGCTGTCAGACATGTATGAGAAGCCGTCGAATATCAATAAGGTGCATTTGATAAAGAGGTTTGCGAATGCGAAGATGTCAGAGGGGCAGACAGCGGCAAGTCATATCGGCAATTTCAAAGGTATGGTGGACCAATTGAAAAGTGTTGATATTATTTCTCCGATGAAGTGCTAGCGTGTTTTCTACTAAAATCATTGCCTGATAGTTGGGAGGTTACTGTCACAACAATTAGTACGTCGAAAACAGCATTGGTGTATACGGAGGTTAGAGATCTCATCCTTCAAGAGGAGTTGCGAAGGAAAGAGAAAAGGGGAGAATCTTCCGTAGATGGGGCTGCACTTAGGGTGGAGAGAAATAGGGGAAAAGGAGGACCGAAAAAGGGGAAAAGGTCAAGTGCTACAATTGTGGCGAATTAGGTCATATCAGTTATGACTGTCCGGGCAAAGGTGGTAGTGCACACGTGGTGGATGATGGTGGGGATGTATTAATCCTAGGAGAGGAGCAGTCGGGTGAAGATTGGGTGTTGGATTCTGGAGCTTCTTGTCATGCTAGTGGGGATGCAGAATCAATGAAGCGGTATGAAACTGGAGATTTTGGGGTTATCTATCTTGGTGATGGTCAACCATTGAAGATCAAAGGTAAAGGGGATGTGATGATGAAGACACCTAACGGGGCTGTTTTACAACTACACGATGTGATGCATGTTCCGGATTTGAGGAGAAGGGTGATTTCCGTGGGACAACTTGACAGTGAAGGGTATGGTGTGTCTTTCATTGGTAGGTCTTGGGAAGTCACAAAAGGGGCTAAGGTGTTAGCTCATGGGGTTAAGGGAAAGATGTTGTACTCTACCTACAATGTCGATGTTCGTTCCGGTGGGAGCAAGAGGCTAATGAACCGGCCTATTGGTGTGAAAAGGGGAGACATCAAGAAACGGTATGTTAGGAGGGAGAAGGACACAAAGTTGATCAACGTGGTGTGGAAGTCCAAGTGCCCTAACAGAGAGCGTATTCAGACCAAGAGAAGACGATGAAAGAAACAAGGTGTGTCCAAGTTTCAAGGGGAAGCATTGCGAGGAAGGTGGGTCTGGAGGGAGAAGGCGAAGTTAGACTTGCGGGGAGAAATCAAGGTAGAAGCTGATTTGGGGAGGCAAGAATCATCTAACACGGAGAGGTTGAAACGTCGCTTGGTTTCAACTCGCCTTAGTACTTGAGCCGGAGGCTCGGTAGTGTCAAGCCAATATGGAGGGGGGGAATGTGTTCGAAGGTCTTTACTCCGTGGTGGGAGTTGATGGGTGTTTTTTATGCTTGTTAGTTTAGTCTCCGGTGGGAGATTGTTGGGATTGGTGTCCTAAACTATGAGGAAAAAGGAGTCTAAGTCGGAGGAGTTGCTGAGATCAAGGAGGAAAAACGCGGAGGACTTTCTGTTGTGATGGGCGACCGCCCATGTGGTGGTGGGTGACCGCCCAGGTGGACAGAAGCATGGCTCGTGAGAATTTTCTGCTTGGGCGACCGCCCATGGTGTCTTGGGCGACCGCCCACGTGTCGGGTGGGAATTTTCTGCAGCAGATTTGTTTCCTATTTTGATTAGAACTCTTCTTAATTTGATTTAGGGTTTCCTTGTATTACTATATAAGCATAGTTACGACCTAGAACTCATTGTAGCAACATATTAGAAGGAGTCTAATACATATTGGCTTGGCAATTGCCCCCGGACGTAGTTCATGTGTTGAATGAACCGGGTAAACAACTCTTGTGTTCTTTTGTGTGTGTTTCTTCCATTATTGTGCTTGTGGGTGTGTTGATTTCTTGTCTTGATTGCAACGGGGGACCACGAAATTCACAACAGAGAGTATCCGTGTTTAAGAGCCTGCTTAGCATGACTAATACCCTGAGACTTTCGGATTCCCATCTTAAATAAAAAACACGTAAAATGTGTGTTAAACACTAGTATATTCATGTATATATGAATACGATTTGCGGTAAAAAAAGAAGATGATTCACGTATATATACACCGAAAAAGGCATTAAAACCAAATTGAGGAGCTTTCAAGAGGCTAGACATAAGGTGGTCTCCCAAATTCGAATATGTGTACTTTGTCCTAGCATGATCTTGTCAGGTAATTGTGCTAAACAACCTTTGTCATGCAATTGTTTTGTATAGTTAGTGCTGTATCCTAACTGGGGTACTTTGATAGAAACGAGGAGTTCCATCCTTAATTAATCAACGAAAAAGTTAACAATAGTAAATGACGATGGAACTGTTCAAGTATAGAATAGATATGTATTTGTTGTCTTTGGCTTTGATTCTCGGTCGAGAAAAGTGGTAGTCCCATGCATAGCTTTGAAATTAATCTCTTTCCTATGGAATTTCAGGTGTTTGAATAAATGATAAAATCCTTGATTAAATCGATCCAAATCTTGTTTCATAATTAGTCGTATAGCAAAGCATCTTATATGAGATAATATACAACAATTAAAATCTTAGCCTTTTCATATAGAAACAAACTCATCAATAAAAAACGGCAACTAAATTTAGATGTATAAAAAATTATTAACTAAGGGGATTTATCATGACCGTGCATTCTTGTTATTGTCATATAGAACAATGAAATTCAAAGTCTATTGAAGAATCTTTGATGTAATCAATAAATGCTTTGGTTAGTAATTAGACTTTGTAACTTCCATTTCTTTTAAAGGAAAGCACTTCAGGAATCTTTCGCGAGTTTCTTCATTGGTGATCTGGTCAATTTGGTCATATGTATAAGGATGATATGAAGAATATATTTGTATATTGAACGGAATAAAAGTGACGGGCTTGGCCCAATATACAAAGCCCAGCTATTCATAATTTATTGCCACCACATTTTTAGTGGGTCGGCCCAATAATTACAAGGCCCATGGCCCATCAGCAAAAATCAATCGACCTAGCTCATTATCCGACCTCCATGGTCTTGACCTAGCTTTGTCCGACATACGATTCGTATCTTATATGAGTATCATCCGGCTATATCAATCAGTCAGGTCGACCTAGACCCATCCAGGCAACCTCGACCTACCAGGCGTACGTCGACCTACAGAGTCATATCATGCCTGCAACTATTTTCATAACAGAATTCCTACAAATCAGGAACTATTTACGTACGTGATCTCTTACATGATTTGTCCCACGCTTCTAGGGATTTTATACAATCCTATTACAATTATAACTCATATCAACACCTATAACATCAACGGTTTAAAGGTAATTGCTATTTGTTATTCTGAATACATATGTTCATTATAATTTATTAGCTCTCAAACACCATACTTACTCTCATGCCCGACGGTCAAAGCCGGAGACCATTCCGGCTAGTCGTGGGTTCTGTATTTCAGGTCAAAAGCTAGGAGATCAATCTTGCTGCTGGACGGAGATTGATACATCACGATTCTTGCGGCATCAGTTTGGTTTCATTGCCGAGAAATGAAGATTTTTTACCTCGAAATTCAATCAAAACGTGATCATGGTTTCTGACGGACACACCGCTACATCCTCCACCGAGAACGAACAAGAGAATGCCGGTAGAAACATGGACGCCGATGCTGGAAACCGTAATGCTAATCTGCCTCCTCCCCCACCACGCCATACCAGGAGGGCGACACGCTCCAATAGCGTTACTGACGAACTGGGATGCAGGATACTAGGAGGTAGCAAAAGAGGCCTATGCCCGAGCCAGAAGTGGAGCCACAGCCAAAACGTCAGCTGTGTAAGTGCTCCAATTTGAGTTGTTAGCATTTTCGTTAGAAAATTAACGAAAGCCCTAATATCCCTAACATTTCTAACAATTCCTAACTTTTCTAACAAAGCAAGGGTAAATTAGGAATTACTATTTAGAGTTAAACAAGGGAGAGAATCTTACAAAATGTAAAACCCGAAATGGGTAAGCTGTAAAACACAGCTGTTTGAGTATTTTAAAAAAAAATATTCCTTTGGTCCAAAGCCTGCAGCAGCATTTAATGAACAGTGCACGCTGAAGGACTTGTTCACGCGGATGGTTTTGTAATTTCCAGAGGACTATAAATAGAGCCTCTCAGTCTCAGAAAGAAAAGAGGAACAAGTCACTCATAGCAGCACCTTGGCGAAAATATTGTAGAAAACAGTGGGAATTCCTTTGAATTGCCACCTTTTTCTTAATCATTTTCCCAAATTTCACTCACTAAACACTCTCAAATTCAAGCCTCAAACACAAACACAAGGAAGATAGGATACCACCATTGGTAAACCCTCCTTCTCCTTACCTTAAACCTCCTTCATCCATGCATGCATCTCAAACTTTAAAGATGTAGCTTGTTCATCAACTTGTTTGTTGTTCATCCTTGCTTGACCTAAAAATGTAGTCACCTTGGAATAAATTTCCATGGATGACCATTTAAAAGGTCCAAATTATTTCTTACTTACTTGAAAATGTTTTCCTAAAACCAATTTTCACAACAAAAATCTTTATTTCAAGGTTAAAATTCCCCTTCCCAAGCAAATGAAATGCTTCAAGTCCTAATGTACCCTAAGGATGGCTTGATATATGATGCGGACACAATTGCGGAGTCATTTTTGGAGTCGTTTGAGCGTCAACGCGGAGACGGACGTAACTTTTGATTCCGGAGGAGTTATAGGACGCACAGCATATCAAAACGACCGTCTTTTCGAGAGGAACAAGATTCATTGGCGTAGCCCCATGAGCAGGCCAAAAAAAGGCCGAAAAATGCTTCTAAAGGCCTTAAAAGGCCCGACAAAGTTTTCTATCAGTTTTTCCTAGTTTTTGGACATTTTCGTCTTTTGGATTATTTTAGGTTTTTTTCAATTTAGGGTTTGGGCCGACTTATTTATACCTTGTTTAGGGTTTGAAAGACGGTTTTGACATTTTATGAATTGAATTCATTCTCTTTCAATTTTCTCGAGCGAAAATTGTTGATTGATTGTTGAATTTCTCGAGCGAAATTCATCGATTAATCTTTATCCAAGTCTTCCGCTACGTCAGTTGGTATCAGAGCCTGGTTCATTCCTAGGGATTGGAGAACGATGTCGCCGAAGGGGCAGAAGCGAACCACTGTGGGAGGAGTCTTTGATCGTGAAGATGACGTGCTTCAGGAGCGAATCACACAGATCTTAGAACCTCGCATGGACCAAATCATGGAGGCTTTGACCGAGCGGATGGCCGACATGTTTGAACGTGTACAGCAGCGTGCTCCACGGGATCAGCGGCGGCGGGCAAAGGGGATTGGGAGGTGGATGATGATGGAGAGGCTGGCGAATTTTATGAAGAAATTCCCCAGGTCCGTCGTCGACAACCTAGGGCTCCTGTCGAAGATGACAATCGACGATGGGAAGCGGGCATGAGAACAGAAATCCAAGAGTTTCATGGTGGGTTACAGACCGAGGAATTCCTGGACTGGCTTGCAATAGTGGAGGAAATTTTTGAGTTTAAAGGGGTGCCGGAGGATCTAAGGGTACCGCTAATAGCCACACGATTGAGAGGCAGGGCATCAGCATGGTGGCAGCAGTTGAAGCTTTCTCGTGTGCGGCTTGGTAAATCAAAGATTGTGACTTGGGACAAGATGAAGAAGCAGATGAGGGCTGCTTTTCTACCGTACAACTATCAGCGAACGTTGTACCAGAGGTTGCAGAATCTGAGACAAGGGCAGAAGTCAGTAGACGATTACACCACAGAATTCTATCAGTTGATGGCGCGGAATGAGATTCACGAGACTGACGATCAGATGGTGGCTAGATACATTAGGGGTCTGCGTCTTACGCTGCTGGACACACTCAACATGTTTGATATCGGAACCGTTTCAAAGGCACATCAGCGGGCTCTGGCACTGGAGAAGCAGTCACGGCGTTCCATGGGTAGTAGTGGCGGGGTTTCGAGTGGTGCAGCTTCTGATGGAACACCAAACCCTACCGCCAACAAACCACCAACTGTAGGGAAACCCTCTCGTGAGGCAACCAACAATACTCGGTGTTTCAATTGTGGGGAAACCGGTCATCGACGAATTGATTGCAAGAAGAACGGCAAAAGGGCGCTATTTAATGAGACGGCCTACGAGGAAGAGGGGGATTTTGAACTCCCAGAAAATCCCACATTCGACGAGGCTGATCAGGGCGAGGGAGAGTATGTAGAGGGAGATGTTGGGGTTTCCTTGGTGGTTCGGAGGTCATGTCTGACTCCGCGTGTGAAAACCGAGTCGGAGTGGATGTGTAACAACATTTTTCAGTCTACATGTACCATTCTGGGCAAGGTGTGTCATTTTGTGGTCGACTCGGGTAGCTGTGAGAATATTGTTGCAGAGGAAGCGGTACAGAAGCTGAACATTCCAATCGAGAAGCATCCCAAACCGTACAAACTGGCTTGGCTCAAGAAAGGAGGTGAGGTAACTGTCTCCAAACGTGCTCTTATTTCTTTTTCTATTGGGTCAAAATATCGTGATGAGGTCTGGTGTGATGTAGTAGCCATGGATGCATGTCATTTATTATTGGGTAGACCTTGGCAATTTGATAGACAGGTGATTCATAATGGCCAACACAATACCTACAACTTGTTTGTTGAGGGTTCGAAGTTTGTACTAGTCCCGAGCAAACCAGCAGATAAAGTGGTGGAGACTACCCCAAAATTGAGTTGTTTGTCTTGGGCACAGTTTGATGCTGAGTTAGAAGATTCTGATGTGGTATATGTGCTGGTTGGGAAAGCAGAGGATGATGCAGTTGCTGTTTTGGAGGCGATCATTCCTTTGTTACATGAGTTCTCGGGTGTTTTCCCGGATGAGTTGCCTTCAGGTTTACCACCTCTGCGGGACATTCAGCATCATATAGACCTGGTTCCCGGGGCGAGTCTTCCTAACAGGCCGCATTACCGGATGAGTCCCAAAGAGCACGAGGAGCTGCGTAGGCAGGTAGAGGAGTTACTGGCGAAGGGACATATTAGAGAGAGCATGAGCCCTTGTGCAGTTCCAGCCATCTTAACAATCAAGCTGGATGGGTCGTGGCGTATGTGTGTTGACAGCAGGGCTATCAACAAAATTACTGTTCGGTACAGGTTTCCGATCCCGAGATTTGATTACTTGTTAGATCAGATTAGCGGGGCTGCAGTGTTCACAAAGCTGGATTTGAAGAGTGGTTATTACCAGATTCGAGTTCGACCAGGTGATGAGTGGAAAACAGCGTTTAAGACGCGTGAGGGGTTGTATGAGTGGCTCGTGATGCCTTTTGGGCTGTCTAATGCCCCCAGCACATTTATGCGGGTGATGAATCAGTTGCTGCGTCCTTTTATTGGGACCTTTGTAGTGGTATACTTCGACGACATCCTGATTTACAGCAAGAGTCAGGAAGAGCATATCCCACATATCCGGGCCGTTCTTACAGTTCTGCAGCAGAACGAGTTCTACGCAGCAACCAAGAAGTGTGTTTTTATGGTGCCTCATGTTCTGTTCCTGGGGTATGTGATTTCAGGAGATGGTTTGCAGGTTGATGGTGCTAAGGTCGAAGCAGTGCAGAAGTGGCCTCGGCCCACGACACAGACGGAGGTGCGGAGTTTTCATGGGTTGGCTTCATTTTATAGGCGTTTTATCCCTAATTTCAGCAGCATCATGGCACCGATTACTAATTGCATGAAGAATGTTCGGTTTTCTTGGAATGAGGAGGCGGAATTGGCTTTTCAGCAGATCAAGGAGCGATTGACCACTGCTCCGATCTTGATTTTACCTGATTTCTCCCAGCCATTTGAGCTGCACACAGACGCATCAAAGGTTGGGATAGGGGCTGTTCTTAGCCAGAATACCAAGCCAGTTGCTTACTTCAGCGAGAAACTATCTGGGGCAAAGACACGATACAGCACGTATGATCTGGAGTTCTATGCAGTCGTTCAGGCAGTTAAGTATTGGCGCCATTATTTATTCCAGAGGGAGTTCATTCTGTTCACTGATCATGATTCCTTGAGGCATTTGCATGGTCAGGATAAAATCTCACCTCGTCATGCTCGTTGGGTGGCTTTCCTTGAGCAGTTTACTTTTGTGGTCAATCACAAGGCAGGAGTTTCCAACAGAGTGGCTGATGCACTGAGCCGTCGTCGCGGACTACTGAGTACCATGCGTGTGGAGGTACCAGGATTTGATTCTTTTCGCGATATACTTGCAGCTGATTCGTATTTCTCTAGCATTATTGACAAGGTGACAGCGAGTGAGAAGACGGATTTCTTGCTGCAGGAGGGGTTCTTATTTAAGGGTAATCAGTTATGCATTCCGGATTGCAGTCTTCACTTGCAGATTATTCAGGAGCTCCATGGTGAGGGGCATGTGGGACGGGATCGCACGCTACAGTTAGTGCAGTCGTCTTATTTCTGGCCTAGTATGCGTAAGGAGGTTGAGAAGTTTGTGCAGCGTTGCCGGATTTGTCACGCAGCAAAGGGGACGACTACTAATGCTGGTTTGTATATGCATTGCCTGTTCCGTCGCAGCCTTGGGTAGAAGTGAGTATGGATTTCGTGGTCGGGTTTCCACGCACACAGCGGGGTCATGATTCTATCTATGTGGTGGTGGACAGGTTTTCTAAAATGGTTCATTTCATCCCGTGCAAGAAGACCACCGACGCAGTTAATGTCGCTCAGTTATTCATTCGAGAGGTCTATCGTCTTCATGGGTTACCGGCTTCTATAGTTTCTGACCGTGACACTCGTTTTCTTAGCCATTTTTGGCGCAGCCTGTGGAAGATGGCCAACACACAGCTGAACTTTAGTAGTGCCTATCATCCCCAGATCGACAGACAGACAGAGGTGGTTAATCGTTCGTTGGGCAACCTTTTGCGCTGCTTGGTTAGGGAACATATTAAGGCGTGGGATCAGAAATTATGCCAGGCGGAGTTTGCTCATAATCATGCAGTTAATCGCAGTATCGGGTTCAGTCCTTTCCAGGTGGTGTATGCAGTTCAGCCTAAGGGACCATTGGACTTGATTGCTTTGCCCAACAACAAGAAAGTCCATCACAAAGCTGCTAATTTGGTGTCTGGATTACAGGAAGTGCACAAGACTGTCTATGATCGCCTACAGGCTGCCAACAACAAATACAAGCAGCTTGTAGATCGGAAGCGGAGAAGGGTTGAGTTCGATGTTGGAGATTATGTGTGGGCAGTTCTGACGAAGGAGCGTTTCCCGGTTGGAGCATACAACAAACTGTCAGCCAAGAAGATTGGACCAGTGGAGATCGTGGAGAAGATTAATCTGAATGCGTACCGGTTGAAGCTTTCGAGCCGCATTCGTACTGCAGATGTCTTCAATGTGAAGCACTTGATTCCATTAACAGGCGATGCTTCTTCGGACGAGGACACCGACACAAATTCGCGGTCGAATTTTTCTCAGCCTAGGGAGAATGATGCGGACACAATTGCGGAGTCATTTTTGGAGTCGTTTGAGCGTCAACGCGGAAACGGGCGTAACTTTTGATTCTGAAGGAGTTACGGGACGCACAGCATATCAAAACGACCGTCTTTTCGAGAGGAACAAGATTCATTGGCGTAGCCCCATGATCAGGCCAAAAAAAGGCCGAAAAAATGCTTCTAAAGGCCTTAAAAGGCCCGACGATGTTTTCTATCAGTTTTTCCTAGTTTTTGGACATTTTCGTCTTTTGGATTATTTTAGGGTTTTTTCAATTTAGGGTTTGGGCCGACTTATTTATACCTTGTTTAGGGTTTGAAAGACGGTTTTGACATTTTATGAATTGAATTCATTCTCTTTCAATTTTCTCGAGCGAAAATTGTTGATTGATTGTTGAATTTCTCGAGCGAAATTCATCGATTAATCTTTATCCAAGTCTTCCGCTACGTCAATATAGTAGATCACCACTAAAATGTTTAGTGATCACTAATAAAAGCCTAAGGAAATGGGGACAATCATGGATGCAAAACCCCTTTAAAATCACATTTTCCTTCAAGAACATCTTGCTGTCCAGTAGCATTGTTCTGAGACCTCAGTCCATTTTCCTATTTTTTGGACACAGTAAAACTTGGAATTTGGTGTTGACTACAACATACTTTTTGTAGCCAACATCAGTAGAATTCCAGAAATATTTTTACTTTATTTTTTGGGTGAGCCTAACTCCCTTTTCCAAATTATTTTTCAAATGTCATTTTAGCAGTCACTGGAAATCCAGATTTCACATCTGAGATTTCCAGAAGGTTTTGGTCCATCAAATCATCTCCAAATGGAAAAACCTTTTGCAGTAACCCTATTTAAGATGTTTTGAACAACTTTCATTCTCTGACTTTCCCCAGATTTTGAAGCTTTAAAACTCTTAAATCCATTTTAAAATCAAGTGTTCACTGTTTTTTTAATTCTGGCAGAATTGACTTTCAACTTCAAGGAGTCTTTTGAGTACCAAAACTCAACCCTAAAATCACACCAAAAATCATGGGATTTGTTTAATGTCTTACAAAGAGTTCCCAATTTTTAGTTTTCTCAGTTTGCACTTATTTTAACCAAGGAAATACACACACACACACACACATAAATGGTTTTTAGCTTGGAAGACTCGTTTTACGAGGCATTCCGGGTGAACCCTAACGTTCTTCCCGGAATGTAACGTGACCTCCGAACTCAAATCTCTCATTTTGGGCATTTTTCAAAGTTTTGGCCCTTAAAATAAAAATGGCGTGGCGACTCCGTTTCCGTTTTGATTTTCAAAAGAAAGAAAAATCATTTCTGGTGGCAGATCATCACAGTGGCGACTCCGCTGGGAAAAAAATGAGCTTTATCTTTTTTCAAAAAAAATTTAAAACAAAAAAGAGAAAAGCTTTTGTGGGTCAAACTTCCGTCCCGGCATTTGAAACCATTTTGTGTGTGTGTTGGTTTTGCACATTTCGTGTTGTTTTGGGTCGTCCCGGAAGAATTGATATCTTTGACTGTTGGACCCGTTTCCTTAAATTGTTTGAATTTTGAATTATGTGCTTATGTGCTTATGTGTTCATTTGCTTTCAAAAAAA
Source organism: Adenophora triphylla var. japonica (assembly GCA_022495995.1). Taxonomy (NCBI): domain Eukaryota; kingdom Viridiplantae; phylum Streptophyta; class Magnoliopsida; order Asterales; family Campanulaceae; genus Adenophora; species Adenophora triphylla. The sequence continues at coordinate 77,670 of JAFEMH010001104.1, read as the reverse complement.
AAGATTTTTTCAAAAAAAAAAAATTTCAAAAAAAATTTTCAAAAAAAAATTTTCAAAGAAAAAGTTTTCAAAAAAAAAAAGAGAATTTTCAAAAAAAAAATGATTTTTAAAAAAAAAGTTTTCAAAAAAAAAAACTTTAAAAAAAAAATCATTTTTTGCATGCATCATACTTTTTTAAGACACATGAAAATTTCTATTTTACTCAGAAAAAGAAGATAGACTGCTTGCACACTACGCGCACGTTGACCTTACACTGCACACTACGTACTTAATCCGGGGAAATCCCAGTAGCCACCCGTTTGGCCTTATTACGCCTCTCGGTGCGAGCACGGGACTACCCAAACATCCCATGGAGCCTCGTGTCGACCATGCACTTGTCCGTGACACACATTGTCCGAGACCCGGTTGGTTTTTAGTCCGGTCTGTGTCATGCCCTGTCTGTGTATACACCTTTCCTTTCAAGCCTTAGTCGGCATACCAAGTCAATATCTTTCGGGGACCCTAATCAGTCAAAGTCCTGCCGGTTTTCCGTCACGGACTTTGGCCAGATATTGACTGGCGCCTTGACTTCGACTCTGACTGACACAACTTATGCACCGACTCCCGGCATGACACTGAGTCATCAAGGATTAATGACTATTCCATGTTTAATTACGACTTAACTGACGACGGGTCAAGATCAGTGATGGAAATTTATCAGTCAAAACCATGCCGACTTTTCGTCGAGCCCTCGGACATGATCATGACCTTTGACGTCAGCTTTGTCCGTAATTTACATCGAATGCTCGTTAAGACTAGATTACCCGCCAGACTTTAGGATCATTTTCTTTTCGGTCGGTGGGACCTGCTTGCCCTACGAAACCCTTGTTCGAGGTTACAGGTTGAGGGTCCGCAGGCGTAGTGATGGGGCCCACTGATCTAGGATTCAGAGTAGTTTGCGAAAAAGAAGAGCAATCTTTTCCAACCGTTTAGGTTAATAAAACATGAACCCTCGTATCTCTCCCCCGCAGCTCCGTACAAAGCTTGGTTTCGGGCGCCGGGTCACCGTTTGATCAGTTGGGAAGAGTCAAGCGCATCGTCAGCTTCACCATTTGTTCCGACTCCGGGTTTCAGAATGTCTACATCAGCTGGTAACGATGGGGATAACACCACTCCGCCTCCTGGGACTCCTCAAACAGAACAGCAGTGGAATCAGTTAGCCGAACAGATGAGAGTGCAACAAGAAGCACAGCTGAAAAGCCTTATGGAGGCTATTAAGAGCCATGGTCTGACCGCCAGTCTCAATCCCGATGGCACTTTTACCGTAAAGAAGGAAGAAAGTCCTCCTCCCATTCTCAACCGTCCTGGATATGTCAAGATGCCACCACAAGATTCCTATGTCTCCACCGCCGGGACTCCTGCCCGTCGACTTACAGGCCAACTAGCCCCCAAACAGCAATTCAAAGTGCTGCCATTCCAACAGCAGTCAGAGATGGAGCAGTCAGGCATGCCTCAGCAGCCGTCAGGTGTCCCCTCTCACAGTAATACCGGTCCCGCAGAAATCAGTAAGGGGAATGAATATTGGGAAACAATGGAGGAAATATGGTTAGCCATCAGGACTCTTGAGGAACGCCAGAATAAACAGCAGGCCTGGATCGAAGAGGCCACACGTCATTTCGGAACATTGGCAATCCCCCAACTGACTGGGGCTCCCCTGAAGGACAAATATGTGCCGATTTCCCCGACTCCTAATACCTCTCGTCACTCGGCGGAATCCAACCATTTGCTTCCCGATGAGCCCAACAGCAAATCTCCCCAGACCAGTTCAACTCAGAGTCATTCTAGCACAGCTCAACCCGAGGTCCCAAATCCACCACCAGCTGTTGAGCACATTTGGTGGGATATCTGTGACTGCCTCGACTGTCTCGAAAGGGACTATCAGGATTGGATAAACGAAAATCGTCCTCCCAAAAAGAAGAAAGCCTCTTCCCAGCAAAAGTTGAAAGAAAGGTTCGAAGCCGGTGATACCAGTGTAGGCACACTCGGAGAGCCATCTGGAAAGTTCGATTACCACGTACTCTACTCCAGCCAGTCCTCCCTTCCTCCAGACCATGCCTCTCTAGAGCAAACAGGGGTGAGAAGGCCGAAAAGTCCTGCTAACAACAGAGTTCAGACCTTGGGACGCCAGAGTACCTTAGGTCAGGGAAATGTTGCTACCAGTCAGAAACCTAACCCCCCGCAGGGTCAGCCAAAGTTCAATTTGTCCAGCTTCCAAGCACGTACTGGCAAAGAAAGATCAGAGCCAGTCTGGCACTCGCACTCAATCAATGTGCTGACCAAGGGTGGCAACCGCTACAAACAGCCTCGACACAACCCTGAGGCTTCAGCAAAGGCTTTACCTCGCAAAAGAAAGACGGGAAACAGACGGCTTGATGACTCTCTTTCTCTGGATAGAGACCAAATCTACGATCTCGACTGTATGGTAGTATGATCACCTTCTGCGATGAAGACCTACCAAAAGATGCCTCCGGACACAACGAAGCCCTGTACATCACTCTCCGGCTCAACACCGTATCACTCCTCGGAGTATTGGTGGACAACGGATCAGCCGTTAACGTCCTTCCCCTCAACATGATGTGGGCCCTACGCATCAATGAAAGGCACATGATCCCATCTACCCGGTCTATCAAGGCCTACGACGGCACGTCTCGTCCCATCTTAGGGACGGTGGCTTTGGAGCTCTGGTTCGAAACCCAAATGGTGCCAGCAAAATTCCACGTGATGGACATTCAGTCCGAATTCACAGCTCTGTTGGGTCGCCCCTGGCTACATCATATGAAAGCCATAGCTTCCACTCTCCATCAATGTGTCAAGTTCATTAACCGTCAGGGAGATCTTGATGTCATTCGAGGGGACAGTTTCCTCATAGGGAACGAAGTCGAGACAGTCGCCAAGCGTGCCCGCAGCCAGACACCGGGTCTACCTCCTTCAAATCGACCAAGGGACTATCGGGGCAAGTCTCATCAGAATCCCTCGGAGTCCAGTGATGCTAACTATGTCAGCGTACTCGAGCAGGCAGGCCCTGAAACAGTTCGATACATCAAGTTCAATTGCCGTTTCCAACATTTGGAGGCGGACTGGAAAGAAGCACTGAGCATAGCCATGATGCGGCCACATAAATCCCCGGTCTCCAATCAAAGATTTGTCAGCATTCTTCAAGTCAACTCTCCGGTCCCGCCATGCAAGGAAATCTTTGTGGTAAAGGTCGACAAGCACCATCATACTCGTATTGAATGCATGACAGTTGTGTGGAATGTCTTACAAGAGGAATTACCCACTAAACCCTTCCTCTCAAGTATGGGGCATGAGGTTTTCTTAGCAGCTCCAGCAGCGCACCAAGATGCAATACGTCCTTACACCTGGATTGAGCGGTCATACAGCGACGAGTTAGAACTCTCCAGAGTTGAGGATGCGGCAGATCCACAAGAAGATCCCTACATTCATATGCTCAGTTTTCAAGTGCCAGACCTGACTGATTCTGGTCCAGACAAAGAGATAGTAGCAATGATTGAGGAAGGAGAACAGAAACAAGACAATCCCCGAGTCATGAGGCCACTGACAGCAATGCCGTTAAAGAATTGAGAAACTCTCTCAGGCCCGTCCGCGACCAAGGAGGAAATGATCATGAAACTTGGACTGGTCCCCCGTCCCTTTGTGTCAACCTATGTAAAGTCCTCCGAGTCTCTCATTGTTGAGTTCGAGTCTCTAGAGTCGTCTGATGGCCTTACGCCTGAAGACTACGAGGTTGTAGCAAATGCTGTATTCCCTTTCGTTCTCAATGAAATGACGAACCTTTCTGAGTATCCCTTGATTGCCACTCTAACTAATGATAAATTAACTTAAAAATAGTTAATAATGATTCACTAGATAAAAAAAAAAAGCAGACACATTAAATAAACAATATATTAAAAAAAAAAAAAAACTTTAAGCAGGTTGTTCGGAAAGAGGAAAATCGAGCCCAAGCTGCTGAAGAGGTTTTGACAAGTGTGAATCTGGGAACTGCGGAAGAGCCTAAAGAGACGCAGATTGATAGTTTCTTCGAAGGAACTGAAAAAGAGTAGCTACGTGTTGCCAGCCGAAATCATCTCAGATAATGGATCCCACTTTGAAGGGGAATGCGACAAGCTGCTAGCAGAATTCAGAATAACCCGTCACAAGTCATCTCCCTATAGGCCCCAAACCAACGGAGCCGTTGAAGCAGCAAACAAGACCTTGGAAAGCATCATCCGGAAAATGGCTGTTCGAGGCAGAGATTGGCCTGACAAGCTGCACCTTGCTCTCTGGGGCTACAGAACATCCGTCAGAACAGCAACCGGGGAAACATCGTTTGCTCTTACCTACGGAATGGAAGCCGTACTCCCAATCGAGCTAGAAATCCCCTCACTTCGTGTGCTGTTGGAAAGTCAGATCAACGAGGTCGAATGGCTCCAGAGTCGCCATGATGAATTGGCCCTGCTAGATGAACGCCGATTGAGAGCCATGGAACATATCCGAGCTTACCAAGGAAGAATGGCCAGAGCCTTCGATAAGAAAGTAAAACATCGGGAGATCAGGGAAGGTGACCTCGTTTTGAAAGAGAAGCCCCTAGTCCGCATCAACTCGCTTGGCAAATGGGAGCCTGTCTGGGTCGGACCATATGTCGTCCAGAAAATCTTCTCCGGAGGAGCCATGCAACTTGCAGACCTCTACGGAAATCATTTTGTACACTCAATGAATGGCGACAAGCTGCACAGATACTACGCGTAAAACATTGAGTCAAAACAAAAAAAAAACAAAAAAATATATATATCAAAAAAAAAGAGTGCTAAAAGAGTAATACCAACTAGGTTGAAAACCCGAAAGGGCGGCCTAGGTAAAAAATAGGGTTGCACCAAAAAAAAAAAACAAACAAAAAAAAACAATAAAAATATATAAAAAAAAAAGAGTGCTAAAAGAGTAATACCCAACTAGGTTGAAAACACGAAAAGGGCGGCCTAGGTAAAAAACAGGGTTTGCACTAAAAAAAAAAAAGAAATCAACCGGGTCGAACTACGAAGACCTGAGCCCTTTAGTCCGAAGGGAACGTAGGCAGCCGGGAACGGTTCGGTCTAAAACACAAATAAAAGTCATACTTTGTCATCAATACATTGATCAAGCCATGAAGGCGTCTTGAAAAACTCTGAAGCAATTCACATATTCATTACAGTTAAAAACTTTTTGATGATCTAAGCTCGGTTCACTCCTACGACTTACAACCTGCTAAAAGAAACTAAGATATATAACAACTAATGTGTCTGCTACGACAAGAAAGGGGTACTCAGAAAACCTCAAGGTCACTCCAAGCCACTCGTACTGGCTTCTCCCCTCTTCTTCCCCCCTCTTCGGGTCTTCTTCCTCTGCACAGGAAAAATGTCAGTCTTCCTCCTACCAAGCTCTGGTGTAGGGACAGGATCTATCAAACCCACGTCTGTCAGGGCCTTAGTAGCCCTAGCCTCATCTCTCATCTCCTGTAGCCGAGCCGGCAACATAGGAATCCTCCCCTCCTGTCTCTTGACATAAGACTCGTAGTCAGTCACAGCATCTCCGCTCCTATCATGAGTGTTAGCCCTCGCCTCAGCCCTCCTCCTCTCCGAAACCATCGCATCTTCCGCACCAACAATGGCCTCACGCCGCCTCAAAATAGCCACCTGAGTCTCCCCCAAATGCCTCTCGTACCAATCCAAGTACCAAGTGGTCAGAAACACGTGTCCTGGACGCCTGAGGATAACCCTGGAAGGAAAGACGTCATACCTCCATGCTCGGGAAAGAAATGGGAACACTGAAGGAGCATCCATCGAAGCAGAAGCCACCACCCCGGTGGCTATGTCCTCAAAGCCCTCCAAAGGAGTCTGCTCCAAGCCAAATTGTCTCCGAACCAGAGCCGGAATATAAAAACTGGACTGAGAAAGCCCCGGAAGCATAACCACATGACACCCATCCTGAAGTACTCTCCGAGTCTCTACCCACCAATGAGGCATCGACCACCTGATATCCACATTCTGGTGACAAGCCATCCAATACTCCCATGAGCCCTGATCATCAAGATCCACGGTAACCCCTCTCCTGGCAAATGTCCAAGGTTTGACCGCATCAGAAGTTTTGCGGAGAACCCCTACGCGCTCCATCAGCCACATGGTCAAAAGAAACGGGCTGCCCCCGTCCATGTACCGTCTCCCGGTAGCTAACCTGTCAAGAGCATGAAAAGTCTCCCCCAGGATCAAGGGCGCAACATCTCGGCCCAAGTGACAGTGAACAACTACATCCAGCAGAGCCCGATGACAAATCCCAAAAGAGTAAACCATAAACAAGGTCCCAAACATGCAAAGTGCAAAAGCTTCCCAATAGGCATCATCAATCAAGCCTAAACCCCTAAATCTATCAGGAAGACCAGAAATGTCAAAATGATTGGGACCACAGATCATACCTTGTGCTTCCTCCGGGGAAAGATGAAGAAGGTTGCACAACCTATCAACGAAAGAAGCTCCTCCGGGCAAAGGAATCGCAATATCTTCCACCTCCGGACCACCAAGCAAAGCCCGGAATTCTTCAACGGTCGGGACCACTTCATTGTAAGAAAAGCAAAAGACATGCCTTCTAGTATCCCAAAATGAAGAAGAAGCCCTCAAGAGATCATAGTCCGGAACCAATTCTTTGAGAGACCACAAGCACTTTATCTTGTACCTTTCTTCAAAGAATGACCTCCTCTCGTGCATAATCTCCCTACACCACTCCTTGAACTTTTCAAAGAACAACATTTGCCTTTCTTTGGACAATTTTGGAGAATTTTTGGTCATTTCCATGGCTTTTCACTCTTCTCTCCCGAAATTCCAGTAAGTTTGAACTGGAGAAGATGGAGTTTCAATGATATTTATGGTCCAAACAAGATCCAACCACCGAAATAAATAAAACCTGTCAGATTTCATCCCTATCCGCGCGGATGGGAATGTCACCACCAGAAAAAAAATCTGCAGCAGTTCAAACTGCTGCACTGCGGAGGAATATTTCATCCCAGCCACTCGAAACCTGTGCAAAGCCTGTCCAAACAGTTCATATACCAAACATTCACACCCTTGCCAAGAAGCCAGGCTCATGCAACATTTACATGCATAATAAAAACAAAAAAAAAGTAGGTAACAGTAATCCTAGATTATTACATTCCAAAAATAAAGAAAAACAAAAAAAATGTGTGCATAAAAAAATAAACTGTATCCGTCAAAATAGGTACAATCCCAGAATCGATCAAAGATCATCAATCAGAATCCTCAGTGTCTGGCGCTTCCCCCGGTCCCTCTTGCGACTCGGGCTCGTCTCCTCAGTAGCCATGAATATCTCGGGCTCGGGATCGTCATCCTCGTCTCCAGAGAGAGGCTCGCCTGGATCAACCAGTACGCCACGATAAGGCAAGCCTAGATCCGGAAAGAATTCATATCCGAACGTGAACGCGTCGGATCCCTGGACATGCGAAGATGACCCACCGTGGTGCCAAACATGTCCCTGTCCATGCAAATCTCCGAGGATGACGTGGTCCGGAGGCAGCTCCATGCTGGGATCTATGAGAGGAGAAAGAGGAGTCTCGGTAGAATGCTCCGAAGGAATAGGGGAAGTCTCCCGCTCTACAGGCGCCGGCTGCGCATGTCTCGCTCTGCCCTGAGCAGCCCCATAGGCAACTATCCTCCTAAGGAACCTCTTGGCCCCAATCACCTGCTTCGTCAGCTTCTCCACGACCACAGCCGGAAACTGCACGGAAACAAAAGCGTCAGAAATAATTGATGCGAAAAATGATGAAACGAAAGAAAAGAAGAAGAGACAGTAAAAAGCCGTACCTTCATATTCGGACGAGGCCGGAAAGCTCGTGGAACCCGATCAGGGATAGGGATCTGCACTCTCAATCTGACCCCATCCTGGACATACGAAAAGTCTGATCGAGGGTACCGCACGACCCCCTCCCCCTCTCTCTCAAGCACCTGAGGAATCCTCAGCCTCCTCAAGATAAATCGCGAATAATCCTCGATCGCCACAAACCTCGAGAAGTGCTGGCCACCTCGATAGTCGCCCCAAGTCTCCGAATTCTCACTCGGATGCATCATGTCAGCGGGAGGCTCCACCGGTGCCATCAGAGGCGCACCCTCGCCATGTTGGCGCGTCACTCTCTCCCCCAGATAATATGCATCACAGGTCAAGCCCCTCAAAATCCTCCGCTCCACGGTCCATCTCTCGGCACCCTTCAGCTGCTCCACATCGAAGCGGCTCCAGGGTAGAAACTCATCCCCTCATCTGTCTCAGCTCTCGTCAAAGGCAGGCAATCCTTGTACTTGAGGGTCGTGCACCCCCTGGAACCTATCTTCTCCCGAGCATGCTTGGTTCTGGAGAGCATAGCCGAATATGCCCCGATGTGCTCCGCCGGCTGCCGCCACATCGTGACATGAAAGAACTCCAGAGCCCATACCTGCGAAAGGTAAAGATTACATCAATTAAGTACGGAAAGAAAAATGCGTGCTTAAGGAAAAGAAAAAGCAAAAGCTTATACCTCCAGAGGGAACTCAAAGCATGTCAAGGAGCTGACAGCCTTCCGGCTATACCGATCCAGAGCAAAATATAGCTCTGCCAGCCCGGCCTCTCCCCAAGCTACCTCTCCAGCCATCTCCACATCAGTCAACGTCTGCAGCAGGGCAAATACCGCCGTCCCCTCGGCGTGTCCAAAAAGTGTGCTCGAAAAAGCGAACCACAGAAAAGCCCTAGCAATCTGCACCGCATCCACTCTCTCATCACCAGCCTCATAATTCTCAATGCTCTCCACGATCTTCCCGTGGACCACAGCATACTCCATCCCCATCCCCTTTTTGGGAATGGGGGCAAAGCCTAAGAGATCCCGCAACTCCCGGTCACTGTAGCCGTCTCTCCACTCAATGCTACGTCCTTTAAAGGACAGGCCCGTGATCGCAGCATAATCGGAAGGTGTGACCGTAGCCTCGCCCCAGAAGAAATGGAATGTGTGGGTCACGTCCCACCAGTGCTGCGCCAAAGAAAAAATCAGGCCCTTACTCTTGGGGAACTTGATCAACCCCCTCAGGCACTCGATAAACTCGTACAACCCAGTCTCAATGACGATCTGTCTCGGACTCATCAGAACTCCTCTGCCCAAGACTGGAAGCCGGTCCCACAGGCTGATCACAAACTCCACTGATCCGCGAGTCTTCAGCTTATTCGGCTGCTCCGTCACGAAACGATCTCCACCCTGCAATTGAAAGAAAAACAAAAATATCAAAAAAAAAAAATTGCATTTGCAAAGCATACACATGCATCATAGACATAAAGTTTTAAAGAAAATTTGGCAGCATAACGGCATATAATAGACTCAGCCCCATTTTTCTCGCACAAAAGAAAAGATTTTCAACAATCACCATTCATCACTTAGAAACATATCAATAACAAGGAGAAGCAAAACTCCGTCCCGTTTTCAAAAAAAAATGACATACAATTTTTTCACCATTCATACATTCAATCAACGGGAGCAAAAATCCGTCCCATCTTTCACAAAAAATCATATTTTTTACAAAAAAAAAAGCATGCATGCATTCATTCATATCATTCATAAAAACATATCTCATTGCAAAAATCCTACATGCAACAAAAAAAAGGAAGTCCGTCCCGAATTCGGGCAAATTTTCGTCATCTCATATTTCAAAAAAAAAAAATGGCAAATTGCCCATACTTTTTTTCAAACAAAATGCATAGTTTGATTACCCATATACTCATTACAACATGCAAATCATCAAAGTCCAATTTCAATATCAAGAACATCAATTTTCGGATCTAAAAAAAAAAAAATCACAAAAAATCAATTTCAAACAAAAATCGACAAAGGAAACGAAGAAATTCGAAGTATACCGTGCGAAGACTCGGATCAGTGGACCAATGTTGCCACGCATCGGGATATGGCTCCTCCGCAATCGATTGCGAAAGTGAGTAATGCCTCCTCATCCTCACGAGCTCTAATCGCCTCTCCGCAACCGGGCCGCGTCCTTGGCCTTGAATGGCAACTCCCCCGTGTTCCATTGCTCGAAAAATCAAAGAAAATGGAAGAATTTTGAAGCTTCTTGGCCAAAAATGGCGAAATTCCTCTCTCTCTCTCTCTCTCTCTCTCTCTCTCTCTCTCTCTCTCTCTCTCTCTCTCGTAAATGGCGATTGAAACTGTAAAGAAGAAGAAGAGAAAGGGCCTCGGCATTTTAAAACCTGTCAGGGCTTCATTCTGGTCCGCGCGGACGTAATTGAGGTGGCACAATTACTTTTCTGCCCTTTAAAATTCCAGGACTCTGCAGTTTAGTCCTAAACTTAACAGGGATAACCAAAGTTAACCCAAGTTAACCCCCTTTCAAAAGAACTTCACGACAGTAAAACGTAAGTCCGATTGCTCCAGAAAAAGATAACAGAATCCCGTTTCTTTCATCAATTTCAGTAAAACGTAAGCCCGATTTCTCCGAGAAAGATAACGGAATCCCGTTTCTTTCATCAATTTCATCAACGGCAGTAAAACGTAAGTCCGATTTCTCCGAGAAAGATAACGGAATCCCGTTTCTTTCATCAATTTCATCAACGACAGTAAAACGTAAGTCCGATTTCTCCGAGAAAGATAACGGAATCCCGTTTCTTTCATCAATTTCATCAACGGCAGTAAAACGTAAGTCCGATTTCTCCGAGAAAGATGACGGAATCCCGTTTCTTTCATCAATTTCATCAACGGCAGTAAAACGTAAGTTCGATTTCTCCAGAGAAAGCTAACGGAATCCCGTTTCTTTCCTCACTATCATCAACGGCAGTAAAACGTAAGTCCGATTTCTCAAGAGAAAGTTAACGGAATCCCGTTTCTTTCCTCATTATCATCAACGGCAGTAAAACGTAAGTCCGATATCTCCATAGAAAGCTAACGAAATCCCATTTCTTTCCTCATTATCATCAACGGCAGTAAAACGTAAGTCCGATTTCTCCAGCGAAAGCTAACGAAATCCCGTTTCTTTCCTCATTATCATCAACAGCAGTAAAACGTAAGTCCGATTTCTCCAGAGAAAGTTAACGCAATCCCGTTTCTTTCCTCATTATCATCAACGGCAGTAAAACGTAAGTCCGATTTCTCCAGAGGAAGCTAACGGAATCCCGTTTATTTCCTCATTATCATCAATGACAGCAAAACATAAGCCCGATTTCTCCAGAGAAAGATAACGGAATCCAGCTTCTTTCATCAATTTCATCAACGGCAGTAAAACGTAAGCCCGTTCTCTCCAACGAAAGTTAAGGAATCCCTCGATTTCACCATCAGCAGCTTTTCGAACTACGTATGGGCTTGATTCCCCAATCGGGATACGTAGGTAGCCTACCATAGGTCCAGCCACTCGACCAATACGGTCATCCTTTCCTTCAGCAGCAGACGTAAAACCGATCCCTTCATACGAAGTCCACCAAAAGACCATCTTTCCCAAACCATCAAGGGAAATCATTTCAAATCAAGGTTCGAGGCACCTAAAACGCCATCATCAAGGTTCGAGGCCCCTAAAACGCCATCATCATCAAGGTTCGAGGCACCTAAAACACCATCATCAAGGTTTGAGGCACCTAAAATGCCATCATCAAGGTCTGAGGCACCTAAAACGCCATCATCAAGGTTCGAGGCACCTAAAACGCCATCATCATCAAGGTTCGAGGCACCTAAAACGCCATCATCAAGGTTCGAGGCACCTAAAACGCCATCTTCAAGGTCCGAGGCACCTAAAACGCCATCTTCAAGGTTCGAGGCACCTAAAACGCCATCATTGCTAGGTTGACGCCTCAAAATAGTCACTTTAGGGTCAACGTCTGAAGATAGTCAAAAGACCCGAACTACGACTGGCTTGATTCTTCTTAAGGATACGTAGGTAGCCTATCGTTAGGTTCAGCCATCAGACCAAAATGGTCATTCCTTTCCCCGGCAGTGCGGATATACAACTCTAGCCATCAGACCAAAATGGTCATGTCCTATCCCCAGCAGAGTTTCTTTCCAGCAACCGACTGCAGAACTCGCTCGCCAGGTTGACATCCTAAAATAGTCACTCTAGGGTCGACATCTGAAGATAGTCGAAAGACCCGAACTACGGCCGGCTTGATTCCTCTTAAGGATACGTAGGTAGCCTACCACCAGGTTCAGCCACTCGACCACTTTGGTCAAATGCGGAGCCTTACTCTTATCGACGACCCTGCTTCCTTCGAAAGCACCGTCGCCGAGGGGCTACTGTAAGTGCTCCAATTTGAGTTGTTAGCATTTTCGTTAGAAAATTAACGAAAGCCCTAACATCCCTAACATTTCTAACAATTCCTAACTTTTCTAACAAAGCAAGGGTAAATTAGGAATTGCTATTTAGAGTTAAACAAGGGAGAGAATCTTACAAAATGTAAAAACCCGAAATGGGTAAGTTGTAAAACACAGCTGTTTGAGTATTTTAAAAAAATATTCCTTTGGTCCAAAGCCTGCAACAGCATATAATGAACAGTGCACGCTGAAGGACTTGTCCGCGCGGATGGTTTTGTAATTTCCAGAGGCCTATAAATAGAGCCCCTCAGTCTCAGAAATAAAAGAGGAACAATTCACTCATAGCAGCACCTTGGCAAAAATATTGTAGAAAACAGTGGGAATTCCTTTGAATTGCCACCTTTTTCTTAATCATTTTCCCAAATTTCACTCACTAAACACTCTCAAATTCAAGCCACAAACACAAACACAAGGAAGATAGGATACCACCATTGGTAAACCCTCCTTCTCCTTACCTTAAACCTCCTTCATCCATGCATGCATCTTAAACTTTAAAGATGTAGCTTGTTCATCAACTTGTTTGTTGTTCATCCTTGCTTGACCTAAAAATGTAGTCACCTTGGAATAAATTTCCATGGATGACCATTTAAAAGGTCCAAATTATTTCTTACTTACTTGAAAATGTTTTCCTAAACCAATTTTCACAACAAAAATCTTTATTTCAAGGTTAAAATTCCCCTTCCCAAGCAAATGAAATGCTTCAAGTCCTAATGTACCCTAAGGATGGCTTGATATAGTAGATCACCACTAAAATGTTTATTGATCACTAATAAAAGCCTAAGGAAATGGGGACAAGCATGGATGCAAAACCCCTTTAAAATCACATTTTCCTTCAAGAACATCTTGCTGTCCAGTAGCATTGTTCTGAGACCTCAGTCCATTTTCCTATTTTTGGACACAGTAAAACTTGGAATTTGGTGTTGACTACAAAATACTTTTTGTAGCCAACATCTGTAGAATTCCAGACATATTTTTACTTTATTTTTTGGGTGAGTCTAACTCCCTTTTCCAAATTATTTTTCAAAGGTCAGTTTAGCAGTCACTGGAACTCCAGATTTCACATCTGAGATTTCCAGAAGGTTTTGGTCCATCAAATCATCTCAAAATGGAAAAGCCTTTTGTAGTAACCCTATTTAAGATGTTTTGAACAACTTTCATTCTCTGACTTTACCCAGATTTTGAAGCTTTAAAACTCTTAAATCCATTTTAAAATCAAGTGTCCACTGTCTTTTTCATTCTGGCAGAATTGACTTTCAACTTCAAGGAGTCTTTTGAGTACCAAAACTCAACCCTAAAATCACACCAAAAATCATGGAATTTGTTTAATGTCTTACAAAGAGTTCCCAATTTTTAGTTTTCTCAGTTTGCACTTATTTTAACCAAGGAAACACACACACACACACACACACACATACAAATGGTTTTTAGCTTGGAAGACTTGTTTTACGAGGCATTCCGGGTGAACCCTAACGTTCTTCCCGGAATGTAACGTGACCTCCGAACTCAAATCTCTCATTTTGGGCATTTTTCAAAGTTTTGGCCCTTAAAATAAAAATGGTGTGGCGACTCCGTTTCCGTTTTGATTTTCAAAAGAAAGAAAAATCATTTCCGGTGGCACATCATCACAAGCTGGTAGATCAAACAATTGCAGGCGACAATCCAGGTCCCTCAACTACTCACCTTACTAGGAAAGAAATGTTGTTGGAACAGCCTAGGTTGCTCCAAAGTTTTCTGGATGTTCATGACGAGTTACTTGAGATGCCTGAATATCCTAAGGCTGATAGGAGATCGCAGCAACCTGCTCCTTCTGTTACCTCCCACAGACGAGCTAATGGAAGTGCTAGACAGAATGGAGGTGCTAGACAAAATGGAAGTGCTAGACAAAATGGTGGTCCCAGGCCGTCTGGTGAACAGTCAAGAATTGAGATGCCTCCTCCATCCTTGATCAACGTAGATCCCACTGGCGACCTAAGAGATGGGCTCAACCAACGAAGAGAAGAAGAGGTCGAGTCAGCCTTGAGGAGACGATATTGTTGAGGCTGGAAAAATCACCATCTTGTCAGGACATCTTGACTTATCAACTTGACAGAACAACCTGACCATAATCACCGAATTATAGGGCAGTTACAAGACCTATTCACCAGGAGGAAAATTTGGCCGTTTCAAGCTATACCCAAGGCCAATTGTAACCGAAAAGTGAAGACTCCATCAAAGATATCCGGAAGAGTAGGAAATATCTTGATTTTATGTATATATATAACACATGTAACAACACACACACCACGTTTTAGGATCATATATGCTCAATGTGTACTACCTATACTCGACTTCTATCACCATCTTAATAATTTTCCACCTTTCCGAGGTTTTATGCCGGCAAACAAGTTGTTCAAGGGCTTTCCTCGTTAAATCCTCCATGTCCACACTTTGACGCTATATCATCATATTCCATTATACCCACCTCCTTTCAAGAGCTTGGAAATGCTTAAATTTGACCGAAACAGTTTGGCGCCGTCTGTTGGAACAATGGTCTTTTGATGATTAGCAAAGTTCGAGCGGAATTGCCACCAGGTTGACGATCATGACGGTACAATTAGGGTTACTCTCGTGGATCAACGTACAACGCTCCCATCTTCGCGCTTTGCACCAGGAGTCATCCCTACAAAGGCTCTTAGGGGGTGTTGCAAGTACACCAATGGGGCAAAGCAAATTTTGGATTGTGCCAACCTGATGACCCTCCAGACCGATTTGAAGGCAACGCATCCTCGATAAGACAGCCGAATCTAAAGCTAAATGCCACAATGCTCTTAACATCCTCGATCATAGCTGAAGCAACAGACAGCAATCTGAAGAGACATCTTGATTGGTAGGAAAGACAACAGGCTGATCCCTTTTTACGAAAGAACCAACTAGGAATGGGGCTTGCAGCTTGAACAGAATAAAAGCGGGCATAAGGATTCACCCCTCCCTATGTATGACTCGTTATGTTTCACTATCATTAAGTTCTTCCGAATTTTAATTATGCTCTTCTAAAATTCTTGTCAGACTGAGCATAGGGGAAGTATTGATCATTTTAGTACTTATTCCTAATGTATTTCATCTAGGGATATTTAAGTTGCAAATTAGAACCTATTACTATAGTGATTTCCTGAAGGACCGGTAGTATATTTTTGTTGAAATCACACTTGCCGCCACCCTAAAAAGGTACATTCCCTCCTCCGGTTTGAGGATTTTGCATCCCTCTCTATTACTAAAGGTTATCTACACCTTCGTCCGGGACGCACGCTCTTCATACTTTTGCTAAGGTGTAGGTGGGCCAATGTGTCAAGAACATGTTGATTACCTTCTTGCACTTAGCTAAAGTTATGAACTCAAGATGATACAAATAGGTTGTAACATCAGCATGTTACCACAACGAACAACAAGAAAAAAAATTATGAATAAAGCTTCTATTCATTCTTCCCCTCGTTAAAATACTTTAAAAGTTGTACCATCAACCTATTACACCAAAAACTTACTTACTTTACAACCCAAAGTATTTTAAGAAAATTTAAACCTAATCATCAAAATGTCCAAAATCATCCTCCATGCCATCACAAGACATGGAGCAATACCAAAATCATGCTCAAAAGAACATGCACTAAACCTTACAACCTAAAATATCCACCATCTAAAAGCGAGGACAAAACCCTTGGCAAAATATCAAAGTTAAGCAAAACTATAAAATTGTCTTAGAGGACACCCCCCTCAATTAAAAGTCATAAAACAAAAAACCAAACATTGTTTTTAAGGAACAAGTAAAATCATTCCTCACATGCATCTTCATCCATCTTCTCCTCTTGCGTCTCACCAACTTGCTCCACCTTCCCTGCATCTTGCACCTTGGAGTTAACCTCGCCAACCTCTTCTCCTGCAATCTTCCTCAAAGCCGCATACTCCTCCTCTAAATCCCATTCAGTATGCTTCTCGGCCTGGTATTCCTTGATCATTTCAATCCTTGCTTCAAAAACAGGCTTCGCAGCCTCTGTCATTAACTCGTTTTTGAGGGATTCCATCTCTTTGTTGTGCCTTCTACTTGCCTTGGCCATCATAACCACCCATTCATCATCCTTTGCTTCAAACTCCTCATTTTTCTTCTTCAGCATGTCCAGAGCAACTCTGAGGTTTTCTTCAACCTCCATCTTGGCTTTAAGTGAGGAGTCAGCCTTATCCTTCCATAATTTGACCTCACTGGCCAGCAAACCCATGGCAGCAACAATCTGCAACCAGGAAGACAGTCAGAAGTAAAAAAGTAAAAGCATGAAATAACCTTCACAAGACCAGATGTTACCTTCTTCTCCAGTTCATCCTCACTTGGTACCGTGATCTCCACATCAACCACATCCTGCATTTTCCTCCTCTTAACCACCACTTTGTCTCCAACCTCTAGTTTTGGTGCTGGGGGCAGGTTGCTTCCTTCCACCTTTCCCTTACCCTTGAACTTGGCCACCAACTCACTCGCAGCAAAACCAGATTGTGAACGGGTCACTAAAAATAAAAGCGAGGATGTCAATACAATCTGAATTATGAAAGGTAAAAATCAACTGGGAAAGAGATGGTTTACCAGAAGACATCTTGTGGCTGCACTCTTCAGGCTGCTCGATAGCCAACTTCTCCACACTCAGCACGACAGACGATGGGACAAACTTTCGAAGAGCTTAAAGTAGAGCTCTGACCTGCTTAACAATCTCCAGAGAATCAGACAGATCGGGGAATAACTTTACAAACTTGGGAACTGCAAAAAGACAAAAGAAGATCAATAACCAAGATGATGTATTCAAAACAAACAAGAAACCAAGGAAACAAGGATACCTTCCTTCCTCCAATCAGACACCATTTTGTCACCACCCTCCAGGCTGCTCTTCTTTACATAGAAGAACATGTTCTTCCAACCCCTATCCTTGTCTAAAGATTCAACCAACAAACCTTGTGCCCTAGACTTAACCCTAAATCCATACCTAGATGACCCATGAGGCCTTATATCATAGCAACAAGCCAGTTCCTCCATACCAACCCGCAAACCAGTTAAGGCACTCAACCTATCCAACATTTCTAAATCCTCCAACCTGTCGGCATCAGTTGAGCGTAAGCAAGCTCTGTGACTTCAAAAAAATGTGTGATTAAAAGAGAAAAGGGAAATTTTAGGCCTATTGCAAAGGGATACTTGAGGAAACACACCCAATCAGGAGAAACACAGTCGGACACTAAACTAGGGTTAGGGTTCATGAAGACGGTGCGATCCGGAAAAACTTTTGCCAAATTTTTTATGTCAGACAGAGTGAGTTCACAATGTTCTTCATAAGGCTTGTCAAGCAAACCCATAGAAGAGAAACCCTCAGGCAGATCAGCATTTAGATCTTCCATTTTGCAAAAAAGGAAAAAGAGGAATAGAAGGAGAAAGAGAACCGTAACTGCTGAAGAAACCTCCCTTCGTAGCAATGAGAGTAACCAAGTGTAGCAGCATGGATATTAAGGGGCTTCTAGACGCGTCGAAAATCGTAGGCCCCATTATGACCCCAACGCATAGGGCCACGTAAATCGCCAAGCGTCGCTTCCCGGTCCAACCGAAGAAACGAGGTGGATGCCAGCAGTTATTGAATTTTCAAAATCCAAAAAACTTTTTTTCCCTTTTAAAAATTCAGGGGCAATTGTTGAGGCTGGAAAAATCACCATCTTGCCAGGACATCTTGACTTATCAACTTGACAGAACAACCTGACCATAATCACCGAATTATAGGGCAGTTACAAGACCTATTCACCAGGAGGAAAATTCGGCCGTTTCAAGCTATACCCCAGGCCAATTGTAACCAAAAAGTGAAGACTCCATCAAAGATATCCGCAAGAGTAGGAAATATCTTGATTTTCTGTATATATATAACACATGTAACAACACACACACCACATTTTAGGATCATATATGCTCAATGTGTACTACATATACTCTACTTCTATCACCATCTTAATAATATTCAACCTTTCCAAGGTTTTATGCCGACGAACAAGTTGTTCAAGGGCTTTCCTCATTAAATCCTCCATGTCCACACTTTGATGCTATATCATCATATTCCACTGTACCCACCTCCTTTCAGGAGCTTGGAAATGCTTAAATTTGACCGAAACAGATATGAGGCCGAAAGGAATAGGCGAAGGTCACCGGTAAGATCAGTAAGGTCGCTTGTGAGATCAGTTAGGTCGCACTCCCACAGGGACAGAAGGGGTAGAGAAGTGACTCAGCCTAGAAGTGAAAGGCATAGGGCCTACTCTAGAGGAGATCCCCATCAGGAAGAAAGGCAAAGATCCAACAATGTCTCCTACCAGAGGAACGACAACGCAGATGCTAGGGAGCTGCTAAATCTTAAAATAAGGTTGGAAAAGATGGAGGACGACAGAAAGGAGGACGGTGGAAAGGGCGAACGAAACTACAATACTCTTCGACCCTTGTCCCAAGAGTTGCTCGAGCTAAGGCCTCCGGTGGGTTTCAAGCTGCCTACGTTAGACAAATATTCAGGTGCGACCAACGCCCTAAATCATATGCAACATTTTGAGGCCACCATGTGTTTGGTCTCTTCCGAGGATGATGTTCTATCCAAGGCACTAACCAGCATCTTCACAGTTCAGCACTGACTTGGTTCCGTGGATTGGCATCGGGCTGCATTACCTCATGGGAATACATGAGGAAGATGTTTCTGGATCGATTCTCCACAACTGGGGCGCTAGAAAGAAGACGGTCACCGACTTAAACAACTTGACTCATGGAAAAAATGAAAGCTCCATGACTTACTACACCAGGTTTAAGGAGTTGGTTGACCAAATTGAGGAGGACCTAACAGACAAGGAAATGATCAACTGCTTCAGGAATGGGGTATCCTCTCTTGATCTAGACTACGAGCTACAGGTTAGGAGGGTGACTACCAGGCAAGAATTGTTTGAAAGGGCCTACGATGTGACCGTTGCTGAAGAAAGAAAGGAGAAAAGAAAGAAAAGGGTTCCAAGCAGTCTGAGGCTGGAGATTCTAACAAAGGGAACCATGGCAAGCATAATGACAATAACAATAAGGGGAAAAATAGAACAATGGTGACTGAGAGAGTGCCTGAGACTTTCAACCCTTTGAACTTTAGTCATACAGAAATCATGAATTCTGTCGAGCTAGGCCCACCTGCTCCAATGAACCCAGCGAATAAGTTCAGTAGGGACAACAACAACTATTGCGAGTTCCACAAAGACACGGGTCATACAACAGAGGATTGCATGAGCCTGAAACGGATCATTCAGAAGTGGGTTGACAGTGGAAAGTTGGATAGGTTTGTAAAGGGAGCTCGACCTAGCAGAGGCGAGCGAGCTGCAGGAGATATACCTGAGCTAAGGAGGCCTCGGTTGGATTTAGGGGTAATCACCGAGAAAACTAGCAACACCAATTTGAAACACAAGATTTTCCAGCTTACCAAAGCTCTGTACGTGCCACCTAGGAGCTACATCAAAGAGGAAGTAATCAGTTTCTCTCCTGACGAGTTAGCTACCAACATGGCTGCCAGGGAGCAAGTTCTAGTTATTCCAGGGTTGATTGATGGGCATACGATGAGCAGACTTTTGGTAGATATTGGGGCTTGCAAGGACATCCTCTACTACAAGACTTTCAAATAAATAGGACTGACGAAGGAAAGATTGTTGCCCTACGATGGTCGGCTTGAAAGCTTCACCAATCATAGGGTGGAAGCCAAGGGGCAGATCGAGCTGGAGGTCGACATCGGACAACACCCTTTTAGGGTCGTGGCTAAGGTGACTTTTATTTTTATTGACATGATAAGTGACTATGTTGCTATCTTGGGTATTCCTGGCCAGGTCACACTAGGAATGGTGGCCTCCATCCCCCATCAGCGAGTCAAGTTTCCCACCTTAGGTAGAGTAGGTTGTGTTTTGAGTACAGCCCAAGCTTATCTTGACCACGTCCTGCGAACAAGGAAGAAGAGAGAGCTAGAAATTGAAACACCCGAGGCAAGCTGGAATCTTCAAAATCTATCACCACAACATCAAGGCTATCTATAATCACTTTTGTTGACGAGGCGACCTATCCCTCCCATGACCATGACATGGTTAAGCCGACACATCCCACTCTAAACACCATGGTTGAAACAGATACAATTATGGTTGACCAAGTCATTATAGGCGATCTATGCCTTCAGATCGACCAAAACTCGGGGGCCACCACGGGGGAGATTGCAGCTGAATTGGATGATATGATAGTTGAAGAAGCTCCACACTTGGGGGCCGAGGAAAGACAAAGAGTTCGTGAAATCATCATCGAGACCCTGCATTTCAGAGATGGTCCAAAGCTAGAACATGTGGACGAGCTAGAGGAAATAATAACCAACCTTCTTACCCTGATCAAAAAATTCAAATAGGTCGACAACTGTCAGCTGAAGAGAGAGCATAAATAGTCAAGCTACTGAAAGAAAGCACTGACGTCTTTGCTTGGTGAGTAGAAGACATGAAGGGGATCAAGGAAGAGGTCGCCGTTCATAAGCTGGAGGTTAATCCGACTGTCAAACCTAAGGAGCAGAGGATGAGAAGTTTTACTCGTGACAAAGAAGAAGCAATAAAGCTGGAGATAAATAAACTTTTGAGTGCAGGTATCATCAAGGAGGCCTCCCATACCACCTGGCTAGCAAACGTGGTAATGGTGAAGAAAGCAAATGGCAAGTGGCGTATGTGTGTCAACTTCACCAACCTCAATCTAGCCTGCCCAAAGGATAGCTACCCACTGCCACGGATTGACAAACTGGTGGATTCTATAGCTGGTCACACTACTCTGAGTTTCCTCGACGCTTATTCAGGTTACCATCAGATAAAGATGCATAAGGATGACGTGGTGAAGACTGCCTTCCAAGCTGCTAGGGGCATATATTGTTACAATATGATGTCATTCGATCTGAAGAATGCAGGTGTTACCTACCAGAGGATGTTCAACAAGGTCTTTGCATCCCAAATTGGCCGAAACATGGAGGCCTACATCGACGATACGGTCATCAAAATAATGGTCGGACGTCACGTGGTCGACCTAAGGGAAACGTTCGCCAATTTGTGGGCAAACGACATGAAGCTCAATTTGAGCAAATGTGTATTTGGGGTAGCAACAGGGAAGTTTCTAGGTTTTATGGTCTTTCAAATAGGTATTGAAGCCAATCCTGAAAAAGATCAAGGTTCTGGTCGACATGAAGGAGCCCACATGTATTAAGGAGATGCATCGACTAAACGGTAGGGTAGCAGCCCTATGTCGCTTTATTGCCAAGTCAGCGGAGAGGTCTCTCCCCTTTTTCAAATCTTTGAGGGGGACGAAAAACTTTGCGTGGACGGCCGAATGTTCTTCGTCATTCCAGCAGCTTAAGGAGTATCTTGCCTCTCCTCCATTATTGAGCAGCCCGATCATGGGGAAACTTTATTTGTATACCTATCAGTTGGCGACCAAGCTGTGGCATCCGTGCTAGTTAGAGAAGAAGGGGGGCTTCAGAAGCCTATTTATTATGTGAGCAAGGCCCTATCCGACGTAGAGGGCAGGTATTTTAATGCAGAAATAGTGGCCTACGCCTTGGTCGTTGCATTCAGGAAGCTCCGAGCTTACTTCTTATCTCACCCTATTGTCGTGTTAACAAACGCTCCCCTAAGGAAAATTTTGACAAGCCACAAAGTTCAGGCCGACTGCTCAACTGGTCAATAGAACTAACTGAGTTCGACATTGAGTATAAGCCTCAAAAGGCGTTAAAAGCTCAACCTTTGGCAGACTTCTTGGTCGAGCTTATGTTCACCGAGGAAGATAGCAAAGTGAGAGCCCAGAAGGAGAGTGTGAAGGGAAAGGATCTTGCAACTCAGCCTGCAGTAATTTTGCCCGAAGATTGCTGGAAAGTTTATTCTGATGGGGTCGGCAACCAAGAAGGTTAGTGGGGCAGGGATTGTTCTAGTCGAGCCAGAGACATGCAAGGTTTTCGAGGAAGCATTGAGGTTCAAGTTTGAGGCTTCCAACAACCAGGCCGAGTATGAATCCTTTGTCGCAGCTATTGAGTATGCCAAATGTTTTGGGGCGACCAAAATCGTGGCTTACTATGATTCTCAGTTGATCGTAAATCAAGTCAGAGGGGAGTATGAAGTGCTAAACCCTACTCTAGTCAAGTACTACGACCTGGTGAAGGAGTTAGTCAAATACTTGGAATTTTGGGAGATACAAAGGGTAGGTTGAGATGATAACGAGCTGGCAGACGTACTCTCAAAGTTTGCCACATCAGACGAGCAGCATGGAAAGCCTACATCCTACCTAGAGCATCCAGCATACGAGAGGGTTCAGATTCAATGCCTGGAAGACAACACTAGAGAATGGGTTTACACCAAGTACTGGATCGAAGAGATAAAAGACTACATAGAAAATGGCAAGCTACCCGCTGACGAGCAAGAAGCACGGGCGATCAAGAAGAAAGCTCCAAGGTTTGTCGTGCATGGAGATGCACTATTCAGGAGATCCTTTACAAAGCCATTATTAAGGTGTGTTCACCCCATGGAGGTTACTCAACTTTTGCACGAGGTACATTGTGGGGTTTGTGGTGGACACCCGGGGGCCAGAACTTTGGGCGACAAATTGATTACTCTGGGTTACTATTGGCCTCACTTGAGAGCAGACGCTCATGATTTTGTTCAGCAGTGTGAGAAGTGCCAGAGATTTGCCGACCTGCCTAGACTGCCTACAACTGAGCAAACTCCAGTGGTCGCAGCTTGGCCTTTCAGCATGTGGGGAGTTGAATTGATTGGTCCCTTCCCACCCACCCGGGGAAACAGTAAGTATGTGATCGTAGCAATCGACTATTTCACCAAGTGGATTGAGGCAAAGCCCTTAGCAAAGATTACGGAGGAGAACGCCATCAACTTTATTCATGAGTACATTTGGTGTCGATTTGGGCATCAAGCATTGGAGATGAAATGGAGATGAACAGCCTTTGAAATGGAGATGAACGAATTGGGCATCAAGCATTGGAAGTTTTCGGTCACATATCCTCAAGGTAATGGGCAAGCAGAAGCAGCAAATAAACTGGTCCTATCAGCACTTAAGACGGGCTTGGTTGGTCGAGCTAGCAGATGGTTGGACGAACCTCCCATTGCTCTCTGGGCAGTCCGCACAACCACCAGGGGGCCTACGGGTGAAACCCCATTCGCTCTTACATATGGATCAGAGGCCATGGAACCAGCCGAGCTATAGGTCCCTACAGCTAGGGTAGTTTTCATTGATCACGAACAGAACGATGTCAACAGATTGCTCAATTTCGATTTGCTCGACGAGAAGCGGGCTACAGCTCAGCTATGAATGGTCAACTACAAACAGAAAACCAAGGGCTACCACGACAAGAAAGTTAAGAATATATCGTTCAAAGTGGGGGACTACGTGTTGAGGAAGATCGAGGTAACAGAAAGGAAAGCAAAACAGAACAAGTTATCTCCTAATTAGGAAGGTCCGTACATCATCACTCGAGTTGTCAAGAAGGCACCTACATGATTGGTCATCCAGAGGGTGAAGAGTTGAAACATTCGTGGCATGCTAGCCATCTTATTAAATACTACTTTTAAAGTTTCAGTTTTTTGTTTTCTATGTAACCGATCTACTACATCAATAAAGCAGCAGTTCTATTCAAACAAGTTGTGTTACATTTATGCTTCTAAAACAGATCTGATTCTTAGTCGACCTCGTCCTAACAGATTCGACTCTTAGTCAATCTCATTCTTCTAACTGGTCTGACTCTTAGTCGACCTCATTCTAACAGATTCGACTCTTAGTCAATCTCGTTCTACTAACAGGTCCGACTCTTAGTCGACCTCGTTCTAACAAATTCGACTCTTAGTCAATCTCGTTCTACTAACAGGTCCAAATCTTAGTCGACCTCATTCTAACAGATTCGACTCTTAGTCAATCTCGTTATTCTAACAGGTCCGACTCTTAGTCGACCTCGTTCTAGTAGATCTGACTCTTAGTCGATCTCATTCTAGCAAACTCGACTTAAAGTACTCGGTCGACCTCATTCTTAAAATGATCCGACCAAAAACTTGTGTCAAGTTTCGTTAATCCTATCAATCTAGTTTGACAAATATATATGAGCAAGGATCCAAACAAAATGATTCAAAATATAAGTCAACTACGATTAAATAAATAAAGTCCCCCAAAAAGCGGGCCAGGACTTAAGCAAACAAATGTTACGAGTTGAAATGCCTCCCAAAAACTGGGCCAAGGCATAGACTACATAAATCAAAAGAAAATGTATTGTGGAACTTGTTCATTACATCAGCTGAACATAAATTAAATGTCTGAATCATTGGCAGCTTGAGCTTGCTGGTCTTGGGCAACCTCCTCACCTTCATCTTCCTCCATCTCATCAGCTTCCTGCAATTCTGGGAGTAGAGTATCAAAGTTCACTGGATTGACTTCAGGAGTGACCCAAGGCTCAGCTCCCTCCTCTTCATCTTCCTGAGCAATGTCATCCAGGTCATTGGCATTATAAGGTACGAGAGGATGACCACGTCGAGCTTGCATATATCATATTGATCCTCCGAGGCCCATTTAGCTAGTTGCTCAATAGACAAGTCGGTAGAGGGATCAACTATGATACGACGAGCCATATGGAGACGCCCAACATCAAAAAAGGCCCTAGCTTGATCCGTGATGAAGTTGAAACACTCATCACCATCCTTATAAACCTCCACAGCATCCTTGCTAGCAGCTTCCTTAGCAGGATCTACAGCGACCTCCATTCTGGCTCGTGTCTCCTCTTCCCACTTTAGTCGAGCAGCCTTGTGGTATTCGCTTTTCTTGGCCAACAGATCATTGCTTTCTTTGAGCATATGGGTTACAGTTTCAAGCTCCTGCTCTACCCTTTCCTTGCCCAATTGGGCTGCAGCAAGTTCCTTCTTGGTGTCACCTAGCTCGCCCCACACCTCATCTTTGGCTTTCACAACATTCTATTTAACTATCTTTAGGACCTCATAAGCTGAGTCCATGTCTGCATACTTCTCCCTCATCTCTGCAAGCTCATCACACTTTCGATCGTACATTGTCATGGCCAGCTTTTCTCGCTCCTCGGCAGCCTTCCAACTGCTCTTGGCTAGCTCGACCAAAGCAAGAGACTAAAAGAAAAATAAAGAGAAGGGTTAGATCGATAGTTTATGAATAGATGTGCGACCAAAAGGGAAACAAATAACATGGAAAAGATCAAGGGGTACCTCGTAGTGGACCAGGCCCGACCTAGCACTGAACTCCTCAGCACTCAGGCCCTTCTCAGCATGTTTGGCCACCAGGTTCCTATCAGCAGCTCGTCTCACCACCGCCTGCCCATACTCTAGCTCTGGATATTCTCTACTAGAGTTGTCAATTCCAGTGAGGGGAGGAACATCACTTAGCTTGTCCACACAAGCTCGGACAAACTCAGCGTATGAAGCTTTGGAAGCTTGGGGTAGAGGGCCCTTAGCGATAGCATCCGATGCTCAAAGAGAGTCATCCTTCCCAGGTTCTGTAAGTGCTCCAATTTGAGCTTGTTAGAATTTTCGTTAGAAAATTAACGAAAGTTATAACATTTCTAACAATTCCTAACTATCCTAACATTTCTAACAAAGTGAGGGTAAAATGGGCATTGTTATTTAAGGTTAAACCTTAAAAAGAATCTCAAAAAAGAAAAACAAATGAAGAAAACCAAATATAGCAATCTTTGGAAACAAAACTGGCCGGTCAATTTGAATTTTGAAAAAGATTATTCTTCTTGTCCAAAGCCGAAGTGCATTTAATGAACGAGTGCACGCCGCCCGATCCTATCCGCGCGGACAAGTATGTAATTTTCGAGAGGGCTATAAATTGAGCCCTCCGAGTCACAAAAATAAGGAGGAAGAACACAATAGCAACGAAGTTACGGCGAAATATAGAGAGAAAACAGTGAGAATTCTCAAGAATTGTCACCTTTTTCTCTCCAATCTTTCCCAACTCATACTCATCCACTCACTCTCATATTAAACCCCTAAACACTTATACACTCAAGCCAAACACTCAAGAACACAAGGAAGATTGGTAAACCCTCCTCTTCCTAACCCTAAATCTCATCCATGCATGCATCTTCAAACTACAAAATGTAGTTCTTTCATCTTTTTTCTCTAGATCTAAGAAGATCACCATGGAAGACCATCTCCATGGATGATCTTCTACAAAGATCAACATTATTTTCAAAGCTTTTCTTTCTTACTTGCAAAAATGCACTTTCAAAACCCTAAAAAACCATTTTCAAGCACTAAATCTTGATTTCAAAGGGTAAAATCCCCCTCCCCAAGCAAATGAAATGCTTAGTCCTAATGTACCCCAAGGATGGTTTGGTATAGTTGATTCACCACTAAAATGTCTAGTGATCACTAACCAAAACCTAGGAAAATGGGGACAAGCATGGATGCAAAACCCCCCCTTAAAATCATATTTTCTTTCTTGAGAAGTTGCTGTCCAGTAGCAATTTTCTCAGACCTCAGTCCATGGTCTTAATTTTTGGACACAGATGAACTTGGAATTTGGTGTTGACTACAAAATACTTTTTGTAGCCAACATCCAGAGCTTTCCAGACATATTTTTACCTTATTTTTTGGGTGAGTAAAACTCCTCTTTTCAATTTTTCTTTCAGAGGCTAGTTCATCAGCTTCTGGGAATCCAGATCTCATATCTGAGGTTTCCAGAAGGTTTTGACCCCTCAAATCTTCTCCAAAATGGAAATTTCTTTCACAAAAAGTTTATTCAAGGAGTCTAGAGAAACTTTCATTCTCTGAGTTCATCCAGATTATGAAGTTTTAGGACCCTTGAATCCATTTCAAAATCAGGTGTCTGCTTCCATTTCCTTCTGGCAGAAGTGACTTCTCAACTTCAAAAGGTTTTTTGAGTACCAAATCTCAAACCAAAAATTCTCCAAAAAATCATGGGATCAGTTTAAAGTCTTAAAAAGACATCCCAATTTTTACTTTTTCCAGTTTCAACTTATTTTGGCCAAAACACACACACACACACACACACAAATGATTTTCAGCTTGGAAGACTCGTCTTTACGAGGCGCGTCGGGTGCACACTAACGTCCTTCCCGACGCGTAACATGACCTCCGAACCTAAATCTCTGATCTCGGGCTTTTTTCAAAGTTTTGGCCCTCAAAATTAAAATGGCGTGGCGACTCCGTGTTTTTTCCGGTTTTATTTGGTTTTTCAAAGAAACGCAAAAATCGAATTTTTCCCGAAAAAGGCAACACCCAATCGTCACAGTGGCGACTCCGCTGGGGACTAAGCTTTTTAATAAAAAAATGGTATTCGGTATATTGGTGGAAACCACTAAATTTCCCGTTATCGCCTCCTAACACGAGTCGGGGATAAATTGTGGTCTAACAATCCCACGTACCGGTATCACCATTTTCAAAAAAAAAAAGAGCTTTTGAGGGTCAAGCTTCCGTCCCGGCTTTGAAAATCATTTTTGTGTGTGTGTTGATTTTTTGCACAGTTTTCATGTTGTTTTGGCCGCCTCGGAGAAAGTCAAAATTTTGACTGTCGGAATAATGTCCCTAACTGTCGGAATTTCCGTGCCTTCGTGCTTATGTGCTCATAAAAAAAAATTTCAAAAAAAAGATTTTCAAAAAAAAAAAAAGGAAAATTTCCAAAAAAAAAATCATGCATCATATTTTTAAGACACATAAAAAAAAAATTTCTATTTTACTCAGAAAAGAATATAGGCTGCTTGCACACTACGCGCACGTGACCGTACCTTGCACACTACGTCCTTAACCAGGGAAATCCTTGTCACGGTCCGTTTGGTCTTATTACGCCTCTCGGATGAGCACGGGACTACCCAAACATCCCATGGAGCCTCGTGTCGACCATGCACTTGTCAGTGACACACTTTGTCAGAGACCCGGTTGGTTTTAGTGCAGTCTGTGTCATGCCACTGTCCGTGTATAGACCTTTCCTTTCAAGCCTTTGTCGGCATACCGACTCAATATCTCTCGGGTCCCTAATCGGTCGCTAATCGGTCGAAGTTCTGCCGGTTTTCCGCCGCGAGACTTTGACCAAGATATTGACCGGCGCCTTGACTTCGGCTCGGCGGCACAAATTATACACGACTCCCGGCATTGACCTTTGAGTCATCAAGGATTAATGACTATTCCATGTCTAATTACGGCTTAGCGACGACAAGTCAAGATCAATCGTGGACGCTTATCGGTCAAATCATGCGGAGCTTTTTGTCGAGCCCTCGGACATGATCTTGACTTTCGACGTCGGCTTTGTCCGTAATTTACATCGAATGCTCGTTAAGACTCGATTACCCGCCGGACTTTTAGGATCGTTTTTCTTTCGGTCGGTGGGACCCGCTTGCCCTATAGGACCCTCGCCGGGCTGTCCACCTGGGAGGTCGAAATACGGGTGGAATACGAGGGGCTTATAGACGTAGTGACGGGGCCCGGCGATCCGGGAATCGAGTAGTTTGCGAAAAAGAAGAGCAATCTTTTCCAACCGATTAGGTTAATAAAACATGTTTTAAGTAAACGTGAACAAATAGCGCATGTTGCATGAGCCAAAAGCCCAAACACCTACCCTCCTTCCATTCCCAGACATACGAACCTTCATGTCCTTTCCCCGCGACTCCGCACAAAGCTTGGTTTCGGGCACTAGGAGTCGCCGTTTAATCGGTTAGGGAAGAGTCAAGCGCGTCATCGGCTTCGCCGTTTGTTCCGACTCCGGGTTTGAGAATGTACGCATCGGCCGGTAATGATGGGGATAACGTTGCTCCGTCCTCCAAAATCCCTCGGACAGGACCGGTATGTGGATCCAGTTGGTAGAACAAATGAGACTTCGGCATGAGGCTCAAATTGATGACCTCTTGGGGGGTAGTCGCAAAGTCATGGTTTGACTATCGAGTCTCAATTCCGATGGCACTTTTACCGCAAAGACGAGAAGAGGGTTCTCCTCCTCTTCTTAAGATCCGGATACACCAAGATGCTACCCCAAGATTCCTATGTTTCCACCGCCGGGACTCTGCCCGCCGACTTACGGGGCAAGCGGCCCCCAAACGACGATCGGGGACGAAAGAGTTCGGTATACTTGTCGGTTGTCCCCTCTCAAGGTGATGATCCCACAAATATCGGCTGAGTGATGAAAATCGAGAGCAGTTAAAGAAATATGGTCGGCCATCAAATCCACGGAAGAACGCCGGAAACGGACGGCGAGCTGGATTGAAGAGGCCACACGCCACTTTGGGACCTTAACAATATCCCAGCGGCGGGGCTACCTTGAAGGACAAACATATGCCCGTTCCAGGGACCTCAATATCTCTCATTATCCGGCGGAGTCAATCACTCGCTACCGAGACGAGTCCGGCGAATCCCCGGACCCGGTTCCACTCAAAGTCATTCCGGCCACCGCTCAACACGAGGTCCCAAATCCGCCACCAGTAGTAGAACACATTTGGTGGGATATTTGTGGTTGTCCCGATTGCCTTGAAAGGGACTATCGGGATTGGATACACGAGGACCGTCCTCCTAAGAAAAAGAAAATTTCCTCCCGGCAAAAATTGAAGGAGAGATTCGAGGCCGGTGATAACGGTGTGGGAACGCTCGGGGAGCCATCTAGGGGATTTGATTATTATGTACTCTACTCCCGGTCGAGTCTTCCCCAAAGCAAAAAGGGGTGAAAGAAGCGAAAAGCCTTGCCAACGACGGAATTGAGACCTTCGGATGCAGTGCTGCGAACGAAGTCCAGCCCCCTCGGGGTCGACGAGTTCGGTTGTCCGGCTCAGAATATACACCGATGAAGAAAAACCGACGCCGATCTGGCGCTCCCACTCAATCAACATGTTATTTGGAGATGGCAACGCCACAAAAGGCATCGGTATAACCCGGGGCTTCGGCAAAGACTACGCCTCGCAAGAAAAAGGCACGAAGTGACCGAAGCTTGATGACTCTCCATCCCGAGACAAGGACCAAATCTATGATCCTCACCTATATGGGAGTATGATCACCTTCTGCGATGAAGATTTGCCAAGAGATGTCTCCCAACACAATGAAGCTTTGTACATCACTATTCGGCTCAACACCATGTCACTCCACAGGGTATTAGTGGACAACGGATCATCGGTAAATGTCCTTCCCCTCGGCATGATGAGGGCCCTCCGCATAAATGAAAGGCGCGTGATCCCGTCTACACAGTTGTCAAAGCCTACGACGGTTCGTCTCGTCCCATTGCAGGGAACGGTGACTCACGGAACTGCAGTACGAAACCCAAATGGTGCCCGCGAAGTTCCATGTAATGGATATCCCCTCAGAGTTCGCGGCCCTACTAGGGCGCCCTTGGTTGCATCACATGAAAGCCATAGCCTCCACTCTCCACCAATGCGTCAAATTCATCAACCGGCGGGAGACCTTGAAGTCATAAGGGGTGACAGGTTTCCTCATAGGGAACGAAGGCGAAACAAATAGCCAAGAACGCCCACGAGTCAAACAGGGGCTACATCCTTCAAGAGGCAAGTCTCGCCGGCATCCTTTGGAATCCGGCAATGCCAACTATGTCGACACACTCAAGCGAGCGGACTCAGAAGAAGTTCGATTCATCAAATTCAATTGCTATTTCCAACACTTGGAGGCGTCTTTGGAAGGAAATGCGAACACCGCCATGATACTGAGCACACTGAAGTCCCAGGTCCTCAATCACGGATTTGTCGGTATGCAAACCCATTCTTTGGCCTCGCCGGGCGAGGAGATTTTCATGATAAAAGTCGGCAAACAGACGGACTCGGCTCGAATCTATGAACGTCGTGTGGGACGTCCTCCTTGGCCGAACTACTGCCAAGCCTTTCCGCTCGAGTATGGGACATGAGATTTTTCTAGCAGCTCACCGAGACGCAATGCGTCCTTGCATCTGGATTGAGCGGTCGGATTGTGACGAAACGGAAGTCCCCGAATTGAGGAAGATCCCTACATCCACATGCTCGGCTTTCGGATGCCAAACACGGTTGATTACGGTTCGGACAAAGAGATGATAGCAACGGCGAAGAGGGAGCACGAGACCATGCCTTTCGAGTTGTGAAGCCACAGCAGCGATGCCGCTAAAAAATTGGGAAACTCTCTCGGGCCCGTCCGCGACCAAGGAGGAAATGATCACCAAGCTTGGATTGGTCCCCGTCCTTTCGTGTCAACCTTTGTAAAGTCCTCCGGAGTCTCTCATTGTTGAGTTCGAGTCTCTCGAGTCGTCCGATGGCCTCACGCACGAAGACTACGAGTGCAGCAACGTTGTATTCCCCTTCGTCTTCAATGAAATGACGAACCTTTCTGAGTATCCCTTGATTGCCACTTTAACTAATGATGAATTAATTAATAAAAAAAAATTTAATAATAATTCATTAGATAAAGAAGCAGACACATTAAACAAAAAAAATCAAACAACAAAAAAAAAAATCTTTAAGCAGGTTGTCCGGGAAGAGGAAAATCGAGCCCAAGTGCAGAAGAGATTTTGACGAGTGTGAATTTGGGAGCTAGCGGAAGAGCCTAAAGAGACGCGGATTGGTCATTTCTTCGAAGGAAGTGGAAAGGATGCTCTGCAAATCCTACAAAATCCTCAATTCAAGAAAGTTGCCCTCTTCATCAAAGAAAACATCATGTGCGGATACGGGTTGCAGTAGAAATCATCTCGAGATAATGGATCCCACTTCGAAGGGGAATGTGAAAAATTCTTTGGCGAATTCCGAATAACCCGTCACAAGTCATCTCCTACGGGCCCCAAACCAGCGGAGCCGTCGAAGCGGCAAACAAGACTCTGGAAAATATCATCAGGAAAATGGCTGTCCAAGGTAGAGATTGGCCCGAGAAGTTACACCTAGCACTCTGGGGCTACGAGAACATCGATCGGAACGGCAAGGCGGGAAACACCTTTTGCCCTCACATACGGAATGGAAGCCGTACTCCCAATCGAGTGGAAATACCCCTCGCTCAGGTATGCTTTGGCCTGGAAAGCCGGATCAACGAGGTCGAATGGCTCCGGAGTCGCCATGGCCAATTGGCCCTACTAGACGAACAGCCGATTGAAGGCCATGGAACACATCCGGGCCTACCAAGGAAGAATGGCGAGCCTTCGACAAGAAAGTAAAGCATCGGGAGATCCGAGAAGGTGATCTCGTTCTAAAAGAAAAGCCCCGGTCCGTATCAACCCTCTCGGCGAAAAAAAAATGGGGGCACAGTATGGAGTCGGGCCATATGTCGTCCGAGAAGATCTTCTCCGGAGGAGCCATGCAACTTGCGGACCTCGACGGGAATCCTTTTGTACACCCGGTGAATGGTGACAAGGCTGCGCGAGATACTACGCGTAAAAAAAAAAAAAAAACAACAAAAAAAAAAACAAAAAAAAACAAAAAAAAAACAAACAAAAAAAAAAAAAAACAACAAAAAAAAGAGTGCTAAAAGAGTAATACCCAACTAGGTTAGAAACCCGAGAAGGGCGGCCTAGGTAAAAAACGGGGTTGCACCAAAAAAAAAACAAAAAAAAAAAACAAAAAAAAAAGAGTGCTAAAAGAGTAATACCCAACTAGGTTAGAAACCCGAAAAGGGCGGCCTAGGTAAAAAACGAGGTTGCACCAAAAAAAAAACAAAAAAAGAGTGCTAAAAGAGTAATACTTGACTAGGTTAGAAACCCGAAAGGGCGACCTAGGTAAAAAACGGGGTTGCACCAAAAAAAAAAAACAAAAAAAAAAAAAAAGAGTTCACGGGTTTGAACTACGAAACTGAGCTCCTTAAAATGAGGGGAACGTGAGCGGCGGAAACGGTTCGGTCTAAAGCACAAATAAAAGCCATACTTTGGCATCAATACAATTGATCGGACCATGAAAGCGTCTCGAAAAACTCTAAAGCAATTCAAATATTCATTACAAGTTAAAAGCTCTTTGATGAGTCTAAGCCCGATTCATTCCTACAAGCGGCAACTGCTAAAGGAAAACTAAGATACATAATCAAACTAATGTGTATGCTGTCATGGCAAAGAAAGGGATACTTGGAAACCTCGAGTCACTCCAAGCCACTCGTGCGGCCTCTCCCTTCTTCTTCCCCCTCAGGAGTCTTTCTCTTACGAGCCCAGGAAAAATGTCGGTATTCCTCCTACCAAGCTCACGGTATAGGAACGGGGTCTATCAAACCGGCCTCTGTCGGGGCCTTAGTAGCCCTAGCGTCATCCCTCATCTCCTGTAACCTAGGCGGTAACATAGGAGCCCTCCTCTCCTGTCTCTTGACGTAAGCCTCATAATCGGTCACGGCGTCTCCGCTCTGTCATGAGGATTGGCCCTCGCCTCGGCCCTCCTCCTCTCGAAACTTGTCTGGTCCTCCGCACCCATAATGGCCTCACGCCGTCTCAAAATAGCCACCTGAGTCTCTCCCGGATGCCCCTCGTACCAATCCAGGTACAGTGGTCAAGAACACCGGTCTCGGGCCTTTGAGAATGACCCAGGAGGAAAGGCATCATACCTCCATGCTCGGGAAAGAAATGGAAACACCGAGGGATCATCCATGGAAAGCAGGAGCCACCACCACTGGTGGCTACATCATCAAAGCCCTCCCAAGAAAGGAACCTGCTCCAAGCCAAGCGCTAAGGACCGAGCCGGAATGTAGAAAGCTGGGTGAAAGCCGGAAGCATAACCACATGGGACCCGTCTGAAGCACTCTGCGAGTCTCCACCCGCCTTGATGAGGCACCAACCATCGATATCTTCGGTCGGCGACCCGCCATCCAGCGCTCCCACGAGCCACGATCGTCAAAATCCACATCAACACCTCTCTGGCAAAAGTCGAAGGCACGATCATATCGAGAGGTTTCCCGAAGAACCCCCAAACGCTCCATCGGCCACGGGGTCAAGAGAAACGGGCTGCCCCCGTGCATATACCGCCGTCCGTAGCTAATGCATCGAGAGCATGGAAGGTCTCCCCAAGATCAAAGGAATGACATCTGCGCCGAGCGGCAGTGAACAACAACATCCAGCAAAGCTCGATGACAGATCCCAAAGGAATAGACCATGAACAAAGTGCCGAACATGCAAAGTGCAAAGGCATCCCAATAGGCGTCATCCACCAAGCCTAAGCCCCTAAATCTGTCGGGAAGACCGGAAATATCAAAATGGTCGGGACCGCGAATCATGCCTCGCGCTTCCTCAGGGAAAGATGAAGAAGGTTGCACAACTTGTCAACAAAAGAAGCTCCTCCGGACAAAGGAATTGCTATCTCCTCCACCTCCGGACCTCCAAGCAAGGCCCGAAATTCTTCCACAGTCGGAACAATCTCGTTGAAGGAAAGGCAAAAGACATGCCTTCTAGTATCCCAAAACGAAGAAGAAGCTCTTAAGAGGTCATAATCCGGAACCAATTCTTTGAGAGACCACAAGCATCGTACCTTGTACCGTTCTTCAAAAAAAGACCTTCTCTCATGCATAATTTCCCGGGACCAATCCTTGAACTTGCTGAAAAATGACATTTGGGATTCTTGGGATAACTTTGAGGGAGCTTTTCTAAGGTTTTCCATGGTTTTTTCTCTTCCTCCCGAAAATGGCTGTTTGAATTTGGAGGTTGAAGAGGATATTTGAATTTGAAATAAAGCAAAAGACCAGTGCGGACCAAAATTAAAGGACAGTGTCGGATGCGGGATTCCTCCGCGCGGATGGGATTGCTTCCCAGAAAAATCTGCAACGGTCCAAGTTTGCTACACCAAAAGGGAATATTCCGTCCCGGTTGCTCGAAACTTGTGCAAAAATCCTCCCCAAACCAGTCCATATATCAAACACCCTTGCAAAAAAAAAAAACAAGGCTCATGCAACACTGCATTCATATTGCATTGCATTCATAAATAAAATCCTAAATTATTACATTCCAAAAAAAAAAAAGAGTGTGCATAAAAAAAAAAACACAAACAAACATAAATAAAACCCTAAATTATTACATCCAAAAAAAAAAAAATGTGCATAATATGTACAAATCTCAATCTCAAAAAAAAAAAATCAATCGGAGTCTCCAGCACCCGATGTCTCCCCCCGGCCCCTCTTGCGACTCGGGCCCGCCTCCTCGAGGAGCCACGAAAGTCTCGGGCTCGAGAATCGTCCTCATCTCCCGAGAAAGAGGCTCGTCGGGACCAAGCGGCACACTCGATAGGGTAAACCCAGATCCACAGAAGAAATCGAATCCGAAGGTGAAGGCATCCGACTCCCGAACATACGGAGACGACCCACCATGCCGCCGGACGTGTCCACTGCCCGTACGGATCCCCAAGAATGACGTGATCCGAAGGCGGTGCCGCGCGATGATCAATGAGAGGAGAAGAGGGGTCTCGGAAGAAGTCTCAGGGAATAGGAGAAGCCTCCCGTCGGACGGGTGCCGGCCGTGGTCTCTCGCCCTAGCACGAGGTGCCCCGCAAGCAACCATCCTCCGTATGAATCTCTTAGCCCCGATCACTTGCTTCGTCGGTGTCTCGACGACCACCTCAGCGCACAAAAGCAAAGCGTCAAAAAAAAAAAAGTGATGCTAGAGATGATGAAACAAAGAAAGAAAAGAAGGGGAAAAGGTGAAGCCATACCTTCATACCGGACGAGGCCGGAAAGCTCGTGGAAGCCGCTCGGGTGAGGGATCTGCACCCTCAATCGGACCCCATCTGGATGTAGGAAAAATCCGTCCGAGGGTACCGCGGGATCCCAAGCCCCTCCCTCTCCAAAACACGAGGCATCCTCGGCCTCCTCAAGACGAATGTCGCATATGGCTCGATCGCCACGAAGTAGAAGTGCGGCACCTCGGTAATCATCCCGAGGTCACGGACCGATCGCTCGGATGCATCATATCGGCGGGAGGCTCCACCGGTGTCCTCCAAAGGCGAGTTCACGCCATGCTTTGGCGCGTCACCCTCTCTCCCGAGATAATATGCATCGCAGGTCGGACCCCTCAAAATCCTCCCATTGCGCACAGTCCGGATCTCGGCGCCCTTCGGGCTGCGCTACCTCAAAGCGATCCCGGGGGAAGAATATCATCCCCTCATCTGTCTCGGCCTCCGTCGAAGGAAGGCAATCCGCGTACTGAGAGTCGTCGCCCCTGGAGCTTATCTTCTCCCGGGCATGCTTGGACCAAGGCTGCATGGCCGGATACGCCCGGCGTACGCCTCGAGTTTGCCTCCACACCGTGACGTGGAAGAACTCCGGCGCCCGCCACACCAAAGGCAAGATCAAATCAATCCAAGTGCAAAAAAAAAAGAAGTGCGTGCTCAAAGGAAAGAGGGAAAGCAAAAGAGAGCTTATACCTCCGAGCAAACTCGAAGCGACAAGTGAGCTCACGGCCTTGGGCGTATCTATCAGAGCGAAGTACGGCTCGGCGGCCGACCTCCCCCGGGAAATATCTCCAACCGTCTCCATGTCCTCCCGAGGACCTCGGCAAGGCAAAGACCGCTGTCCCCTCGGCATGACCAAAGAGCGTGCTCGAGAAAGTAAACCACGGGAAGGACCTAGCAATGCTGCTCGGCGCTAAACCTATCCTCCCGGCCTCGTAACTCGCTATGGTCTCCACGATCTTGCCGTAGACCACGGCATACTCCATCCCCATCCCCTTTTTGGGAATAGGGAAAATCCAAGAAGGTCCTGCGAGGTCCGCGTCACGTAGCCATCTCTCCACTCAATCTGCGTCCATTGAAGGACGGACCGTGATCGCGGCATAGTCGGAAGGCGTAGCGTAGCCTCGCCCCGGAAGAAGTGGAATGGGTGGGTCGCATCCCACCGGTCTTTGCGCCGCGAGCAAACATCAAGCCCTTGCTCTTAGGGAACTTGACCCAGTCCCCTCGAAGCACTCGACGAACTCCCGAGCCCCGTCTCGACAACGATCTGTCTCGGACTCGGCAAAGCTCCTCGGCCCGCATCCGGAAGCCGGTCCCACAAGTCAATCACAGACTCCACTGATCCCCGAGTCTTCATTTTGTTCAGCTGCTCCGTCACAAAACGGTGTCCGCCCTGAAAGAGAGAAAGAGAAAATGTCAAAAAAAAAAAATTTTGCATTTGCATATACATTAAAAAAAAAAAAAAGAAATTTCGACAGCATGACAGCATACAATGAGCATAGCCCCATTTTTCTCGCATGAAAGAAAACAGTTTTCAGCAAGTCCCAATGCATTCATCAAAAAAAAAAAAGAAAGATGCATTCCTACGGAAGTAAAAACTCCGTCCCATTTTCAAAAAAAAATGCATACATGCATATCATCCATCTTACATGCAACGGGAGGAAAAATCCGTCCCACTTTTCAAAAAATATATATACATCCCATATTGGCAAAATGCCCATTCTTTCCAAACAAAATGCATGCAATGCATCATCATTCATCAATATCAAAATTCAAATTCAAAAAAAAAAATCATCATCAAAATTCAAATTAAAAAAAAAATCATCATCAAAATTCAAATTCAAAAAAAAAATCATCATCATTCATCAATATCAAAATTCAAATTCAAAAAAAAAAAATCATCATCATCATCAACATGCAATGTTCAATTTCAAAAAAAAAAAAATCATAATTTTCGAATTTTCACATGCAATTTCGGATACAAAAAAAAAATGGCAAAAATGCCAATTCTTTTTCCCAAGCAAAATGCACATTTTAGGTTACTCATATACTCATTACAACATGCAAAGCATCAAAATCAAGATTCAAAGCCAAGAACATCAATTATTCAATATTCAAAAAAAAAAAATTCAAAAATCACCCAAAAATTTCAAGCAAGAAATCGACAAGAGGATCAAGAGGATTCGAAGTATACCGTTCGGAGATGCGGATCCGAAGCCCAATGTTGCCAAGCATCGGGGTAATGCTCCTCCTCGACCGATTGCGAAAGATTGTAATGCCTCCTCATCCGGACGAGCTCCAATCGCCTCTCCGCTATAGGACCACGCCCTTGGCCTTGAAAAGCGCCTTCCCCGTGTTCCATTGCTCAAAAAATCGAAGAAATCGGACGAATTTTGAAGCTTCTAGGCCAACAATGGCGGCTCTGCTCTCTCCCTCTCTCGTCTGTGTTCAAAAAATTGAATGGGGAAGAAAGAAGGGCGTTGGCCCCATTAATACCCACTGACTTTCCATCCCTATCCGCGCGGATAGGATTGCAAGGGTCAAAATGACCCTTTGCCCCTTAAAATTTCGGGACTGCGCAATTCGAGTCCCAAACTTGACGAGTTAACCAAAGTCAGCCCCTTGTCAAGAAAATTCTCCTCGGCAGTCAAACGTAAGACCGAGTGCCCCGAGAAAGATAACGAGATCCCGTATCTTTCATCAAAAATGCCCCCGGCAGTCAAACGTAAGACCGAGTGCCCCGAGAAAGATAACGAGATCCCGTATCTTTCATCAAAATTACCCCCGGCGAGTCAAACGTAAGACCGAGTGCCCCGAGAAAGATAACAAGATCCCGTATCTTTCATCAAAATTACCCCCGGTAAAACGTAAGGACCTGAGTGCCGAGAAAGATAACGAGATCCCGTATCTTTCATCAAAAATTCCGGCGATCGAACGTAAGACCAAGGCGCCACGAGAAAGATAACGAGATCCCGTATCTTTCATCAAAATCAACCCCAGTGATCAAACGTAAGACCGAGTGCCAGAAAGATAACGAGATCCCGTATCTTTCATCAAAAATACCCCGGCGATAGTCAAACGTAAGACCGAGTGCGAGAAAGATAACGAGATCCCGTATCTTTCATCAAAATCACCCGGTGATCAAACGTAAGACTAGTGCCTGAGAAAGATAACGAGATCCCGTATCTTTCATCAAAATATTCCCCGATAGTCAAACGTAAGACCGAGCGCCACGAGAAAGATAACGAGATCCCGTATCTTTCATCAAAATTACCCCGTGAGTCAAACGTAAGACCGAGTGCCACGAGAAAGATAACGAGATCCCGTATCCTTCATCAAAATATTCCCGGTGATCAAACGTAAGACCGGCGCCACGAGAAAGATAACGAGATCCCGTATCTTTCATCAAAATTACCCCGGTGAGTCAAACGTAAGACCGAGTGCCTGAGAAAGATAACGAGATCCCGTATCTTCATCAAAATTACCCGGCATGTAAAACGTAAGACAAGGTGCCCCGAGAAAGATAACGAGATCCCGTATCTTTCATCAAAATTACCCCGTGGATCAAACGTAAGACCGAGTGCCACGAGAAAGATAACGAGATCCCGTATCTTTCATCAAAATTACCCCGTGGTCAAACGTAAGACCGAGTGCCTGAGAAAGATAACGAGATCCCGTATCTTTCATCAAAATTACCCCGGCCGATCAAACGTAAGACCGAGTGCTCTGAGAAAGATAACGAGATCCCGTATCTTTCATCAAAATTACTCCCGGCAGTCAAACGTAAGACCGATTTCCCAGACGAATACGTCTGATTTTCCCCAGCAAAGGCTAACGAAATCCCCAGCAAAGTTAACGGAATCCCAAAAGCCAACGGAATCTCGAGTAGTACTCGAACTACGAAAGGGCTTGATTCCCACTAGGGATACGTAGGTAGCCTATCATTAGGTCCAGCCCCTCGACCAAAACGGTCACCCTCTCCTTCGGCAGCAGACAAAGTCCACCGAAAGGCCATTTCAAATTAAGGTCCGAGGCGCCTAAAAAGCCATCATCATCAAGGTCCGAGGCACCTAAAAGGTCATCATCATCAGGGTTCGAAACACCTAAAACGCCATCTCCAAGGTCCGAGGCGCCTAAAAAGCCATCATCATCAAGGTTCGAGGCGCCTAAAAGGCCATCATCATCAAGGTCCGAGGCGCCTAAAAAGCCATCATCACCAAGGTCCGAGGCGCCTAAAAAGCCATCTCCAAGGTTCAAGGCACCTAAAACGCCATCATCAAGGTTCGAGGCACCTAAAACGCCATCTTCAAGGTTTGAGGCACCTAAGACGCTATCACTAGGAAAGCGATAAATCGCAATCATCCCCAGCAGAGACCAAAAATGGTCATTCCTATCCCCAGCAGAGCGGATACCCATCAGACCGAAAATGGTCATCTCTTATCCCCAGCAGAGTTTCTCTCCAGCAACCGACTGCAGAACTCGCTCATCAGGTTCGAGGCACCTAAAACGCCATCATCTCCAGGGTCAAAGACTCGAACTACGAAAGGGCTTGATTCCCACTAGGGATACGTAGGTAGCCTATCATTAGGTCCAGCCCCTCGACCAAAACGGTCACCCTCTCCTTCGGCAGCAGACGAAGTCCACCGAAAGGCCATTTCAAAATCAAGGTCCGAGGCGCCTAAAAAGCCATCATCATCAAGGTCCGAGGCACCTAAAAAGCCATCTCCAAGGTCCGAGGCGCCTAAAAAGCCATCATCACCAAGGTCCGAGGCGCCTAAAAAGCCATCTCCAAGGTTCAAGGCACCTAAAACGCCATCATCAAGGTTCGAGGCACCTAAAACGCCATCTTCAAGGTTTGAGGCACCTAAGACGCTATCACTAGGAAAGCGATAAATCGCAATCATCCCCAGCAGAGACCAAAAATGGTCATTCCTATCCCCAGCAGAGCGGATACCCATCAGACCGAAAATGGTCATCTCTTATCCCCAGCAGAGTTTCTCTCCAGCAACCGACTGCAGAACTCGCTCATCAGGTTCGAGGCACCTAAAACGCCATCATCTCCAGGGTCAAAGACCCGAACTACGACTGGCTTGATTCCCATTCGGGATACGTAGGTAGCCTATCGCTAGGTTCAGCCACCCGATCACTCGATCATCCTGCCAAATATGGAGCCTTACTCTTATCGACGACCCCGCTTCCTTCGAAGGCGCCGTCGCCGAGGGGCTACTGTAAGTGCTCCAATTTGAGCTTGTTAGAATTTTCGTTAGAAAATTAACGAAAGTTATAACATTTCTAACAATTCCTAACTATCCTAACATTTCTAACAAAGTGAGGGTAAAATGGGCATTGTTATTTAAGGTTAAACCTTAAAAAGAATCTCAAAAAAGAAAAACAAATGAAGAAAACCAAATATAGCAATGCTGGAAACAAAAGCTCGGCCGGTCAATTTGAATTTTGAAAAAGATTATTCTTCTTGTCCAAAGTCAAGCCGCATTTAATGAACAAAGGCACGCCGCCCGATCCTATCCGCGCGGACAAGTATGTAATTTTCAGAGGGCTATAAATTGAGCCCTCCAAATACAAAAAAAGGGAGGAAGAACACAATAGCAACGAAGTTCTCGGCGAAATATAGAGAGAAAAGCAGTGAGAATTCTCAAGAATTGTCACCTTTTTCTCTCAATCTTTCCCAACTCATACTCATCCACTCACTCTCATATTAAACCCCTAAACACTTATACACTCAAGCCAAACACTCAAGAACACAAGGAAGATTGGTAAACCCTCCTCTTCCTAACCCTAAATCTCATCCATGCATGCATCTTCAAACTACAAAATGTAGTTCTTTCATCTTTTTCTCTAGATCTAAGAAGATCACCATGGAAGACCATCTCCATGGATGATCTTCTACAAAGATCAACATTATTTTCAAAGCTTTTCTTTCTTACTTGCAAAAATGCACTTTCAAAACCCTAAAAAACCATTTTCAAGCACTAAATCTTGATTTCAAAGGGTAAAATCCCCCTCCCTAAGCAAATGAAATGCTTAGTCCTAATGTACCCCAAGGATGGTTTGGTATAGTTGATTCACCACTAAAATGTCTAGTGATCACTAACCAAAACCTAGGGAAATGGGGACAAGCATGGATGCAAAACCCCCCCTTAAAATCATATTTTCTTTCTTGAGAAGTTGCTGTCCAGTAGCAATTTTCTCAGACCTCAGTCCATGGTCTTAATTTTTGGACACAGATGAACTTGGAATTTGGTGTTGACTACAAAATACTTTTTGTAGCCAACATCCAGAGCTTTCCAGACATATTTTTACCTTATTTTTTGGGTGAGTAAAACTCCTCTTTTCAATTTTTCTTTCAGAGGCTAGTTCATCAGCTTCTGGGAATCCAGATCTCATATCTGAGGTTTCCAGAAGGTTTTGACCCCTCAAATCTTCTCCAAAATGGAAATTTCTTTCACAAAAAGTTTATTCAAGGAGTCTAGAGAAACTTTCATTCTCTGAGTTCATCCAGATTATGAAGTTTTAGGACCCTTGAATCCATTTCAAAATCAGGTGTCTGCTTCCATTTCCTTCTGGCAGAAGTGACTTCTCAACTTCAAAAGGTTTTTTGAGTACCAAATCTCAAACCAAAAATTCTCCAAAAAATCATGGGATCAGTTTAAAGTCTTAAAAAGACATCCCAATTTTTACTTTTTCCAGTTTCAACTTATTTTGGCCAAAACACACACACACACACACACACAAATGATTTTCAGCTTGGAAGACTCGTCTTTACGAGGCGCGTCGGGTGCACACTAACGTCCTTCCCGACGCGTAACATGACCTCCGAACCTAAATCTCTGATCTCGGGCTTTTTTCAAAGTTTTGGCCCTCAAAATTAAAATGGCGTGGCGACTCCGTGTTTTTTCCGGTTTTATTTGGTTTTTCAAAGAAACGCAAAAATCGAATTTTTCCCGAAAAAG
The DNA here is from genome assembly GCA_022495995.1 of Adenophora triphylla var. japonica. Classification (NCBI taxonomy): domain Eukaryota; kingdom Viridiplantae; phylum Streptophyta; class Magnoliopsida; order Asterales; family Campanulaceae; genus Adenophora; species Adenophora triphylla. The sequence continues at coordinate 34,633 of JAFEMH010001104.1, read as the reverse complement.
GCAACACCCAATCGTTACAGGTTCGGGGTTGAGCTTTGATCTCTTCCTTTTGCTGGAAAGAGGGCGATCATCTTCATCTTCTTCTTCGTCGTCTTCTAAGTCGACGATAGCTGGGCTGGCATTAGTTTGGGGGCCTCCTGCATGGGCTCAAGTGTTTGCTAGGCCTCCTCCTCTACTCCAGCTGTATTGTCGTCTGTGGCGTCACCCACTGTTTTCTCCAGCTCAGCCTGCTCATTCTCTTCCTCAATGGGAATCATCTTATCAGTATCTTGGGGTATCTGCTGCAACAATTTGTTGGGTTTTACGGGTCCATGCGCAGCGGAATTAAGCATCAAATAACATAAAACCCAAGAAGCCCTAGGATCCGTTCTATACAATTAACTTGAAACTATGAGATAGATGTAACCAACCTTGTTTGCTTTCCGTTCTTGAGCTATCGAACGATTTGATTATGTGATTTCGAATCACAAACTTCGTTCTTCAGATTGCTTGAACTCTAGGCCTTGATCGATGAACGAGCGAAGACCCTTTTTCGGTATCCACACCTTTGAATGAATCCAAGAACAATTTCTTGAAGATTGCTAGATCCTATAAACCTTGGAATAATATTGAGAATATTGTTGTGAATTTCTTTTCAGAATTTATTTCGCTTTTAGGGCCGATTGACTGTTATATTTATACTACTTTAGCATCAATATGTGTTTCCTAATCGAATTAGGAAACCAGTCCAAATTAACTCTGTGGACTTATAGTGTCGCACGACCAGACGAGTCACATGGACTTGTTCTGTCGCGCGATACAATGAGTCACCACAGGTTTTTTTCAATCATTCTTCCCATGGTTTAATCAATCCATTCTAGTTGTGTGTGACCCAATAGGATTACATTATATTGGCAATGAGTTCGATCATATCGATTCTCATAAGACATAAGCGGACTCTAGCAAGCCATTATGTCTACCCAAATAATGTAACGTAAGAGTTCACGTCTCCAATGGTACACTTCCATTTCTCCCTTTGTCTCACGATGTCATATTGAACACAAGTCATGGTCATAGTCAACTTGTCTTTGTTCAATGCTTTCTCGATTCCGAGTATAATGATAATTCCAATCATATTGGGGTACGGCCATACACTTTCATCATTATCACTCATCGAGGGGCCCAAGCAAAACATCTCTCTTTCGAGGGACAAATTTCATCTTGACTTATCATCCTTCCCATCATGAATCCGATCATGCCAAAATTAGCCTTTATAAATATCGTGTTAAGATATCGTTTGACTAAAATCAAACATGACTTTCATCATATGTAAGGTCATGATAATCTCAGGTCTAGGGACTAAATGAAGTAACCTTATGAGATTTAATTATGACATTTGACCATGACATAAATCTCATGTGGGTCAAGTCCAGTCACTTGTTCTCTAACAAGTACCCATAATTTCAATGTGCATCTCTATGCATATAATCATCATATGATTATCCATTGACAATTATACTAATTATTCTCTTAATAATTAGGGACGGAGATTATTATAAACAAATATACAAAGCATATATAATAATCAAATGATAAACATCTCATATAATAAATAATGTCAACACATAAGTCTATCAATCATAGGCCTAGGGCATAACACTAACAGTCTCCCACTTGCACTAGGCCCAATCTCTATCGAATACCCATGGACCTAACATGACCATCATGCTTGGCTTGCGGGAGATCCTTAGTTAATGGGTCCGCCACGTTGTCTTTAGTGTCTACTCTGCATATCTTTACGTCTTCCCTTTCATATATCTCTTGGATAATGTGGAAACATCGAAGTATGTGTTTGGATCTCTGGTGTGACCTTGGTTCCTTTGCTTGTGCAATGGCACCATTGTTGTCACAGTAAAGTTCAATAGGATCTCTGATGCTTGGAACGACTTCCAAATCACTAATGAACTTTTTGATCCAAACGGCTTCCTTAGCTGCATCAGATGCCGCTATGTACTCAGCTTCGGTTGTAGAATCAGCGACGGTACTTTGCTTGGAACTTTTCCAACTCACAGTGCCTCCATTAAGCGTAAACAAAAATCCAGACTGCGATCTGAAATCATCCTTGTCGGTTTGGAAGCTAGCATCTGTGTAGCCTTTTACTACAAGATCTTCTTCCATTCCTCCAAAGACCAAGAATACATCCTTAGTTCTTCGTAAGTACTTAAGGATATTCTTGACTGCTATCCAATGTGGTTCGCCGGGATCCGATTGGTACCTACTTGTCATGCTTAGAGCACACGAGACATCGGGTCTAGTACATAACATAGCATACATGATAGACCCAATTGCCGAAGCATATGGAATACCATTCATTCTCTTTCGCTCATCATTAGTCTTAGGACTTTGATTCTTGCTAAGAGATATACCATGTAACATTGGCAAGTTTCCTCTTTTAGAATTTTCCATTTGGAATCTTCTAAGAACCTTGTCAATGTAAGTACTTTGACTTAAACCAATCATCCTCTTGGATCTATCTCTATAGATCTTGATACCAAGGATATATGAAGCTTCGCCCATATCTTTCATTCAAAAGCACTTTCCTAACCAAGACATGACAGTCTGTAGTGCAGGAATGTCATTTCCAATGAGTAAGATATCGTCGACATACAACACCAAAATTAGTGCTGCGCTCCCACTAATTTTCTTGTATACACAAGGTTCATCTTCGTTCTTGATAAAGCCAAACTCTTTGATTGCTTCATCAAAACGTAGATTCCAACTCCTAGAAGCTTGCTTCAATCCATAAATGAATTTCTGCAACTTACACACCTTGTTAGAATTTTCCGGATTAACAAAACCTTTAGGTTGTATCATGTATACATCCTCAAGCAACTTCCCATTAAGGAAAGCTGTTTTGACATCCAATTGTCATATCTAATAGTCATAATATGCGGCTATGGCAATTAAAATTCTAATAGACTTAAGCATAGCTACAGGCGAAAAGGTTTCATCATAGTCTATGCCATGAATCTGCCTATATCCCTTAGCTACAAGCCTAGCCTTGTAGGTGTGCACCTTCCCATCCATGTCGGTCTTCTTCTTGAAGACCCATTTGCACCCTATGATTTTTAAACCTTCGGGTGGATCAATCAAGTTTCAAACTTGATTATCAGCCATGGATTGCAACTCGGACTTCATGGCTTCTTGCCATTTTTCCGAATCAAGAGCGGACATCGCCTCTTGATAGCAAGTAGGTTCATCATTTTCGATTAACTCCACTTCATCACTTTCCATAACGAGAAATCCATATCTCTCGGGTTCGGATCGTGACCTACCACTTCGGCGAAGAACTTGTGCATCTTGAACCGGTTCCTGATGGACGAAAATCCATTGTGTAATAAATTACCTTGCAAGTACAAGTTACCGAAGTAGCAGTACAAGTAAGGGTCGAACCACAGAGACTTGAGTGTTTCAACAAGTAAATTTAATTAATGCTAAATGTAATCAGAAAAGGGGGTTTTTGATTTTGATTTATTAAAAACTAATAACAAAAGGAAATTAAACAATTAAAATAACGAACAAGCAGAATCAAATAAGTAATTCAAGGATTAAAACAACTAGCCCACGAATAGGGTTTACCACATATTATCACTTTATGCTTTTCAATAAAAATGATAATTGGGTTCTAGGGTTTCTTCACTTTTATAAGAATTGGGACGGTTAGATGGCCGGGTTGCAATTCTTTTATTGAACAATTATCAATTGTCACGCAAGATCAAATCAACAAAAACTCAATTCATTAAGAACAAAAGAATTAATGAAACCTAGACTCAATCGATTCACGCAAGATCATCAATCGAGTTCAATCACCCTAATAGTGTTCATGCACAATTCTCCACGCAAGTGCAAGAATTATATCAAATACAGATTAAGAATATTAGGATGAACTAAAACCACAATTAAAAGATAATTAAAGATTTAGCATAAAGATCAAATAGGGGTTACAACCAATCCCTGAACTAATATAATTAGCTACTCATACAAAAAATTACATAAATAAAAATAAAAGAAAAGAAAAACCTGGAAATTGAATCTTAATAAAATGAAACCATGAAATTGTTTTTGATTATTGCCTGGGAATAGTAATTGGTACCCCCTCCCCTCCATGAATAGTACACAGCTGATCCCCCTCTTTATTTCCAAAGAATAGTGCACGGCTGGAACAAAAAACCCTTCAAAAACCAATTCCTCCTCTAGGCCCAACCAACTTGGCCCAAACCAAGCCCAGCAAACTTGATGGCCATGCGGTCGCCCAGCTCAGATTTAGCAAACGCCCAAGACAACAGCAAGTTTACCAATTGAAGTATTTTCCTTCGGGTTTTTATTGACAGTAGTACTTTGGTCACTGTACTTTTCATCTTTGTACTTTAGTCCCTGAATTTCCAAAATAAGCTCAAATCCTCCTCTTTTCTGCTTAATTTCACTTCAGCCCCTGTACTAAAAAAATACTACAAAATACATTAAATTCTCAAGGTTTCGAACAGAAAATAAGCTAGGAAACATATCTTTTGGATGGGTAAAACCACATCCATCAAATACCCCCAAACTTACCTTTTGCTCGTCCTCGAGTAAAACAAAAGAACTAAACAAAAACAAAACTACCCTAACAACTAACAACAATCAACAGAAAATATTTTTGATATGTTCTCACTACATACAAGGTTGTCGGCCAAACAAGTCTCAGATTCTCACTTAAATATGCTAATCAAGTGCCAATAAGAATATGCAATTACAATCACATTAATGCATCTAACCCACAATTTTCCACCTCGGCCTGAATGATGAATGAAACATGGAAGATCATGATCACTGATACGCACTTTTCAACCCGATTACTCAATATTGAATACGAATTATGGCTTTAGGTTAAGTCCACAACAAATGTGGGGATAGGTTCACGGTTACAAACGAAGGGATGGACATACAAACACAAGAATGTGAAATTAAAAGCCTTCCATTGCATATTACTCCTTCCGGAATTTCAGCTTTTTCGCTCACCTTTATTTTCCCAATACTTCAACCCCCAAACTAGAACTTTGTTCATACATTATACACTTGGGGTTGAAAGCATTTCCTCTCTCAAAATAGATCACTAATCAAATATACTTCACAACATTAGTGGGCAATCTTTTTTTTTTTTTTTTAACTTGATTTTTTTTTTTGCCCCCTTTTTTACAATATACATCATACTCCCAACTTTTGACCTTCCTCACTCATTCCCTTAAATTTCCAATGTAGCCCCCAAACTTATCTTTTCTAATTCCACATTCTTGCAAAGGTAGGATAAACCTATTCTAGGTGTCAAGGGGTTAGAGAGTAGGCATCAAATGAAGGCGAATGGTGGTCTAGATGTTCCATTCTTTCTAAACAGGCTCAAAAAGGGATCAAGTGACAATTCATATATAGACAGTGACGAGAAAGTCGAAGGCTTACAAGAGGGTTGTCAAAGAAAGATAAGCCATTAATACCAAGTAATCTATTGATTTGTTATTCACAAGCGTGCAATCATGTTCTAGGACCCCCAAGAATGTCAAAGTGAACCCATAACGGACACCTAAATTAATGACCATGATCAAGAAATATGATAGAAGTGAATGGTGGTGCAGTTGTGTTTTACATGTATTAATGCAATTCTAATAAACAAATTCAAATTGGCACAAACTAGCAAAACTCAATCAAAACCCTCAAATCATCACGGACGTTGGCCAACTTCCAAGCATATAATGAGAAGAAAATTTTTTAATTTTTTCTATTTTTTTAGAGGGTGACACTATATACACTCCCCTATAAACCCACAAACTCGAAGAGATATCTACCCCCAAACTCAAAACATGCTATGTCCTCATAGCAAAGAGAACAAAAACATGCCTCGGGTTCAAAGGCCGATATGACACAACAAAGCAAATAAATAAAGCAAATAAAACATACCTACTTGGGTTGCCTCCCAATTAGCGCATTTGGTTAAGGTCGTTAGCCCGACCGTTGCTCCCGTTTGGACTTCACCTTCCGTCCTTTGGCCCACTTCACTGTCTCGCGGGTCTTAATCTTCAGTTCATGCCCCATAAACAATTTTTGAAATATGAAGTCATTTAATGCCCATGAAATTCTTTCACATTTGTGCTTTTTGGGTCTTTTCTCTTGAGGATCTTTTCCATTTTTCTCTTCCTCACAAGAAACAGGAGGTACAATAAGGATGGCCAAATTTTCATTGAAATAGCTAGAAAGTGGAAAATCTTCATCCGTATCGTAAACCTCCTCACTATCCCTCTTTTCACCACCATAAAACAATCGTTCTAATTCATCACATGCCTCCTCATGCCAAGATTTCACTACCACTACTTTCTCTACAATTTCCACCTTCTCAATACACCCACTTGAACTAACACAAAGTGGTTCATCCTTACAATCAACATTGGAGATTTTACAGACAAAATTCTCCTTTGCCTTGTCCAAAGATTGCTTTTATTCTAGTGGTAGTAAATGAAAAGCTGAATCATAAACACACTCTTCCCCATCATCATTCGTATACCAAACTAGGGTTGAAGGTGTCTCTTCAGAATAACAGCTAACAGCAGGAGTATGTACCAGATCGGTGTGAGAAGAAGAATGTACCTCATAGCTTACGGAACTCTCATCTCGAAGCGTGGTGATTGACTCAACATGATCAGGCTGAATTAGACTTGAATCCGATTCTTGCTTCCTCAATGCCTTCAATATTGTGTCAATGTGTCCATCTATCTTACTCAATACTGCTTCGGTCTGTTTCTCTTGTTCCATTCTCTGCTCTTTCATCTCTTCCAATTGTTCCTCCCAATATTGCTTTTGAGGTGGCGGAGGTGATGGATCATAGTACATTGGCTCTCGCTCATTCCACGTCATGTTTGAATAATTTTTCCACCCATGGTTATACAAGTTGGGAGGAATACCATACGGAGGTTGCCATGACTGGAAAGAATTTCTTTCTTGTACCTGTGGATAAGCATTAGTAGCATGAGAATAAGACCCACAATTTTGACCCTACTCATACATGCTATAATTATTCATTTTATGCAATCTTGAGTCCCAAAAAAAAATAACAATAAAAATAATAAAAGAAAATTATGTACAATAAAAAGAAGAAATAAAAGAAATTATTTACAATACACTAACAAAATTAACTTGTTCAAATCACAACAAATCCCCGGCAACGGCGCCAAAAACTTGATGGACGAAAATCCACTGTGTAATAAATTACCTTGCAAGTACAAGTTACCGAAGTAGCAGTACAAGTAAGGGTCGAACCACAGAGACTTGAGTGTTTCAACAAGTAAATTTAATTGATGCTAAATGTAACCAGAAAAGGGGGTTTTTGATTTTGATTTATTAAAAACTAATAACAAAAGGAAATTAAACAATTAAAATAACGAACAAGCAGAATCAAAGAAGTAATTCAAGGATTAAAACAACTAGCCCACGAATAGGGTTCACCACATATTATCACTTTATGCTTTTCAATAAAAATGTTAATTGGGTTCTAGGGTTTTTTCACTTTTATAAGAATTGGGACGGTTAGATGGCCGGGTTGCAATTCTTTTATTGAACAATTATCAATTTTCACGCAAGATCAAATCAACAAAAACTCAATTCATTAAGAACAAAAGAATTAATGAAACCTAGACTCAATCGATTCACGCAAGATCATCAATCGAGTTCAATCACCCTAATAGTGTTCATGCACAATTCTTCACGCAAGTGCAAGAATTATACCAAATACAGATTAAGAATATTAGGATGAACTAAAACCACAATTAAAAGATAATTAAAGATTTAGCATAAAGATCAAATAGGGGTTACAACCAATCCGTGAACTAATATAATTAGCTACTCATACAAAAAATTACATAAATAAAAATAAAAGAAAAGAAAAACCTGGAAATTGAATCTTAATAAAATGAAACCATGAAATTGTTTTTGATTATTGCCTGGGAATAGTAATTGGTACCCCCTCCATGAATAGTACACGGCTGATCCCCCTCTTTATTTCCCAAAGAATAGTGCACGGCTGGAAGTTGTTCTAAAAGACCCCGCCTAAGGGCGCCTAGGCCCCGCCTAGGCGCTAGGCCCCTCTCCAACGCCTAGTTCTAAGCCCCGCCTAGGTCCCAACTAATCCCGACTAATCCCGAGTAGTCCCTGACTAGTCCCCGCCTAGGCGCTAGGCCCGGCTCCGCCGCCTAGCATCCGCCTAGCGCTTTTTAGAACCTTGGCTGGAACAAAAAACCATTCAAAAACCAATTCCTCCTCTAGGCCCAACCAACTTGGCCCAAACCAAGCCCAACAAACTTGATGGCCCGGCGGTCGCCCAGCTCAGATTTAGCAAACGCCCAAGACAACAGCAAGTTTACCAATTGAAGTATTTTCCTTCAGGTTTTTATTGACAGTAGTATTTTGGTCACTGTACTTTCCATCTTTTCACTTTAGTTCCTGAATTTCCAAAATAAGCTCAAATCCTCCTCTTTTCTGCTTAATTTCACTTCAGCCCCTGTACTAAAAAAATACTACAAAATACATTAAATTCTCAAGGTTTCGAACAGAAAATAAGCTAGGAAACATATCTTTTGAATGGGTAAAACCACATCCATCAGTTCCACAACTACTTGTGAATTTGGTTCAGTCTCTACCATTGGTTCAATGTTGTTTTCGGGTTCTCGAATTTCTTCGAGATCTATTTTACTCCCACTGGTTCCTTTGCGAAGAAACTCCTTTTCTAAGAAAGTACCATTTCGAGCAACAAACACTTTGTTCTCGTTTCGGTTGTAGAAATAGTATCCTTTGGTTTCCTTAGGATAACCCACGAAAACACATTTGTCAGACTTAGGTGCTAGCTTGTCAGAAGATAACTTCTTGACATATGCATCGCAACCCCAAATCTTCATGAAAGACAAACTAGGTTTTCTTCCATGCCACATCTCATATGGGGTCTTTTGAACCGATTTGGTAGGAACTTTGTTTATAGTGAAAGCAGCAGTTTCTAGTGTATGTCCCCAAAAGGATAAAGGAAGCTCAACTTGACTCATCATAGAACGAACCATGTCCAACAAAATTCTATTCCTCCTCTCAGACACACCATTCCATTGTTGTGTTCCGGGTGGGGAGAGTTCTGAAACGATTCCACAACTCTTAAGATGACTGTCAAATTCTTGGCTCAAATATTCGCCACCTCGATCGGATCGAAGTACTTTAATAGTTTTGTCAAGTTGATTTTGTACCTCATTTTGAAATATTCGGAATATCTCAAACGATTCACTTTTATGTTTCATTAGATAAACATATCAAAATCTACTATAATCATCAGTGAATGTTATGAAGTACCGAAATCCTCCCCTAGCATCGCTACTCATAGGCCCACATACATCGGTATGTATGAGTCCTAATAAGTCGCCCGCCCTTTCACCAGTTTTGGTAAATGGATCCTTGGTCATCTTGCCAAGTAAACAAGATTCGCATGTCTCATAAGATTCATAATCATGTGAGTCTAAAAATCCATCTTTGTGGAGTTTAGAGATGCGTTTCTCATTTATGTGGCCAAGACGACAATGCCATAAGTAAGTGTGATTTACATCATTGGTTTTAGATCTCTTATTAATGTTATAGACATCATTATTACGATTTTCAACATCAAGAATATAAAGGCCATTGAATGAAACAACAGTACAATAATGCATATCACTCTTGTAAATGGAAATTTCTTATCACATATAAGAAAATTAAAACCTTCACTATCCAAATATGAAATCGAAATAATATTCCTACTTAAAGCTGGAACGTAATAACAATTGTTCAAAACAAGTATTAGTCCACTAGGTAAAGTAACTTCATAAGTTCCTACGGCTAATGCATTAACTCTTGCTCCATTCCCCAAACGTAGGTCCACTTCACCTTCCTCAAGTATCCTTCTGTTCTTTAGACCCTGCACATTTAAACAAATGTGAGTTCCACATCTGGTATCCAATACCCAAGAACTAGAAGTAGATAGGAATATATCTATAACAAAGATACCTGAAGTCGAAGCAACTCCTTTGCTCTTCTTCAGTGCTTCCTTGTATTTTGCGCAGTTTCTCCTCCAATGTCCAATCTCATTGCAATGGAAGCAGACTGCGTCCTCTTGGGACTTGGGCTTAGCCTCTTTAGGCTTGGAAGACTCTTTGGGTTTAGCAACATTTGCCTTAGGATTAGCAACTTTTGCCTTTCCTTTACCCTTGAAACCCTTCCCCTTGTTAACCATCAACACTTGATCGGTTTTCTTCTCGACAATATTGGTTTTCGCAGTGTTCAACATTTGAACTAACTCGGAAAGGCTTTTATTCATTCCACCCATGTTATAGTGCATTATGAAATGACTAAAACTTTTGGGCAATGAATTCAATATTATGTCGGTAGTCAACTCTTGGCTAATTGGAAAACCGAGCCTGACAAGATGCTCAATGTGGCCCTTCAACTTAAGAGCATGGGGACCAACAGCTTGTCCTTCACTCATCTTGCATGAGGTCAAGACCTTAACTGTGTTATACCTTTCTTGCCTAGCTTGAACTTGGAACATTTCCATCAGTCGATTGTTTAGATCAACTGTCCCCAAGTGCTCAAGATCCTTCTGAAGGTTCTTGCACATCGCGGAGAGCATGAGGCAACCAACATCTACAGAATCACGCTTGTGTTTCAGATATTGATCCCTCACTACCCTAGTAGCATTGGCAGCAGGTTCAGGTGGAATAGGTTCCTCGAGAACGTACAATTTTTCTTCTTGTTTGAGAACAATTCTCAAACTGCGGATCCAATCCATATAGTTTGTACCATTCTCTTCCAACTTTTCCTTCTCAAGGACAGATCGCAGTGAAAAGTGATTATTGTTTGATGCCATTTATTCTAAAAAAAGATACACATAAAATATGAACACATATAAGTAAACATATCATATGAGAAGTATAATGCATTTACATAAAATGCTCCCACTAAATTATACACCTTCAAATGCAAATAAGCATACTATACATTTAATGGGCTAAGATCCAACTTTAATTCAATTTCAAGTTTGCTATGGCAAACCGCTCAAAATTAAATTAATTAGATAGAAAACATCAATCATATCACATATATGACTCTTAGATCTTTTATGAGATTTATTCAAGACATCGTATGGCTAGGCATATTTTAATCTCTTCTTATGCCTTGGGTCCAAAACCATTTTGATAACCCAATTAAGTTCATTCACTTTAAACGTATAGGAACCACCATTTCCTCATATTGCTCGCATACGAATAGAATCAAAGTACCTTGCTATGGCAAGCCCACCCAAAACTATCTGAATGGTCTCAAGTGTTTTAATCATGAATTGGCATAAAGAACTTAAAAGTTAAATGAAGGTTCTTTAAGGTAGATTATGAGCACATCAGCAAAGATAGTCATAATCGTACACCAGGTAAGTTCCCAGGAAGATAGGTGAGCCACAAGGACTACTTAAGTACCAAATCTTCCTTCGACAGAACTCTCCTAGACATGCACAATCAGAAATCAGCTCTGATTTGGCAACATAATCATTTCCTTTTATAAACAATCAGTTTCCTTTTAAATTTCGTGTAATTATGACTTGTTTCCCATAACCAATCATAAAACCAAAATTTTAATGTCTAATTCTAAACATATTAGGAAACTACAATGCAATGTTTCAACTAAACATAAAATTTCTTAACACGTAAGAACAAATAAACCATGCATCGCAACAATTAATAAAATCATATTTTAATCAACTAAGCATGCATAAACAATGAATTAATCTAGCATAGCCCTATAAACTCAATTTTATATCATCCAAATTAACACATAAACGTATCAGATTGTAAACACATTCACAGATTAGCATGATTGTTCAACAACCGATTACGCCTGCATTGGGCTAGTTCTGTCGCGTGACAGAGACTCCCAGAGTCACAGTATGTCGCACGACCTAGAAAACCAATTAGACATTATCTGTCGCGTGACATAGACATACTATGTCGCGTGACACAATGAAGCTAGTTTTGCAGATTTGCAGAATTCAATCAATTCTAAATCACAGAGCAATTAAATCATGCAAACAACTTTTAACAGATTTAATTCAATATCAATAGAATACGATTTAGGCATATTATTTCAAAAAGAATTAATCCATCACATATAGAACATGCAAAAGAACATATAAACAATTTATATTACTTTTCTTAGCATGTTAATTCAAACTTAATGATACGAACGGGGCTCTGATACCACTGTTGGGTTTTACGGGTCCATGCACAGCGGAATTAAGCATCAAATAACATAAAACCCAAGAAGCCCTAGGATCCGTTCTATATAATTAACTTGAAACTATGAGATATATGTAACCAACCTTGTTTGCTTTCCGTTCTTGAGCTATCAAACGATTTGATTATGTGATTTCGAATCATAAACTTCGTTCTTCAGATTGCTTGAACTCTAGGCCTTGATCGATGAACGAGCGAAGACCCTCTTTCGGTATCCACACCTTTGAATGAATCCAATAACAATTTCTTGAAGATTGCTAGATCCTATAAGCCTTGGAATAATATTGAGAATATTGTTGTGAATTTCTTTTCAGAATTTCGGCTCGCTTTTTAGGGCTGACGGACTGTTATATTTATACTACTTTAGCATCAATATGTGTTTCCTAATCGAATTAGGAAACCAGTCCAAAATTAACTCTGTGGACTTATAGTGTCGCACGACCAGACGAGTCACATGGACTTGTTCTGTCGCGCGATACAATGAGTCACCACAGGTTTTTTTCAATCATTCTTCCCATGGTTTAATCAATCCATTCTAGTTGTGTGTGACCCAATAGGATTACATTATGTTGGCAATGAGTTCGATCATATCGATTCTCATAAGACATAAGAGGACTCTAGCAAGCCATTAAGTCTACCCAAATAATGTAACGTAAGAGTTCACGTCTCCAATGGTACACTTCCATTTCTCCCTTTGTCTCACGATGTCATATTGAACACAAGTCATGGTCATAGTCAACTTGTCTTTGTTCAATGCTTTCTCGATTCCGAGTATAATGATAATTCCAATCATATTGGGGTACGGCCATACACTTTCATCATTATCACTCATCGAGGGGCCTAAGCAAAACATCTCTCTTTCGAGGGACAAATTCCATCTTGACTTGTCATCCTTCCCATCATGAATCCGATCATGCCAAAATTAGCCTTTATAAATATTGTGTTAAGATATCGTTTGACTAAAATCAAACATGACTTTCATCATATGTAAGGTCATGATAATCTCAGGTCTAGGGACTAAATGAAGTAATCTTATGAGATTTAATTATGACATTTGACCATGACATAAATCTCATGCGAGTCAAGTCCAGTCACTTGTTCTCTAACAAGTACCCATAATTTCAATGTGCATCTCTATGCATATAATCATCGTATGATTATCCATTGACAATTATACTAATTATTCTCTTAATAATTAGGGACGGAGATTATTATAAACAAATATACAAAGCATATATAATAATCAAATGATAAACATCTCATATAATAAATAATGTCAACACATAAGTCTATCAATCATAGGCCTAGGGCATAACACTAACACAATTTATGTCGCTCCTCGGTTTCTTTTTGCCTGCTTGCTCGGGCATTGGCAGCACCATAACTCTTCTTGATTTTCTTCACGTTTACATTCACAACCCGCACCATATTGGCATCCTGCTCCGGTGTAAGAACTGCACAGATAAGAGGAAATGTTAGCTCGATATGGTCGACACAAAAATTGACAAGTAAAACATGTACGAGCAAAGTAAGAAATATGCAAGAAAAAATTGACGAGCTACAAGAAAGGGCAAGTAAACACTTACCACCAAAATGATCTTTGTTCAGTCTGCAGAAATCTTTGGTCTTTTTACAATTGTGGCATTGACTCTCGAACCTAAATCTATCTCCCTCATGGATGACCCAATCGGAGTACCTCAAGCTCCTAACAATTGGAACCAAGGGAGCCACCTCGCCACTACCCAGATCATCCCAGCCTGGATATAGTTATTCTTGGTGGTCCCTAGGATCTCCTAGCTAATAGGACCTTTACGAGCTACCTCAACCAAATCTTTGTACAGAGCATTACTTCAATCCGGCACCGAATAGTCCTGTTCCTTAACCACCTCAGATGTATCATCAAGCAAAAGAAACTCCCAGCCTCTCCTACTCTCAACTACAATCACATGGGAATTCCACCCAGATGCCTTACTAGGAAGGTTTATGAATAGTTTGGGGGCATGAGGCTTTGAAGGGGTGCTAATCCCCAAGGTCCACTTGTCTATTGTAACCTTAAAAAAGATCCTGAAAAGATGGCGCAAGGCTCAAAGCCTAGAAACCTACAGATCATTGCGAAGCATACCAGCACCCTACAAGTATTAGCTCTCAGCTGCAGGGGAAGTACATCCATACACTCTAAAAATTCATTGATAAATGGGTCCATGGGAAGTCTAAGCCTGGCCTCGAATTGGCCATAGAAGAAAGCTACCCTAGTTGGATCTATGGTGTAGGTCGACCCAAACTTGTTCATAAATTCCTTCTTTGGATATTAGTAAGTCTGAACTCGTCCTTGTTGATCTCGCAAAATCCATAGAGGATGTTTAGTCGGGATTTAGAGCCCTTCTTCCCAGCAATTGGCCTAGGGGCCACATAACCCCTCTCATTCCTCCCTTGTGCAATTGAGGAGTCAAAGGCATCCACAATCCTGGGGCTCGATGAAGAGATGCGTTAGCCTGCCCTTGATCTGCCATATCTACAGAGGAAGGAACAGGGGAATCATTCCTACTTACATACTCAAGTGACCTACTTAGGGGCGACCTAGATTCCCCTTGAAATCCCTTTCTATTTCTGAGGAAGGAAGGTTTGTTGGGTCCCCTAACATAAAACAGGACCAAATGGTCGAGCAACTCATGGAAAAGATGGAAGGAAACAACTCTTTGGTCATCTACATCTAAGTCACCCAAGTTTTCTCCTACAGGGAGGTCTATCTCACTAAAGCTCAAGCCCCACCTGGTCAAGATGGAAGCACACTCCTCCATGGTCACCTCCTTCCATCCCCACCTATGTGTTTATATATTCTATGATTAACAGTGCAATACCCATACCAAACCCCAGGTTCACAACTAAAGGTCCTAGCCATGGCAGAAATTAAAGAAAAGCTCAGAAGTAAACCTAAACTCAAGGAATTGGAGGGATACCTTAATTGAGTCGAAGACGAGGGGTACAATGAATGAAACGGAGGACGAAGTGGCCGGAAATCAGAAACCTTTTCTTGCCTATGCTCTTGATGTATGCCTGAGAATTAGGGGTTTGTAAAAAATCTAAAAAGGAAAAGGTTTTTCTTTTATACCCAGTGATAATCCTTCCTTGAATTGGAAAGGTTTGGGGTTTCAAATAGTTATTACCCACAATTAATGTCAGCACTGTTTTCCAAGCAGTTGTCCAAGCATCAAACGTGATAAACATTACGGAATTCCGGCGCTTCAACAGATCTAGTCGTCGAAACAGTTAATGGTCGAGATTAAGCCACGTCAACATGGTCAACCATCCAACAGTTCGAGCATCTACCTACGTCCTACTCAAATCTTCATCAAAATTCTTATAACTTCCTGGTCGACAAAGTCCATCCAGAAAGTTGGGGGCCACTGAAAAAATAAAAGTGACGGGCTAGGCCCAATATACAAAGCCCAGCTATTCATAAATTATTGCCACCACATTCTTAGTGAGTCGGCCTAATTATTACAAGGCCCACGGCCCATCAGAAAAAATCAGTCGACCTAGCTCATTGTCCGACCTCCATGGTCCCGACCTAGCTTTGTCCGACATACAATTCGTATCTTAAACGAGTATCATCTGGCTATATCAATCAGTCAGGTCGACCTAGGCCCATGCAGACGACCTCGATCTACCAGGCGTATGTCGACCTACAGAGTCATATCACGCATGCAATTCTTTCCATAACAGAATTCCTACAAATCAGGTGTTATTTACGTACGTGATCTCTTACATTATTTGTCCCATGATTCTAGGGATTTTATACAATCCTATTACAATTATAACTCATATCAACACCTATAAATACTTCACAACATCAACGGTTTAAAGGTAATTGATATTTGTTATTCTGAATACATCTGTTCATTATAATTTATTAGCTCTCAAACACCATACTTACTCTCATGCCTAAGGGTCTAAGTCGGAGACGATTCCGGCTAGTCGTAGGTTTTGTATTTTAGGTCAAAAGTTAGGAGATCAATCTTACTGCTGGTTGGAGATTGATATAGCACGATTCTTGCGACATCATATATATTTTGTTACCTAAATTATAGAGATCATGTTTATCAATAGAAATTCAAATCTTGTATAGATTAGAAATATAATATTTGTATCTCAATATGTGATTACCTATTATAATATAAATATGCTACCTCTTATAAATAATAAAACTGAGTTGTTCATATTACTTCTTCTTCTTCATGTATGAATGACTTCGTTTACCATATTTTATTATATTATGTTATCAGAGCCATAATGTTTATATATTCTCTGCCAAACCTTTACGGCAAAACCCTAAGCCACCCCACCTAACACCACCACTTGCTTATGCCTCTCCTCCTTCCACAGCACCATTGACAATACATGTTGGGATAGAGTCCAAGCGGATTACTAAACTGAATAATAAAAAGAGAACAATGTACGGGAGCCAAAAATAGGATGGCACGATAAGCACGTAAGGATTTATAGGTGTATATTAGGAAGCAAAGATTGGACAACAAAATTATGGTCATGGTTGAAACCATGGGCATGCCATGAAGATGGATGATGGAGACTCGGATAACAAGAATCATGGACATATTTAAATCATGGGCATCCTGTGGAACTGGCTGGTCAAAATTTCTGGGAAACAACAAAATCTATCATGCGACACACTTTGCCGTTGTTTCTGGGTCGGGCCGAAATTGTTCAATTTGGGATTTCCTTACTGTTTAGGGTTTAGGACTGTTCGATGGCAAGTATATAATCAATGTTCCATCCCCAAACATGTTGTATCTCATATTTTACATATTATAGTGCAAGATCCCGGCTTGTTAGTGCCCCGAACGTAGCCAATTAATTGGTAAAGTGGGTAAACAATTCTCTTGTGTTTTTTATTACTTTGATTACGCGTTCTTATTTCTGTTGTGTAAATGGATGCTCTGTATTATCTTGGATTTATTGACAAAAATTGAGATCAAATTTTATAAACTATTGAGCTAAAGGATATTTCTGGGTCAAGTGCATCTGATGGATTTGTTCGGAACCCGAATCTGTTGAGCTAGAGAATATACCTAGCTCTGGTGAGATCAATGGTGTTCATGTTGACCAAGATCAGTTGGTCATTGAGGATGAACCAAGTACTCAAGGAACGATTCCACTCTATAGATCCACAAGATTGCATGGGTCATCTAATAGATATTCTCCTTCAAGTTTCTATTTGTTGTTAATTGATAGTGGTGAACTGGAAAATTATGTGGAGGCTAGACGTAGTGAAATTAGGGACAAGTGAAAATTTGCAATCGATGATGAGATAGACTCATTGATAGCCGGTGATACTTAGGAGATGGTAAACCTTCCAGAATGGAAACGAGTATTGCATAGCAAGTGGGTTTACAGGATTAAGGAGGAGGCAAATGGCAACATTCGTTACAAGTCAAGGTTGGTTGTAACGAGATTGAACAGAAATATGGGATTGACTACACATAAGTCTCCACTATGGTTGTGAAGATGACTACTACCAGAATGGTTCTTGGTTTAGTAGCTGATGAATATGTTTTCACCCATACATAGGATATATCTTTAGAACTATTTGATGCTCAACATTGGGTGTTTTGATGTATTTTTGGAGTGTTTATGAGTACAGGAAATGAAAGGAGAAAGTCACGGATATTGATCTTAATGGATAAAGAAAGGAACGATTGAGAACAAAGCGGCAAAGGAGGGAAGAATGGAAATTTCAGAAGGACAAAGTGGAATATGATTATCATTGGATAGTAATCATTGAGAGATTTACAATGATATGTGGCACATCTCAATCGAAATTCGTATGAACAAGTTATGACCTCCGAAAGTTTGCCGAAGAAGATACAAGTCAGCGAATCACGAATGGCGACCGCACAAACGAAGGAGGGAGACCGCACAAGTGTGCCAAGCTGAAAATTATTACCTAGACCACATGTGCGGTTGCACAAGGTGGTGGTGTGTGGCCACACAGCCCCGCGAACTACAATCTTCAGTTTTCCTTCTCCGACTCGGTTTTGGCCCTAGTTTCCTAATTTCGAATCCTCATTCTCCCATGTATAAATAGAACACCCAAGACATGTTTTGACCAATCTTTTACATGTTCAAATACTCTCTTTAAGTTATAAATAACATCTCAATTTATATTCAAGAATTCCATTAAAGGTCTATGCAATTATTTGAAGCTTTGTTGATGTTCAGTATGAACATGAACGGCTAATTCTCTTTTTCTAAGGAATGTAGGTAATGTATAGCAATCACTTATGTTTTAATTAATCTTGCTATCAATTAAAGGTTGGGTTCATCAAAATTATTCTTCATCTAAAGTTTTCTAAGCTACAATCACATTTGTAGATGTGATTGACTTTTTAACTAAATTTGTGTGTGGTGATTGACAAGTGATTGCTTGATACATACAAGTCAAACTTTTGAATGAATATAATCTAGGTTTTGACAAGTGATTGCAAACCAAAATTGTAGGTTCTTGATTTCTAGGGTTTTAATGGGATCTTGAATATTAAGTGGATTTTGCACAAAACCTAATATTTGAAAAACACTAAATTATGGACGTGTGAACGCCCAATTTTATTAAAGAGAATGAAACCCTAACTATGATTGATTGTATTATTAATTAGCATATTTGTGTGATATACATGAATCCCATTTCGTAGATCATTCTTCTTTTAAGTCGGTAATTTCTTCAATTTTCTTATGTGTTATCTTGTTTTAAGTAGTTAATTGTTAAATAGCAATAATAATCAAAACCAAACCCCGTCCTTTAATTTTTGTTTAACTGTTGAAATTTGAATTGTTGATTCACAAATCCTTATGTATTCGACCCTTGCTAAGTGCATATTACTACTTCGATAACTCGTGCACTTGCTAGGTATTTTATAACAATTGGGTTTTGATGTAGTTCCACAAGCAATCCCAACAGCCCAAGGAGATATGATCCAGGCAGCAGGCAAAGCAGCAAGCAACGCAACAGGCAACGCAGTAGGAAATGCAAACAGGCCAAGTGACTGCGATCCAGGCGGGCGCCTCATGGGAGGCCAGGCGAACACCTCGGCTGAGAGAAAATAGGGCGATTCTGCTGGACGACAGGCGAGCGCCTCACACTAGGCCATGCGGCCGCCTCACCTGCAGATCAACCTACTAGGAATGAGGCTGGCGCCTCAGGCGAGGCTGGGCGGGCGCCTCATGTGTCGAGGTTGTTTTCCTTATTCCGTTTTGTTGTTTCCTTATTCAGTTTTTGCTGGTGTTTTTTAACTTCTAAGTGGGGTTATTTTGGTCTTTCTTTGGTAATTCGTTTTAGGGTTTTGTGGGGAGTATTTAAACATGTTTAAGACTAGTTTTGATGATTGAATTTAATTAAGAAAAGGTTAAGACTTTGGCCTCTACCACGACCACGACGACCATCACGAGCACCATGTCCGAATGCGAACGTGATGCTCGTTATGGTTGTCGTGGTCGTGGTAGAGGCCTTCGTGCAGACCCCCAGGCGGATGAAATCCATCGCGATAGTGTAAGTACGCCAATCCAATTCGCGACCCTTTTAGGTGCATTTTAATATGATAAAATTGCATTAAGGGGCGTTTTGGTAAATTCCCGATCTATTCCAAGACTTACAGAAACATTTCATAAGTTTCTTGCGAAGGAAATACTTTTCAGTACTTTGCTCATACTAAAGGACCTACAGGGAATAAACCAGTTTTGGACCTTTTGGGTATTAACTTGGAATGTTCCAGAACCAGGTTTTGGCGCCAGAAACGGTTATGGGCATGTTGTGTTATGCGCCAACTCGAGCCATGGAAATTGGACACAGGACGTCGTACGACACAATTGGCATCTAATCTGCAGCTATAAATAGAGCCCTACACCTCTCATTTCAGGATCCCTTTTCCACTCCCTAAAGTCACTCTGACCAAATTATGCCAGAAGACCTCCCCTCTCTCCCAAAACACACACAACACACACCAATTCCCTCAATTCAATCCTTCCCACCCAACTTCACCCATCTACTCTCATATCCTCACACACACCACTAAAGATCTAAAGATCAGCACTCCATCTGTGCTCAAATCCGTGTCCTGTAGCTGATTAGAAGGTCACTACACCTAACTTGGTGTAGTGATTGTGGATCTACAAGGGTAACGAATCCCTCACCCTCATATCTCTCTCATACGTTTGCTATTTGCTTGTTTCATCATAATTTCCATTCCTCCACTTGATAATCAAGCTCCATCCGCTTTTGATTATCAAGTGGCAATCGCCATCTCTCTGTTTAATCTGTTGTGGCCTTGTTTAATTGTCGTTCATGATGTAATTTGGATCATAATTGGTTGCTTGTTTGCCAAGGGAGGGTGGATCTCTCCATATCCATACCCCCTTGGTCATTTCGTTGCTAATCTGTGATATTCCGAGTTGAATTGGTGTTGTGTTCGGATCCAATTCGATATATGTTCATCCTGTGCTTGAATCTGTAAGGTTTCTGCAGGTGGAAACCTGTGTCACGCGACACAATTGGACATGTGGAGTCCTGTGTCACGTGACACAAGTAGCCACTCTGCAGAAACCATCATTTCAAGTTGTAATCCGTGCATCTGGTTTGCTTGTCACTCAGAGTAGAGTGTGAATCCTTAATGTTCACACTCACTTGAAGTGACTGTGTTGATCTCTGTGTTCAATCTATGCTGTAATGTAGTATTTTGACCATTTTATGTTGTTGCAGTGTGAGTCTTGTAAAGTCTCTGCAAAGTGGACACTGGTGTCACGCGACACAACTGATCCTATCAGGTCCTGTGTCACATAACACAAGTGACCCCTTTGCAGAAGGCTCTTTTCAGTTGTAATCTATTTATCCTCCTTGAAAGTGGGATGTGGCCTCCCACAGTCAATGGCTCACAATTTGTAATTCCCTGAGATGAGCAATAAAACGAAGCACTCTTATGCATTTTGTCATATATCTTGTCACACACAAATTGCACACACTTTTGAATGTTTTGAATGTTGAACATAGACAGACTCATCCACGGACGAGGCGTGTTGGGTGAACTCTTGGTTCTTCCCAACACGTAACCTGACCCCTGGACCCATTTTCTCATTTCATAAGGTTTTCAATGTTTCCTTTAAAACTGCATGGCGACTCTCAAAAATATTTTATTTTTCGGCGAGCGTTCATTCAGTGGCGATTTTGCTGGGGACTTGAAACTTGGTTTTCAAAAGTGGGTCAAACTTTCGTTTGCTTGTTCAACATTCGTTTCATTCACTTGTGTGTGCTTTGTTTGTGACATTATATGTGTTGTTTGCATCTTATTTTCTTTGTTTGATTGTCCTTGCTTCCTGCTTTGTTGTTATGTTGCTTGGAGCTGAGCTATTCTATTGAGCTTGGAGGCTGGGGCTGGTTCTGGCTTGTTATTCAGAATTCTGGAAATGGCTCCTTCTGTCACGCGACATAACATGCCATGGCTGTCCTGTGTCACGCGACAGAAGTGGCCAGTTTGCAGGATTTGATTTTTCTTGGTGCAGGTTGCGATTGTGGGCAGTCCCCGTGATCAAATTCATGATCATTTTGCCTATTGTACTCTATGGGGTTTCAGTGTGTGTTTGCTTCTATCTTTTATCACCCCCTTTTCCATAAATAAAAATAAAAAAATCATTTTCATAAATAAAGGAATCTAGTCATCCGCACACTGCATCACGTACATCTAGAACCCTCGGGTGCGATTAACGGCATCGCGGACGGTGATGTATGTCGCCTACGCTTGAGCGCCTAATGTCAAGCCTATCCCCCTAGCGCGTTATAGGTGGAGCCACACTTTAAAAGCTTACCCAACGGTTTGTTCTGACACGCCATTTTCAAATACACTAAAATGACTTGTTTCAAAAATTTATAATAGGCTTTCGTACCTATCCCAAAACCTAGCACGTATGGGCATGTTGCCATTGCAACATGGTTTCACGAAAGTACATGTCGTCCCCACGGCATGTTCTAAAGAGAGATCATGTCGCTTTGTCAATGTGCACCGACGAGAGGTCATGCCGGATTTTTCCTTGAAATTCTTCAGGAATACCCGTTATGCTGCCCAAATTTCCTCAGAAATTGGGATTGCTCGTCCGTCCCATAAATGCTTTGGTTATATTTAGGTATTACCGCCTGTTATTAATTTTTAATCAATACATTTGGTGTATTTTTGGATGATGTGTCCTTAGGTTTCCCCGAGGTCTAGAATGCGAAAATAAAGGCTTATCCTTTCCCAACTGTTCATAGGAATTAAAAGCCATCGATTTCTACATGAACAAAAATAAGATGTTGCATGAGTCCATATCCTTTCCCGTTCTTCCCTCTCCCATACCTCCTTAAAGACTCTTCTCTATCCTCCACCTTATACACGCTCTCTCCTCTCCAGTTACGGCAAGTTGGGTGCGTGATCCGATTCCCGGTGCTCATTTGGTTCACGTCTGTGAGGCAGTTGCAGTTTCAGCAGAGCTTGCATCCAATTCAGTTTCAGAGATGTCTAGTGCAGAGAAGGGTATGACCACTCAAACTGGGGGTTCATCTGCCATGGGTCAACAAGGCATGCGTGATCTGTCTATAAAATAGATGAGGGCTAATTTGGAAGCCGCTCTAGTTAGAGAGCGTGAGGCTCAATTATTCGCTCAAGCCGCTAAAGCTAGAGAAGAGGTAGCACATTCTACGTTGGTGGAAGCAATGAGAAGCCGTGGTATTGCCGCGATCCAACGTGCTGATGGGACTTAAGAGGAGGTTACTGATGCCAACGAGTTTGATATCGAGATCAGGAATATCTCCCTTCCTTCCTTCTTTCCAACATCTCATCCAATTCAAGTTCCGATCCATGGTGTGCAGTCAAGCCCCCAAACAAGTTTTGGTTTAGTTGGAGGACCACAGCCAATCTTCTATGATCTGACCTCTTCACCAATTCCCAATGCTTCTGTACCTCTAAGCCAATTTGGGTCCCAGCTTCCGAACAGTCAGTGCGGGTTGTTTTCGAGTCCTCAGTATCAACAGGGTCAGTTTCATGGTCCTCACTTCCAAGGTAACCCTCACTATCAGAGTCATCACCCTTACTTCGGGAATCAGTTCAGCCAAGATGGATTTCTGCAGTTTCCTGCTAGCCAGCCTCAATCTCAGGGATATCAGTCTCAGCCTTTGATGGGTTCAGCTTGTGGATTTGATTCATCATATATGCTACATCCAGGGTCAACTCCTTACATGCCTACTGGTGATTTTTCGCAGAATCAAAATTCCCCAACCGGTCGGTTTAATCATTTGCCAGCTCCAGCATCTGGGTCAGTTCAGCCACCTCTCTTCCAATCAACCAATTTTGAGCCTTCTTCAACCGCTGCTCCCTCTATTCCTCAGCTTCCAGGGATGACCCCAGAGGTGACCGTGTTATTAAAACAGATGCAGCAGCAAATTGACAAGTTGATTGTAAGGTCAAGTGGACTTAAAGTTGTTGATCCAAGGCAAGTAGTGCCTCTCCCTTATAAGTTCAAGATGACCAAAATACAATTTGATGGCTCAGCATGCCCGAAAACTCATGTGGACACATATGTGATGACTATGGGAGCAATGGGTTGTACTCCCGAGTTTATGGCTTAGCACTTTCATCTCACGCTTAAGGGACCTGCTTTGACATGGTTTCTAACCCTTAATCCAGAATCTAGAGCTACTTGGAGTTAGACCACTGAGGCCTTTCTTGAAAAGTACCGTGGGAACCTTGAATGGCGCACAACCAGGGACGACTTGGTCGGTATGATTCAAAAACAGGACGAATCAATCATCGAGTTCTGTAAGAGGTGGAACGCTAAGCTGAATGAGCTTTATGAGCCAATCCCGCTGCAAGATCAAAAGGAAATCTTTCTGTCATGCGTGAAGCCGGTTCTCCGTGAAGCTATCGGAAGTGGTTGGTATCCTGATTTGAGGGAAATGGTTGGGATGGGAGCCCGCAGCGAAAACTGACTCTTTAACCTTCCATCAAGCACCAATGTTGGCAATAATGGTGGATTTTGGCACAAAGTAACAACTCCAGCAGCTCCTAAAACAAAGGAGACGTCTATCGACAACCGTGTCAATAATCTCCAGACAAGGGACCAGAAAAAGCAGCAGTTTCCACCCCGTAAGCAGTATCAGTTTGATGATCTCGAAATGACAACCGAAGAGGCCTTCAACGGATTAGTTCAAAATGGAATGATCAGGCCACTTGATAACTACAACCCTTCCAAACCCAATCCGGACTTGGATCATAGCAAGTATTGCAAAAATCACCAGTATTCGGGCCACATCACCAATGACTGCGTCCCTTTAAAGAAGGCCATTCAAAGGCATGTTGATGATGGAAAGGTTGAGAAGGCTCACCCAAATGTTGCCACCAATCCTATTCAGTGATATCAGCAGAAGCCCAGAGGCTATCCCACCCCAAAGACGGAGAAGTCAGTCAGTCAGTTCCATAGGTTCTAGAGTGTCTTTTATGTGATCATGAGTCTGTCAAGTCCATGTTATGAGTTCTTCAGTAATAAAAAGTCTTTATTTCTCTTCTTGCAAGACTCGAGACATTACTCGCACCCTACGTTACACTCAATTGAAATGGTTTTATTCTAAATGATCACTTGTGCTGCTCAATTACTAATGCTTTGAAATGATTAATGTTTAAACTAATCGGAGTGAGAAAACCGACTAATATATTTCTTAAATTGGGGCTTACTAACTGTTGGTGTTATGCCCTAGGCCTATGATTCATAGACTTATGTGTTGACATTATTTATTATTATATGAGATGTTTATCAATTGATTATTATATGTTTTGTATATTTGTTAATAATAATTTGCGTCCCTAATTATTAAGAGAATAATTAGTATAATTGTCAATGGATAATCATGTGATGATTATATGCATAGAGATGCACATTGAAATTATGAGTACTTGTTAGAGAACAAGTGACTGGACATGACCCGCATGAGATTTATGACATGGTCAAGTGTCATAAGTAAATCTCATAACGTTACTTCATTTAGTCCCTAGACCTGAGATTATCATGACCTTACATATGATGAAAAGTCATGTTTGATTTTAGTCAAACGATATCTTAACACGATATCCATAAAGGATATCTTTGGCATGATCGGATTCATGATGGGAAGGATGATAAGTCAAGATGGAATTTGTCCCTCGAAAGAGAGATGTTTTGCTTGGGCCCCTCGATGAGTGATAATGATGAAAGTGTATGGCCGTACCCCAATATGATTGGAATTATCATTATACTCAAGAAATCGAGAAAGCATTGAACTTAGACAAGTTGACAATGACCATGACTTGTGTTCAATATAACATCGTGAGACAAAGGGAGAAATGGAAGTACACCGTTGGAAACGTGAACTCTTACGTTACATTATTTGGGTAGACATAATTGCTTGCTAGAGTCCGCTTATGTCTTATGAGGTTCGATATGATCGAACTCATTGCCAATATAATGTAATCCTATTGGGTCACACACAACTAGAATGAATTGGTTAAACCAGAGGAAGAATGATTGAGAAACTATTACTTGACCATGTGTGGTCGTGCGACACATCAAGGCAATATGCCCCGTGAGGTCGTGCGACACAATGGGTCTCAAGGCGGTTTGACAGACTTGTTTCCTAATTTGATTAGGACTCTAATATGGATACTAATGTAGTATAAATAAGAGGGTCTGTCAACCCTAATAGACTAGCCGAAAATTTTCAAGAAAAATTCACAATCAAATACTCTCAATATTCTTCAAGGTTTTAGATCTAGCAATCATCAAGAAGTTGTTCTTGAATTCATTCAAAGGTGTGGATACCGAAAGAGGGTCTTCGCTCGTTCATTGATCAAGGCCTAGAGTTCAATCAAGTTGAAGAACGAAGTTTGTGATTCGATATCACATAATCAAATCGTTCGATAGCTCAAGAACGGAAAGCGTTCGAGGTTGGTTTAATTCTATCTCATAGGAATTTAAATTAATTGTATAGAACGGATCCTAGGGCTTCTTGGGTTTTATGTTTTAATGCTTAATTCCGCTACGCATGGACCCGTAAAACCCAACAGTGGTATCAGAACCCCGTTCGTATGGTTAAGTTTGGATTAACATGCTTAGAAAAAGTAATATAAATTGTTTATATATGTTCTTTTGCATGTTTAGTATGCGATAGATTGATTGTTTTTGAAACAATATGCCTAAGTCGTATTCTATAGATATTGAATTAAATCTGTTAAAAGTCGTTTGCATGATTTAATTGCTCTGTGATTTAGAATTGATTGATTTCTGAGAATCTGCAAATTGTCATCTTGTGTCACGCGACAAACCATGTTTATGTCACGCGACAAAGAGTGACCATGTCACGCGACAATGCTTGCTTGTGTCACGCGACAAAGCATGCTTGTGTCACGCGACATTCCATGCCCAATCTGGGCAGAATCAGTTTGTTAAACAATCCTGCTAATCTGTGAATGTGTTTTACAATCTGATGCGTTTGTTGTTGGGCCCTAATTTTCACAGTCAACATGTTTGCAACTTACGCCTAAACAACTTGGTACTAACAACTTGGGTTGTTCTGTTTACAACTTGGTTTTTACAGGTTGGGACGCATAACGCTTTTCCTATTTTATAGGGATCAAGCCAAAGACCATTTCCGCCACGTTTCTTCAGCAAGCCAACGACTATCTCTTTCCCAACGGATGAGTGCGGATAAATCTCCAAGGATAAACCCCAATTCCGAGTTTGTAGGCCCTCATTGTTATTTAGTTTTATTCTTGAGGTATAAAAGGGGACATACACTGTAAATTCACACACGGACTACACTAGCCTAAGCTCCCTTTTCATACGCTCTTAGCTTTGTAATTTGAGATACATTCTTAGTAAACTTTCGGTGAAGGTAGGAGCCATATCCTCCCGGGGTTTTGTGCCGGCGAACAAGTTGTTCAAGGGCTTTCCCTAGTCAACAAACCACTTGTGTCCATTTCTATTCATTTCGATGATCATTGTACCTAGATTCATATCACTTTAGTCACTTTTCCCATCATAAAAATATAATTGTTGAAATTTGACCAAAACAATTTGGCGCCGTCTGTGGGAATCTTTGATTATCTAAGTAGAAATGGTTAATCCATCTTCCAGCAATCAGAGTCGGCCGCTTCCTGTTTCCAATGCCCAAGGCAACCCTCCTCCAAGTGCAGAAGCTGTCAACTTGGAGATAATGTCCAACATGGCGGACATGATGAAGAAAATAGGCGATCGGTTGGATGATCAGGAGCGTACAAATACAATGATATTCAATGCCATTGATAGTCCGCGTAAAGGGAAGCAAGCGGAGACCCAAGTATCCACTCCGTTTTCACCTTTACTTCCTAGATCTTTGTTTGGTGGGTATGTGACAGGACCGAGCCATGTTGGAGATATCCCGATGTCCAACACCTTGCCAATGAAAGCACGATTGTGACATCCATTCCAATTGAGCAACCAAGATTCGGCCTATCGGCTAGCCAATCCGCGCTATCATCTTGCTACACTTATGCTTACACCCTTCGTGGGGCAAACAGGGAGTTTCTTTAATACTTTCGATACCTTCGTACCTCAGGTTAATAATGCTCCTCTTTTTGCAGAGAGCCAACTTGTTAAGGAAATGCAAACCATTAAGGAGTTGCTTCGAAGCGTGCCGGGAGTCAACTTGCCGTATCACCAAGTTTCTCCAACTTGTTATAACGAGTCTCGTTTTGTGCCAGCAATAGCCAGTGTGGAGATCCCGAAGAAATTCTCAGTCCCTCACATGAAGAAGTATGACGGAAGTACCGATCCACAGAGCACGTGTTGCTGTATCAAGAGTCAATGGATATCATAAGTATCCCTCCTATGTTTAAAGAAGCATGTTTTTGCAGGGGCTTTGGCTCAACCTTGTCAGGACCGGCCTTAAAATGGCTAACAGGGCTCCCTCTAAACTCTATTTCATCTTATGCTCAACTTGTCAATATGTTCATTAATCAGTTTTCATGCAACAGGGCATTTGACAAGTTGACTAGTGATCTTTATAGAATTGTACAAACCTTAATGAAAGTCTCAAAGAATACTTGCACAGGTTCAATAAGGAGGCGGTGACTATACCCAACTTGGGACGTGTCCACAAAGAAGCGGAGGCATTCCGCATAGGCTTGAAGAAGAGCTCATTGTTTTACAATGAGTTGGTGATTTGACCCCTTCGAAAACAACTTGAAGAAATCGTAACTGTGGCCTTGCCTTTTTACATCCGAATTGGAGGAAGATAGCTTGGCAATGGGGAAATCAACTGGGAGGACTCCTACTCCTCTATTCGAACCCTCCGATACGATCGGATTCACATCACTATAAGTCCAACAGGGCAAACCCCTGTTAAAACCGAACCTTCTAGAATTCATGTTGTAGATGATGATCAAGAAGGAGATGATAACGATTACCACAGATTTCGAATATTGCTTTTCTCGTGGACATTGCAGAATCTTATGCGCCATGGGAAATCTTGGAGATAAAGCGAGATGGCCCAAGAAGAATGACCACTAACAACTTGGAAGGACAAGTCCAAGTGGTGCGCATTTCATGAAGATTTCGGGCATACCACCGAGAACCTGTTTCGCCTTGAGGAAGGAGATTGCTCATTTGCTTGTCCAAAGGTCTTCTTAAGGATTTGTTGGGCAAGAAGAGGGTCGAAGTGAATCCAAAGAACCCGGTTCGAGGAGCAGCCTAGACCCGAAAAAGTTGCACCCTCCACCCACAAAGGTGGTGAATGTTATTTACAGTGGGTCTCATATTTGTGGCACAACTTACTCCGCCGCCGCTAAGCGCCATGCCAAGAGCCTCTAAGGAAGATCAATTAGAATTGCCTTCAAGGCACCGTGACTTTACAGATGGTCATATCATTTCATTTGAAGATGAAGATAAAGACAACACCTTGGACCCTCATCATGATGGTCTAGTTGTTCGATGCGTGCATTGCCAACCGCAGAGTCAAGCGAATCCCGATCGACGGTGGCGGCTCGGTCAACATCATCTTTACTCATGCTCTTGAAGATATGGGCATTCCTTTGTCCGAGAGTTGTGAAGAACTCATCCGTATTGGTAGGGTTCAAAGTGGTGAGGTGAAACGCATAAAGTGGGAGAAATCAAGTTGCCCATCTACCTAGAGGGTATGAATTCCATGGAGAGATTTTGTGTGATTGAATGCCTTTCCTCGTACAACGTTATATTGGGGAGACCTTGGATCCACAACATGAAGGCTGTACCATCAACTTATCATCAATGCATCAAGTTTCCGACACCTTGGGGTGTTGCCAAGTTGAAGGGAAACCAAACAAGTCTCTAAAGAATGTTACAAGGTCAACATGAAAGCAAGTTCGGTCCCTCGGCAAGCATAGCAATTAAAGAAAAGGCCCAGGATGTTCTTGAAGCAGTGGAGCATGATACAAAAAGCGTTCCTGTTGATGCATCAAATCCTGAGGCCCAAGTGCAAGTTGGGGTAGACCTACCCTCCGAGATCGAAGAGAAGCTGATTGAGTTCCTGAAAAGTCAGAAATACTATTTTGCATGGAAGCATGAAGACATGACAGGGATAAGCAAGGATATTATTACTCACAAGTTGAATATTGACCCAACCATCCGTCCTGTCCATCAAAAAAGGAGGAAGTTTGCCCAAGAGCGGAATCGATCATAAAGGATGAAGTTGAAAGGCATTGAAGTCCAAGATGATCAGAGAAGTTCAGTATCCAAAGTGGTTGGCTAACGTTGTAGTGGTGGAGAAGAAGAATGGCAAGTGGCGAGTATGCGTGGACTTCACCGACTTGAACAAGGCCTGTCCAAAGGATCCATTCCCTCTCCCTCACATTGATTCTCTTGTTGATGAGACATGGCCACGACATCTTGACGTTCATGGATGCATCTTCCGGGTATCAACAAATTCAAATGGAACCTTCGGACCAAGAAGATACAAAGCATTCATGACTCCTAAGGTATATATTGTTATATTTCTATGCCATTTGGTCTTAAAAATGCAGGGGCAACCTATCAAAGGTTAGTAAACAAGATGTTCAAAGATCAACTTGGCAAGACGATGGAAGTTTACATAGATGACATGGTAGTAAAGTCCAAGCATATCAAGATCATGTAGAGCACCTTGTCGAGGCATTCAACATCTTGAAAGCCTTCAACATGAAGCTCAATCCGGCAAAGTGCAACTTTGGAGTCAAAGCGAGTAAATTCTTGGGATATATGGTGACCAAAAGGGGAATTGAGGCGAGCCCTGAGCAAGATCAAAGCCATCCTCAACTTGGAGTCCCCTAAAAACATCAAGGACGTACAAAGGTTAACCGAGGTAGAGTAGCCGCTTTGAATAGGTTTATATCCAAATCATCCGATAAGTGCAGTGTTGTTCTACGAAGTGTTAAGAAAAAACAAACTCTTTCAATGGACCGACCAACATAGGCGGCTTTCAAACAACTTAAAGAATATTTGATGACGTCACCCCTACTCGCTAAACCCGAACATGGCGAGCATCTTTATTTATATTTAGGCGTATCCGAAAATCTTGTTAGTGCAAAAAGTATTAGTGAAGGAAATCCAAGGTGAGCAACATCCACATTTTACTATGT
Source organism: Adenophora triphylla var. japonica (assembly GCA_022495995.1). NCBI lineage: Eukaryota > Viridiplantae > Streptophyta > Magnoliopsida > Asterales > Campanulaceae > Adenophora > Adenophora triphylla. The sequence goes on along the minus strand of JAFEMH010001104.1, from coordinate 3,594 downwards.
GAGTAAGTCTTTATTAGATGCCGAAACAAGGTACTCTCATCTTGAAAAATTAATATTAGCCTTAACTACTGCTGCTACCAAATTACTTCATTATTTTGAGACACATTCCATAACTGTTAGAACTAATTATCCTATGAGGAATGTGTTAAGGACTCCGGAGATGTCGGGCAGGTTAGCCAAGTGGTCAGTCAAGTTGAGCACGTATGACATATCATACGAGCCAAGAACAGCCATCAAATCACCCCAGCTCTACCGATTTTGTAGCGACTTCACCCAAGTTTGCAGCCTGAGGTAGAACTGGAAGTGCAACAACTTGAAGGTAAAACTATTCCTAGATTTTGGACATTATTTACAGATGGAGCCTCAAATTCCAAGGGAATTGGTTTGGGAATAGTCCTAAAATCCCCTCAAGGTGATATCATACCTCAAGCTGTATCTTGTGAATTTAATGCAACAAATAATGAAGCTGAGTATGAAGCCCTAATCATGGGTTTAACTACAGCTTTGAGTTTGAATATTACACATTTAAATGTATTCGTTGACTCTCAACTGCTAGCTAACCATTTTAATGGCAGTTATATGGCGAAGCATTCCAAGATGACTCTGTACCTCCAACATGTTAAAGCCTTAGCTTCGAAATTTCTATCATTCTCTTTGGAACAGGTCCTCAGAGAAGAAAATTCAGAAGCAGACGCCTTGGCTAACTTGAGTTCAACTTGCAAATCAATGTTGCATACTAATATCCCCATTATTTATGTTAAGTGGCAATAGACCAAGTTGAGGAAATTCAAGTGGTTACACCATCTATCGGGGCACAAGATGTTAAACCTTCTTGGACCCAACCCGTAATGGTGAGTTTCTTTAACTTGGAACTATTCCACCCGATATTAAGAATGTTAGATCTTTTAAGATTCGTATTTCGACTTTCGTTTTGATAGATAATGTGCTGTTTAAGAAGTCTTTTGCAGGACACTACTTGAGATGTGTCGATAATGATCAAGTTGAAGTGGTGCTTAAAGAAATCCATGAAGGAATATGTGGGAACCATTCCGGAGGAAAGGCACTAGCATCCAAGGCCCTCAAGACGGGATACTATTGGCCAACCATGCGTCGAGATGCCATGAGCTACGTGAGCGTAAGTGTGACGCCCTGCCAAAGACATAGCAACATCTGCATCAACCCGCCGAACCTCTACATCCTATAGTCTCATCTTGGCCTTTCATGCGGTGGGGCATGGATATTGTAGGCAAGTTGCCCAAAGCTCCAGGAGGCAAAGTATTCATGTTGGCTCTAACCGATTATTTCTCGAAATGGATCGAGTGCGAAGCTTATGTACAAGTAAGGGATAAAGAGGTAATTTCATTTTTAAAGAAAAATATCATTAAAGGTGTTTGGTGTACCATCAGAAATTGTATGTGACAACGGGTCACAGCTCATAAGCAAAAAGACCAGGATTTTTGTGCTCGCTGGGCATCAAGTTAATCATGTCCACACCTGCCCACCCTCAAGCCAACGGCCAGAAGCTGAATCAAGCAACAAGTTGATCATCAACAACTTGAAGAAGCGTCTAGACCAGAAAGAAGGGAAAATGGGTTGAAGAATTACCACTTGTGCTATGGGCGATAGAACTACTTCTAAAGGAGCCACAGTAGGACTCCCTATTCTTTAGTATTCTGAGTAAGCCGTGATTCCCAAATAAGTGACAATCCCCACAAAGAAGGTATGGCTTATTGACTCAAGATGAAAATAAACTCTTATTGACTCAAGATTTAGATACAATTGACGAGATCGTGTGGATTTAGCCAAGATAAGGATGGCAAATTTTATCAACGAATCGCGGATCTTACAACAAGAATGTCGAGTAAGAAGGTTCCAGGTTGGCGATTTAGTTTTAAGAAAAGTATTTCAAAATACAAGAGAACCGAATGCAGTAAACTAGCTCCCAAGTGGGAAGGCCCATATCTCATCGATGCCGAAGCTTGAGTGGCAGAGCGTGTCATCGGTTATCAACCCCAAGTGGAGGCAGTAATCCCTAGAAGTTGGAACGCTATCCATCATGAAACCCTATATTTATGTATGTCCAGGAGTTATTTACAACTCAGACACAGGTACGGTTTAAGTTTATATTTAAGTTCAACTACATTTCAATTTTTTACTTTTATCAAATCTTACTAACTTTTGGAAGGCGTCGGGAGGGGGCGATTAGCTCACGCTAACGCCTTCACAGCCCTAGACATAAATCTATTTTGCAAGGTAGCTTGACAACTGGGCGAATGGAACAGTCCTCAAGCATGTTGTCGACATGCCAAGTGGCGTGCGGCCGATACTTGTTGAGGCATGTGAACGAGGCTTGAACTCGGCTTATGTTGACGGCCGCCTGCACGGCTGATACTTGTTGAGAGCTGCAGCTGGAGCGAGTCAAACATGTTGCAACACTCACAAGCACGATGCCGATACGTCGATGTTTGAACTCTGAAGAAGAAAAAATTTCAACATGTTGACACGCCGTGCAGCGTACGATACATGTTTCCAGAATTTGCTAGCTAGAAGGTATAGAGCTTGTTGACGGCCACGCCATAGGATCGGCGACATACTTGCTCTATCCCTTCAAACTTGATTTACCTCGATCAAAGGTACCTATTGGTTAAAAGATTTACATCTTTTCTTACGAATTAAGGTTTTGACACCTACCGGGTGCACGTTTTCACACTTCTTTAAGTTGTGAACTATTGGTTGTAACATTTTTCATGTTACCTACGGTTTTATAACATTTTACATGTTATCCAAAGAACAGAACAAGCAGCGTCCCTCGTGGACATAACTTACTTCGCTACAAAACCGTTAAATGTTTTTTCAAAAGATTTTTTCGCTTAAAGGACCGGTTGGTTAAGCCATGAAAGTCCCTAAAAACCTAAAAAGCTTGGAGTACTAGACCAACCTAGTACCCCCAAAAAGAAATTGTCTCGGTTCTTATGAACCATTACAAACCAAAAAAAAAAAAAAAAAACATTGTTTTAAAGGGACACTCCCCCATTTGTTGTACCAAGCAAAGTAGGTACTGCGAAAGCGAAAAATTGTAATTTTTTTCAAAATACCAAAAGTTTTAAAACATTCTTCTGAAACTTCCCGGCCCACATTTGCCGCCGGTGTTGCATTTTCTTCTTGACCATTCCGAGCCACCACTGTGGCAACTCAAGGTGCTTATACGGTGTCTTCAACTAGAGCCTCCAAAGCTGCGAGTAATTCACTTCCTCTCGCATCTACTGGCCTCCACCAACGAAATCCTCCAGAAACCTTTCTCTTGCCTTCCACATCCCATTCAAAGCGACCCCCGTTCTTATATTCCTCCATGAGTCCAATCCTAGCTTCAAACACCACTTTGGTGGCATTGAACGTATCAAATCCTTCTTCGCAGCATCCAATTCCTTCTCATAGGCTTCATGCTCCTTCGCCTTTTCAGCTTTAACGACTTTCAACTCCTCCCCTTTTCAGCTTGGAGATCTTTTTTCAACTTCTCAATCTCCTCAGGCATTTTCGGTAGCCTAGCTTCTTGGAAATCCTCGAAGCCATCTTTTATGCCTTGCTCCTTGAGTT